>CATIUR010000002.1:67946129-68403629 GCA_949592205.1 Helichrysum umbraculigerum
GGATTTTGTTGAAATTATATGATGCAGTGTTATTATTAAATGATTATTGTAGTTATAATCAGATTATATATATTAGCTTGGCTTTAGTGCATTTTGCACTTCTCCGTTGTACGAGCCTGAGCTTTGAAATTGAGCTCTAAATAAACTGATGATGATGATGATGATGATGATGATGATGATGATGATGATGATGATGATGATGATATCACATATCATCATCATCATCATCATCATAATAATAATAATAATAATAATAATAATAATAATAATAATAATAATAATGTAAATTAGATGAAACCTGGACAGGATGTATCATTTCTCCCGAATGTTTCGAAGTCCCCGCGTACACATCTTTTATAAACTCTAAACCAGTCCATCCTAAACTACATAACAACATTTCTTGAACATCTGTCAAAGGTTGAATTTTGACCATGCCTTCAATTACAAATGACGAATTTCCCATGGACCACATAGGGACTGCCAACTCTAGAAAGGAAGTTTCTGGATCAATCAAAATTTTTGATAGAGGATTCTTGTACTTGGTTTGTAATGCAGAAGAAGTACTGACTCTCAATTCTGTTAGTGTACGTGGAGGATGTTCAACTGTGGTCAGCATTCCGCAATCCCTCATACTTAGTTTCTTTAGCCGACAAAGGGTTCTCACACAATTGGGCATTGAAACAATTGGATTCCCATCTAAATATAATTCCTTCAACATGGATAGGCTACTCAAGTCTGACGGAAATGACTTGTTGGACAACTTATTGTTTTTAAGAGACAAGGATAATAATGAGCTTGGTAAAGAAATCACATAGAAAGTTAAATCCTTCTGTATAGGTTCCAAAATGGTAGAAGAAGAGGGTTGCAAAAATATGCTAATGTTTTTAGCCTTGAGCATTTCTGGTGAATCCATATGGACCATATCCTTCATCTTGATTGGTAACTCACCGAAATCGCAACCATCTAATACTAATGTTTTGACCTTATTTAACTTTGCTATGGATCTTGGAAGCTTTACAAGTTTATTGCAGTTACTCAGATCAATGAGGACAAGTTCAACACTTTGCTCAATAGATTCACAAACCTCAATCAAACCTCTGCAATTTTTAAGTACTAACCTCTCAAGTGAAGGGAGTTCCGAAAAGCCACCAACTTTAAGAAGCTGATAACAGGAACTCAGATCAAGAATCTTTAATGCTCCAAGTCTGAACAATTTGTTGTCTTTTGGGCATGATTCAATCAACTGCTGAAATGGCGATAAGTTAGCATACTGATCATTTAAAGTTTAAACTATCTTAACATGGACAACATATAATTAAAATAGATGTCGATGTTTCTAATTTGTACCTTTTGCCTACTATCAAGTTGTTGTGAGTTGACATACGATATGTCAAATGATTCGATATTGCTGTAGGACAAGTCAAGAGCAACTAGTTTCTAATTTGTACCTTTTGCCTACTATCAAGGTATGTACTTTAAGGGAAACCCATGCATACACAACCATCGTAATTCTTCTGGAAAGTTCCCATAAGACCCATATATTTGCACATAATTGAGATGGAGTATCTTCAAATTATCCATTTCACTTAATGCATCTGTTTTCACCTCCAATGATTTCCGTCTCTTGTTTTTGTCAAGCATTCTCATGTTAAGGACGAGGCCTAGAAGATTTTCCATACTCTATAAAGAAAAAAGAAAATATTGCAAAAAGTAATTGTTAAATGTTGTATATATATATACACACACACACACACACCACTACAAGATAAATGGCTTTTAGTGACTGAAGAAAACTGTCAGTAGAAGTCCAAACGCAGTCACTAAAGCCCATCAGCTCTTCTCCCTCTGAAATAATAAGTGTCACTATTGGAGCCATCACTATAAGTCTGTTTTGACACAAATATTCAGTCACAAGAGGTCAAAAAAATATAATGACTGATGTTTCAGTCACCATAGGGTGCTAAAATACTTTCATCTAAACCTACTCAGATTCCATTACCTACTGAAGCTTCAGTCACTATAGGTTTATAATAACATAACTCTTCAGTCAGTAAAGTTATGATATATAACTGGATTTTATTTCCATATTAATTTACAGATCTGATACAACTAAAGAAAATCATACCAATTCAAACAAAAACTAAATTTCTTGTTGAAACGGAGAAACAATTCAATTTGATTGTGGAGATATATAATACATTCAAGAGTCGGGTCATTGATCTACATGATGTCGGTTTCAAGACCTTCTATACTAAACTTATCAACATCTATCGATTGTAATAAGTAACAATCATTATCAAATTGCTCCATCTAACTACTGCAGATCTGCAAAAACAAATCAAAAACCAAACACAAGAATTAGCTAAGCAAAGTTAATGATTTCCAGTGTTATATGAGCACAAGACAACCCAGTTGACAGATCTGCAGATTTTATTGACCCTATATGTTTTGACTCATTCCCAACTAAAACAGCACAATCCAACCCACCCAGGCACCCACTCTATCAATACCCACCAAGTAGCACACTTGTGAGTCATAGCAAGCATAACATATAAATCTCTACACGATCCAGCTTCCCTAACAAGTTCCCACATGATTCATACACATGACATAGCTCTACTTATCTTAACTGGCTAAACAGATTCACCAAAGTGTAATTGACATATCCGACTCATACACCATTAAATAAATTCTCTACCAACGGATCCAATTAAATGTCAATGAAGAATACGGATGTCATTAAGAGGAATTCAACCCAAAATTTCAATATATGAAGAAAAAAAATAAGTTATAAAAAGATAAATCGTTGAGCAAATAAAATCAGTCATAGTAGTACCTACTTTGAAGTTGGCTGCGGGAATCATTAAGAACCTGGAAAATACAGCATTATTACAAGAGATATCATTATGCAACCAAACACAACTCTATACTCAAATATTAACTAACTCTAGGCAGGCTTGCATTAGGCAATTGCTCCTTAATAATGGCTAAAAATTCTAACCATGGCTATCAGTTATGACTAAAAAACTATGTGGTACAGAGAAATTTAAAGTAGGGAATTGTACCATGATACACTGTATATGAAACTAAAAACAAAATTGAGTACTAAGCTACTCACACCACAACTTCAGTAGCCATTCTGTTGACAAGGCTTCCATCTTCAAGCATACTACTTATACAATATATTGTTCCTCGTCGAACACAATTATTCCTTTTTCTATACAATATGAACCAAGTATCAATGGAGCTACTAAAAGGTACTAAATCTCATATGAGCAAGTTACAAAACATGTTTTAAAAAACTACAGTAAATATAATGTAAAAAAGCTAGTACTAGATCATTATTGTTCTTTCCTGAGCTATAAAAAAAAAAGCTTAGGCTTTTCAATGGGACACATAATAACAAAAGGAACTAAAAAGTAGAAACTAATGTAATTGTTGTCGGTATGAGAAGAAAGAGCTTTTACCTGAATGTAAAAACATGCGCATAAGAATGTAAAAGATAAGCAACCAACTTCCATCACATTGACCTGCAAACAAAGCACCTGTGTGTGTGATCTTCTTTCATTCATGGCAGTAATAATTCAAGCTCGGTTTATATTATGCAAAGATCACTAAATCTCAAAGACATGAACTAGCAGACTCATGTAACCCTTAAGTCACACAAATTGAGTCTATCATTTTACATACCCAATCAAGAAGCCTTTCGTCTGTTATGACATGATTCACATTAACAATCATAAGTGGACAAACAATACAAGTGACAAACATTATAATACTTACATGTTCAGCAATTACCCGACCCACTAGACTCACCCATTTTGCCACTAGAACCTTACTAAGCTATATAGCTTAAATTTCACACAAAAACAGCTTAAATTTCACTTTGTATACTTATGAGCGATACAGAAGAAGCATACCAGAACTGTGCTATTTACTTGCAAGATTTACATGAGGATTATAGGCACTACATTAATCCATAGCCACCTGAAATCATTTAGGCTTGAATTTAGCAATTTTTTTTTTTTTTGGGTAAAGGGGACGGTACCCCGGCAAAATGCAATAAAATAAAAGTAAATATGTACATAAAACTAGAGGCATACCTCTAGGGATGATTTTTAGGAGCTGAACTTAGACTATTCTGATCTATATCACAACGCATGTTAAACACATCCCTAACCTTTACATGTCTTACAACGAACCAATCTTTCAACATTGGATCAGGAGCATAAAATACCTTGTCAACTTGTGACGCTAAAACAAATGGATCGTCAAGTATATTAGCACCTGTGCGCGTCAAATATAAGAAGTTCACAAGTGTGATACCATACTCATCCCTCTTGCAGCCTCTAATGGTGTCAACCCAATCACACTTGAATAGAACAACCTTTATTTTACCTGAATATTTTAGTTGCACAATATCTTTTAATGAACCATTCACTAAAATTTTGTATGAAAACGGTAACCTTTAACAAGGTAAGTATTTTAGGCAAGACCTGTAAAATGGGAACGATTTTTGTTAAGGTATCAGAAAAATACCCGTTTTTGAAACCATTCACTAAAATTTTGGCAGTGAATCTTATGGAGTTCATTCTCATGCAGACGACGTGCACGACATTGTCCTCTCACGAAACTTTTGTGTTCCCTAATTACAAAACAGAAGATTTATTAAACTCCCATTAAAGAAGTGATAAGATTAGGATAAGAAGTCCACTTACTCTCGAAAAGGTGTGACCGAGTTAACATTAAACAACACATATCTTGGTGCAACATACATCCATGACTTGTCCATCATTGTACCTATAACACCAAACAAGGATTTAGATAATTTCAAACATTACCCATTCAGTTATCATAATCACAGCAAAGGTAATTAGCTACATAAACTTATGCTCAAACAAAGTGACCATTTGAGCACAAATATTCATCAAGTTTCTGATTGTTTTACAAAGTATTATAAATCTTCTTTCATAACCAACTTTATCAATATAAGTAATCAAGTAATCCATGTAACTAAGTAACATGCTGATTCTGTCCATATATAAATATATGCAAATTTTTATGCGATTTAACATGAACGAGAATACATCCAAATATTGATTCAGTAACTAAATAGGTCGACGTAGTGACCTAGCCATAAACTTCATATCACTCTTCTATTATAACATAACTACAATACTACTAATTTAATGCTAGAATATACTACAAGTGAACAAGTTGAATCAAATTCGAAGAGATTATTATAACTAATTAATTGAGATAGAAACAGGTTGGAGTAATGCCCTAACCATAAAATTAATCATGATTTAAACTTTGAACCGTATAATTGTGATATAAACATGTTGAACTATTGACTATAATATCTAAAACTCTGAATATATCAATCAAAGAAAATCAACGGAATATCAAATAAACACACAGATCCAGTCACTGATGAACACAATTGTGCTAAAACCCCCAATATCATGATCAAATAGCAAAAGGTAAAAGCATCTATTCGACAATTAGCCAGCAGTGATTACAAATAATCCGTCGAATAAGAAGCAATTAAACCTAAAACGAATACGTAATAAGTTCATAAATTGAGATATAAAGTGGTTGAACTAATAACCTAACCATCGATTTAACATGAATCTAAACTTAAAACTATAAAATTAGATACAAAATTAACCTAAGAATTGAAATCATGTTACAATCAAATGATAATCGAGTTGAAGGAAAACGAAATTAAACGTACAGATCTACTCGACGATCACGGTAACGGTACCGGAACAGAGGCGGTTACGATGGCCAACGACAGTGCGAGGAGAATGGTCGGAGAAGGCATGTGAGGAGGCTTCCGGCGGAGATGTTGGCCGGCGCCGGTGAGTGATTTATCGAGTGTGCGCGATTGAGCCCTAAGTATGTGCGTGTTAAAAAGTGTGCGAGTGTGAGAATGAGACTAAAGAGTTTGCGTAAATGTTTTTTCTATTTTTCCTTTTTTATTTTCTTTTAAGTTTTCTTGTGGTTAAAAAACAACAATCGGGCATTAAATTCTCCACTGAAAATGCAATGTGTCAATAAAGGAAAGAGTCACAAAAGGTACTTTGTTTTGTTGTGCACACACAATTAATGCAAGATACTCAAAACATGTCTATACCAAAACCTTACCTGGCCTCTAAACATTTTCTGTTGTAATACTTCAAATGATTCCTCATTACACCATAATCGAGTACGCTTCCACAGGTGATCAGGTGATTCTTGAAAAACTATATATCTTCCCATATCTTGAATTAATTGATGCATCATCAACTTATGATTCCAGGAAATACGGAGAAGGCATTTTTCATAAAGATTCGTAATCCCAGTTCCTGTGTTTATATCACATGCATTTAACACTTTTTCCGCATAATCTCTGTCTATTCCGACGAAAAAACAAGCAATGTGCTTAAACAAATCCTTATCATTTTTCGATTGCAAAGTGTCAAAGCTCATTCTTAAGACACTATTTATGTGGGAACCAGGCTCTTTCTTTAGCCCTTCTATGCATGATTCCCAATAACCTACATTTCGATTATGTAGAGACTTGCCCAAAACTTCAAGAGCCAATGGATGTCCTTCACAATACTTGATAATATCATCTGAAACCTCTTCATAACCTTTTATGGGATCATTCCTGTTAAATGCATGATGACACAGAAGTTGTCGTGATTTAGACTCATATAAGCCTTCAAGAAAGTGCATTGTATGCTTGATGTGAACTTTCATCTTGTAAATTGCACAACTCTCTATCAATGATGCGTCCTTGGTAGTTATAATAATTTTGCTTCCTGGATGAAAACCTTTGTTTCCAAGTAACGCATCTAACTGACTGAAACTATTAACGTCGTCAAGAACTAGAAATACCTTTTCACGGGATAGTAAATTCTCAATTCTTGAGGTGTAATCAGAAACAGAATGAACTTGAATTGGACTTGTTTTTGAAATCTCGCCACAAAGTTGTTCTTGTAAACCGAGTATTCCACCAAATTGTTGAGCACATCTCCTACTGATATCTTCAATAAAGCTGCTTGTGTCAAATTCTCGACTATGCAGCTCATAGACGTATCTCGCCAAAGATGTCTTCCCAATCCCACCCATACCCAAAATTGTGAGAATGTCGGCAGTATGTGACGCTCCATCTTTCAACCATGAAGTGACAACTAGGATCGAAACTTCCATTCCAATAAGTAGTGGCAGTGGAGTCCTTATGGGTGCACCTAATCTTCGGTAGATGTCCTTAACAATTTCTTTAATAAATTCTGTCTCTAACCTGAAAATTGATTATAATGAGTTATACTTGCCAATTTCTTTGATATTTCAGTTCCAGCCTGGTGATGTAGTGACGTATAACTCACTACAAGATAAGTATCCTATAGTGACACTTACAAAAATAGTGTATTACCAACACTTATTTTTTAAAAGTTTTGGTAATAAAGGTTTCACTATAGGGTACTTTTCTTGTAGTGACTTACTCGGGGGCAAAGGTTATGTATTACCAACACTTATTTTTTATAAGTGTTGGTAATAAAGGTGTCACTATAGGGTACTTTTCTTGTAGTGACTTACTCGTGCCTCGCGTCCAGGTCTCTAGCAGAAAGTTTAGAGATAAAAATGACATATATACCCTTACATCATAAATTTTCTATATCCCATTAATGATCCCGGGGGATCTTCTCATACGACCAACTTCTTGTAGAGACAATGGAAACTTAATGATCATAGGTTGTGTAGACTTTTTCTAATATTCAGAACAATCAGGATCACATTAATCTAACTCTAGCAGAAAGTTATAATCAAAATGCTAACTCTGGTCAGCAAGCTTTGTCTAGAGACCATTATTACAAAGGTTGGTAGTGGAGAAATAGTGGAGGAATTGAGGTTATAGCACGGGTTGGGATTATTAGTACCAAGTTGAAAACGTCTAATCATGGAATGAATGGAAACGGAATTGGACGGTTGTTGGATAGTTGGTCTAACCGGATGGGAACAGGCAGGGGCAGCAGAAGGTGGAGGTGAACCCGAGGTGATTGGGCCGGGTCGGTGTGATGGGGTTGAGATATAGTAGTAGGTTGCGATTGGGCCGAGGGATTTGGGCTAGGAGGGTGGGCATCGAATAGCTAGGGACTGTGTTGTTGGAGTATGGGAGTTGGATATAATTAAGTTGACGGGCAATAGGGTTCAGTCCATTGTCGAGAAAGGTGTAGGGTTTAAAAAATCCGTGATCCATGTGACAAAATTCAAACATATATTTTTATATTATTTGAGATAGACCACGGTTTAATAAATGACGGTACATGGTTCCTACTTTTAAACCATGGTCTATTCTCTTAAAAACAAGGACCGTAGTTCTAATTAAAAACGTGGTCTATTGTTTTCGAAAGGACCACACTTCCCATAAAAAGAACCGGGATCTATTTGATTTCTAGAAGGACCACAGTTCTTAAAATGAAAACCGTGTTACTTTCCCCCTTTATTCTTCAAAACTCCTTGTTCCATAAAAAAGTCACTCGGTTGCTCCCAATGTTTCAAACCCGAAATTGTTCCCTAAAGCCTCAATAACACATTAACTCCTATGTTTTCTGCTCCTTTTACAAGATCACAAACATAGAAAAATTCATTATACAAACCAAATTATCAAACAAAAACGGACCCAATCCTACAAATTTAAGAAGTATTGAAAAGATCAAATTTTTAGCCATACCCATTTCTTAGATCTCTAGTTCATGTGTTTAACTTTTGATTTTGTAACTTGTGATCTAATCATTGTTGCCCATTCTTGTGTTGGCCATCACTTAATAATAAAAGGGTTTGTCATGACTTAATTATTTAAAAGGGTGTGTAATTTGTACTACTATATATTAATGAATGAACATTGATATTATATACGGAGTATTAATCAAATAGATATACCATTTTTCCATGCGATAGATAAATATTTCTGTTTCAATATGTATAATTGTAATTACAACTTTCCCATTCTTTTTGATGTAACAGATAAATGGTTGAAATTGGAATTTTTAGTGGTTGTATTTGCTTATATGGGTTTATATTAGTTTAGAAAATGTATAATAGTATTTTCATTCTTTTAGAGTTAAGTTTTTAAATTGCATTCTTTTAAGTTGGTTGTTTGTATTATTTATTCATCTGAATGACTCAAAATGTATATGAAAGTATAGAAATTAAATATAATACTCCCTCCGTCCCAAAATAAGTGTCCCGTTTGACTTTTCGGAGTCTTTTTTTTCATTTTTGACTTTATATATTTTTCTTTGTGTTATATAATATTTGATGAAAATTATACCAATGAAAATACATTTAAAACTCAATACATTCATATGTTTTGCATGAAGTGTTATATAACACAAACAAAAATATTTACGGTCAAAGATAAAGAAAAAAGACTCCGAAAAGTCAAACGGGACACTTATATTGGGACGGAGGGAGTATATGTTTTATAATTTGTCAAATAGGTCACGGTTCTTAGTGTGGGAACCTTGGTTCTTCTTTTTTATAATTAGTCAAATAGACCACGGTTCTTAGTGTAGAAACCATGGTACTATTGCCAAATAGGCCACCTCAAAAGATCTGTGGTCATTTTGTTTTTCAAATAGACTTCTCCCCTAATAGACCACTCCACGAAATATGTGGTCTCTTTGAATATATACTTGTGGTCCTTTCATTTTATTTGTAGTAGCGGTGGTCGGGTATTCTAGCTTTTGAATGACTAGGCGAGATATATGGATCTCACACAATTCAGAGTTGATATGTAGAAGAAGATGTCGGTTAGAACGTGTTTGGCAGGTCTTGAGTATTGGTTGATGAGTTTGATTCAACGATCAAGCGGATCTTCTAGAAGTACCAATTTGAATTTTTAGATTAGCATTTGGAAATAATTGAAAGCCATGGTGAGTTTTTGGGAATTTTTGATCGGCATTTGGATATAATTGAAAGCCATAGTGAGCTTTTAGGATATTGTTGAGAGTTTTAGGGACTCTTGGGAGCTCAGTAATCGAGTGAAGTGTCAAAGCTAGCGGGAGTTTGGTAACTTTTGGGAGCTTTGGAGGCTATTGTGGGAAAATGGGTCTCAAATTTCAATGGATTTAGAGTGAAAATTTCAGGTAACACTAGGGCATTCAGACCTTTGAATTGACCTGCAAGGAATATGTGTTCATTGAAGGAAAACGTAGCTACCGTTTTGGGTCAGTGTATCTGCGAGAAAGCGAATATTAAAGAAGTAGGTGTACAAGGTTGTGATTGCGTTCAACGTTAATGTGACATATATGGTGTTGATTATATTGGGGATTTTTTGATTGCTGGAAAGCAAATTCGGATAGATGGAATTCTATATGGATTGGTCGATGACATGTCGGTGGCATGATAAGACGTGACTGTAAATGGTGAGTTGAAAATGCATGTGATGGGTATTTGGGCCACCCACTGAAGCCGCTTCATATTTCAATGGAGCACGACTGAACCCCCCACAAGGTCCAACATCGCCAGGCAAATCACCTCTATCGCATTTACGTACCATAATGTTCGAGCCGGAGTTCGCAGGGATTAAGCCTTAACGTTGTGGGTTATGCGCTTCATTGGTGCTAGGTACCTTTATGATAGATAAAACCCATGGTAGGTTTCGAACCCATGATCTGAAGGAAGTCATGGGCTGTCCTTACCGCTAGACTATTTAGTCATTGGGATGAAAATGCATGTATCTATTAAAAGAATCATGTGGTCGTGGGAACAATGGAGTTGAAGTCATCGCATGTTTCAACATATCTTCGTGAGTTCAGAAGATGATGTTGCACATAAGTAAAAAGTGGTCAAAGTGTCATGGTGTATGTTCTGATAGCCTTGTATCGAAAGTCTTTCGACTCTGCGAGGTCAAGTAGCATATCGACATGGTGTTTCAGCGATACGGGGTTAGAATGAGTGACATTTTTGAGTGGACGGATTGTGAATAATTATTGGTTTTGGTTTTGATTAATCTTTAAGTGGTAGATTCTTGGGATCGTGAAGATTAACTTGGGGCATGGGAGATTAGGAGATATCAACGCGAAGGGTTAATATTGCAACGCAACGGTGTGATTTGTTAAAGATCGCAAAGTGATTTTCAATGACACGATGCGATGTGTAGGTCAACGTGATCTCTGGTTATGTCTTGTTCCCTAATTTACCTATTCACTATATTAATAAATCCTATGTATTTGTAACCTTTGGACTTCGAGTGAATAAGATAAAACTCTTTGTTTTAGCCCCGCGGACTAAATCAATCTCCAAGATTGGGGATTGGATATAATTATGTAAAATTCAATGTTATTCACTATTATTGATCCGTTTGTCACTATAAATATGTGTCTAACATTACAAACATGGTTTGGGTTCATGTGAGTTCCTAATGGTTACATCCCATCATTGAAGTAAAGCTCTTGTAACTAAAATGGACCGTGAGGACAACGGAGTAAACCAAGTCATCCGCTCAGCAACCGAAACCAATATTTTAAAAACCGGTCCGACTGGTTGAACCGGATTTTTATAGAATTCCGACTCAAAATAAACCTAGTTTTTGCAAAGTTTGACTAGTCAACGTGCAATTTGGGCCGGCCGGTCGGACCGGGCTGGACCAAGAACCGAACAGGCATGTTCAACTGGTTTCAGTTTTTTTTTTTTACTAATTAAATTACGTTAGTCAGCCCATTAACGTAATATAACCATATTTCTTCAATGGGCTCTAAGACCCATTGAATTTGATAGCAAGTTGGAGGGTAAATTTTGTAGAAGGTTGAACTTTGTTGGCATTATATAGAAGAGGAATATAATATTGGGACTGTTTTCCGGTCAATGTGAGAAAAATTTAAAGTTAAAATTTTAATCAAATAGAAAATAAAATAAAATTGTCAGTTACAAGATTCAAACTCAGGACCTCATTCATGAATAGCGACTTGTTAAAAAACTAATCTAACATTTAACTTGTTTCAATTATTTACTCTAAATATATTTATTATATGAATCACATCGTATTTTATGAGGCAATATGTATTATTCGATGATGTATTGCAATATTTTACGAAAACTTGTGTACATATTTTACAAAAACTATATTTAAGAATATATATATATATATATATATATATATATATATATATATATATATATATATATATATGATTAGGTTCAAATGAGAACCAACCAAATGGTATTCTTATCTTTGATATATGTTTTAAAGGCTCATTTGATTTTTATATAAATAGTGTCACATTAGAAGTCAACTTATAGATACACGGCACATTATTAAATGCTACGGTGTAATATAAAATATATTGACAAAATCTTATCGTTAAGAATCTTGTTAGATTGTATGTATTTAAACAAAGTTTACTTGTTGGATTGTTGTTATATTATTAAATTGTTTGGTGGACATAATTTTACTTCATGTATATATTATGTTTTCAGGTTTAAACAACTACGGTCCGACTTTCCAGTCTAACCGATTAGACCGGTCCAATCAGAATTTGATACTCATCCGGTTCCACTAAAAACTGGATTTTAAAGCATTGAACAAAACCCATTTCGTTTTACCTTTCTTAAATTAGATTGACGTCATATTGATTGAAAATCAATTTCTCATGCACCCGGAGTCCACTATGTGTGTCCAAAACCAACTTTTCCACTAAAATTACTGATTCGACCTCTCACTAATTCTCCTATATAATCAACCCTTGGAGGATTTATGAACAGTAGAAAAAGAATGTTCTATTTTGTTGATTTATGGTTTAGTATATATTTCTGTAACACAAAATAAATAAAAGCAGTTGTAGCCTAGCGGTTCTTCTCACCTTTTTTACGTTAGTAGTTCTGGGACGCAGGTTCAAGTCCCTTCCTCAAGCTATCCCTCTATTTTGTATTTAGCAGATGTACATTCAATATATATCTATACTTATATAAAAAGCATTTCTACCTTTTGTCTTAATCCTCAATTCAATAATGTTTATTGTCTAATTTATCCTTTCAAGAACTATTTATAGAAATCAATTTATCGTAATCATTAATTCAAGATTTAGGATCAGAGGAGAATGACCATTAAAGAAGGCAAGGAGGGCAAGGGACCATTATACAATTTATATAAAAAAAAAAGTTCCTCCCTTCTTTCCTCATTTCACAAAACACACAAACACTCCATTCTCTCTTTCTTCACCAAACACTCACACCACTACTAGCCACCAGGGCCGGCCCATATGTGTAATGGGTTTAGGCAATGGCTTAGGATCCCCAATATTTTAGGGCCCTCAATTTTTGTTGGGCTTATAAAATTTTTATGATATTTTGGGCTTACCAAATTTTTATGATATTTTGGGCTTATGATATTTTTATCATATTTTGGACTTAGCTATTTTAGGACCCAAAATTTTATTATATTTTGGGCTAACCAAATTTTTATGATATTTTGGACTTACCTATTTATGATATTTTAAGCTTACCTATTTATAATATTTTGGGCTTATCTATTTTAGGGCCTCAAATTTTTCAAAACTAAAAATTATTTACGGACTAGGCCCCGAGTAAAGGTACGTTATTAACTTAGTTTTTTTATGCTAACGGACTAGGCCTCAAAATTGATCCGCCGCCTAAGGCCCCCAAAAACCTTGAGCCGGCCCTGCTAGCCACCACCACCGTTTACCACACTCGTCACCGTCGCTCCACCACCATCACCGCAGCTCCATCGTCACGTTGTCTCAGCTGCCGTCGTACATCACACTTTTCCCGCCAATTTCATCAACCACAACCGCATTTCATCCGTTCCAATTCCGTCATCATCATCGTCGTAAACGAATGGATGGAGTAACTATAACCGAATGGATCAGACGAAAAAGAAGAATTCGATTGTTACACGCGCCGCCGCTTCCGTCGCGCAACAGCTGGAAAACGCTGATGCTATAATTGATTCCGTTGAGACGTTCATCTTCGATTGTGATGGAGGGACCTAAATCAACATCTGAATTTCTTCGGCAAGAGCTCTTCGTCTAACGATGTCATTTTCGATTTCAATTTCACGTCGTCGGAACGAGAACTTTCGTTTCGCCGACGGAGACAACTGCGGCTACTGACGCTGGTGGTTATGGTGATGTTGACAACGACGGAGATGAAAAATGAACCAGAGAAAAATCGATTGAATGAAGATTAACAAACGGTTAATTAAGGTTGATGTGAAAATTGATCGGCGTAGGTAACAAGAATATTGTTGAAAGTTGGTAAGAAAAGCTGGGAATATAGGTGGACCATTTTTTACAGTAAATAGTTTCATCTGTATCATGTGTAATGTTAAAAAATATGCATTTGTGGGTCCAGCATTTGAATTTAGGATGATGGTTTGATTTCATAATGGATGATGAAAGATGACATGTGAACATGTAGCTTGTAATTAAAGTTTTTAGGTGGATTTAGTTTTTTACTGCATCGTACTTTTTAGATTTATAAAAAATCATGAGTACTTTTTACTGCATCTTTTGTATTTTTTTACTGCATCTTATATATATTTTAGCATTTTGATGTGTTTGTAAATCTTTAATTTTATTTAAGAAAACTAGTATTACTTTTTTACAGCATCTTGTATATTTATTACTGCATCTTTTATATATTTGTTACTGCATCTTGTATTTTTTTTTACTACGTTTTTTGTATTTTTATTACTGTATCTTGTATATTTTGTTACTGCATTATGTATTTTATTGTTACTGCATCTTATATATTTATCACTGCATCTTACGTTTTTTGATTTTTTTTGACTGAATCTTGCTTATTAAATAGTTTTATGATTGAATAATTTTTTTAATAATTTTTAGGAATTTTTTCCGCGAAATTTTATGAATGGATCCATAATTTTATCAAAATTACAAAAAAAACCCTCCTCCTTTTCTTAAATTTATCAAAATTGCAAAAATGTTACTCCTTCTTTTCTTAAATTTGTCAAAATTGCAAAAAGACCCTTCCTTCCTTTTCCCTGTGCTCCTATGAACCGTACCCTTAATTCAAATGGTATAACAAATATACAAAATCAATTCAAATCTATATGTCCCATAATCTTACCATTTTTAATTCGAACTCTAAAAGCCTAAATAATTTTAATCCCACAATTAATATGTATATAATTTTTGTATCAAATTAACGTCATCATATGATATAGTGTACATACACATTCAATGAAGATAACACTTGATTCATGTATTTAAACTTACAAAACCTTCAACTCGAATCAAACAATATTAATAAACCTAAGAACCGAATCAAAATATTATAACAAATTAATCACCCGCTGCTATGCGCGGGCACTACGCTAGTTTATTAAAAGTGTGTGTGAAATAAACAAATGCAGTGTTTTCTTGGTGGATCAAACTCTTAGGGTCCGTTTGGTTCGCAGATTGTTTTTGATGGAATTGGAATCTGTCAAAGGAATTTGAATTTGAAAGAATTGGAATTTGAAAGTTTTAAAATTCTTATCGTGTTTGGTTGGTATAATTTGTTAAAGGAATTGGAATGTTAATAAATTTAATGACAAAATTACCCTTTTATATAATTTTTATATATATGATATATCTTGCAACTTTTTTACACATTTTAATTACATGATTTTTTTGTTAAGTTTTTCAATCCATATAAAATTAAACAGTTACGTATATATGCCTATATGGTCAATTAAAATGTATATTTTCCCTTTTTTTAATCTTTCTGATAACCTTCCACTCACTTCCATGGTGTTATGAACCACCACCTATGTACTACAATAAATCACCGTTAGTTCATTATAAACCATCGATCGCTATTGATAAATACCAAATCAAACAGGCTACTTCACTCTTATCACTACCTAATCAAAGCAAAAAACTTAAATAACTACCCCCTACAGAAATAATTACCAGATCTGGGAAAAAAGTAGATTTTGAAGAAACCCTAGAAGCCCAAATTCGAAAAAGAAGAATTGGAAGGGAAAAAACAATTATGCTCCGGTGGACGCTCATTGTTAAGTCATAGTGGCGGTTGAGACACCGGAGTTGACTGGCCGGAGGTGACGTACTACGACGGTGAGTCGGGTGACTCTGTTACTGTTTAGTCTGTTATGTGACGCCAGAGGTAAATGGTCGGAAGTTACGTCGGAGAAGACGATGATTACATGACAAGAGAAAGTAGTATATATATTTGGTTATAAAAATGGAAAGATAATACTACTGTGAATTGTTTTTTTGGTTTTTGTGAGGGGGTTTTAACTTAAAATAAAGGAATTTTAAAACATTCCAAAGAAAGTAGTATATATATTTTAAAACTTTTAAGTAAAAGAAAACATTCCAAAGAAATAATTGACTTTGCTTGTATAAATGGATGGAATCTTAAATTCCTTTATTTGAAGGATTTCGTTGGAATTTAACAATTCCAATTCCTTTCATTTTTTGAACCAAACAAGTGAAAGCATGGAATTCGAATTCCAATTCCATTCAATTCCTTTGAATTCTGTGAACCAAACATAACCTTATTTTTTTCCGTTGTGTCTTGTGGTCAAGGCTTGCAAAGCTCATTAATTTTTAAGCTCTTTTATTTTCAATTTTTATTAAAATTTGTAAATAGATGGCTAAAATTAATGATGATATATACTTCTAAAAATTAATTTTTAAGTGGCTAAAATTGTTGATGATGTATACTTCTAAAATTTAAAAATAAATGTTGCTTTTTAATCATTGAAGCTATTAAAATATAATGAACTTATTATACAAACAAATTTGATTAATTTAATAAAAGTACCCAGATTTTCTTATTCAGTATAGAAACAAAAACCAAGTCACAAATTATAGATGGTTAATAATTTTGAAATATGTAATTTGTTTAATTTCGATATTTCAATGCGTTCTTAAAAATGACATGTACAGAGTAAAGTATCATTTTTTTTTTACCTATTTCGATTAAAAGTACACAAATTTAATTGTTTCAATTATGCTTAAAAGAATTTTAAGTCTATCCCGGGACATAGCCCGGGCATGTGACCCCTCATTGGCATCAAATCTAACCGGTGCACCACCTCATATATATATATATATATATATATATATATATATATATATATATATATATATATATATATATATATAATATTTATTTCCAAATAAAAGGTCCCTAAGTTCTATTCAATGCACACTCTTAATGAAATGATATAATAATAATATAAGTTAGTGACCATGTCCACCCTTAGTAAAATTTTGTATTATAATACTCCAATTCATTAATATATACCATAACTACCATCCATTATCCATCATTCTAAAAAAAAATTACATAGGGACCATTCAATCATTCACCCTTGCTAAAGGTTATTATTATATTATAATCTAAGAGTAGAGTTCAAATGAGTACATCAATTTTGAGTGAGAATAGAGGAATCAATCTCAACCACTCATTTTCATCAAATACCCATTTATCCAACATTTTTGAAACTCAAATATCTCACAAACGGTAAGTCGAAAAATCATGAAAATTGCACCATAAAATTCAACGTTTTCTCCTCTTCGATTTGCCGTCGCTCAAGGCATACTTTTGACAACTTTTTTTCCCATTTTTTGGTGGGTTTACAAATTAGTAACACATGTGTTAGTGATTGGTTGTAGATTTGATTTGTGGTTAGGGTTAGGGTTTAGGGTTTAGGGTTATGGTTTGGGGTTTATGGTTAAGGGTTAGGGTTTAGCATGGTTTATGGTTTAGGTTTTAGTAGGGTTTAGGGTTTAGTATGATTTAGGGTTTAGAGTTGTGTAAAGTGTTTAGGGTTTAGGGTTTGCGGTTTAGGGTTTCGTGGGCGAAACCCCAAACCCATAAACACTAAACCCTAACCCCTAAACCCCAAACCCTAAACCCTAAACGCAAAACTAACACATGTGTTACTAATTTGTAAACCCACCAATAAATGAAGAAAAAAAAGTTGTCAAAAGTATGCTTTGAGAGGCGGCAAATTGAAGAGGATAAAACGCTTAGTTTTATGGTGCAATTTTGATAATTTTTCGACTTACCGTTTGTGAGATATTTAATTTTAAAAAGATGATGGAAATGAGTATTTGATGAAAATGAGTGGTTGAGATCGATTACCTCATTCTCACACAAATTCCCATTCTTATTAGAACCCACCCTCTAATCTAATTATATGTTATACTGTTATAGATTGAATATATGGAGGTCATCTAGCTAGCTAAATTAGATACGATTATCACAACTTTAACTACTACAACTTAAAATTATTTATGATGTGAAAACTTTGGACGATTGGATTTTCCGCTTCCGAGTTTATTTTTTTTGGAGAAGAGAAGAGAATTAAAAAGAATACAAAATGAGTATGTGAACATGAGTCTTTTTGGTAGAGAAAAAAGAAAAGAAGTGAAGGGATGACTAGCTATATTACTTATCACGTTTCTTCAACTCACAAACACAAAACATATAATTTTTCTTTTCTTTTCTTTCCCACTTTGAAACACAATATTCATACAAAAGTATATCTTCTTCTCTCTTCTTTTCTACTAATTAATTTTCTTTTAATTTCTTTTCTTATCGTCAAAAACTCTCGAGCGGGTTAGAATCCAGACTAGAATTGTCCAAACAGTTGATCTATTTAAATTACAAGTGTTTACTTAACTAGACGAAATTCAAATATTTTGAAATTAGATAAGTTATGAGGTCTGATTACCTATGATATCCCATGTGTATAAATATAAATATATATATTGGTAAGAAAGTAGTTACCGGCCGTTTGCAGCATTTTTTAGTCCCTCCCCTTTTAAGTCAGCGACTTCTGCAAGTGCTTTCTTCCATTGATCAATTTTTGTAGCACATTCGCTTTTTTTGTCTTTATTCGTTCCAGCGTGCATCTTTCGTATATGCTTTGCCATTGCATCTCCAAAGCTATTTTGTTGCTTCCTTACATCAGTGGGTTCCACATGGTAAAAGATGGGAATAACAATATGTTTGGAGTTCCTACGTTGTTCCAGGATTAGTACCAGCTCATCAAGGCACCAAGTCGAAGTAGCGTAATTCTTAGACAAGACAATAATAGAAGCACTGGATGCTTTGATTGCTTTTACCAACACTTGTTTCAACGGTTCTCCGGTTTCAATCTCTTCATCATCGTAAAATGTTTCGTAATTGGCATCCTTTAGTGCCTTATGAAGGTGAGCGGTAAAGCCTGTGCGAGTGTCTTCACCTCTGAAACTTAAAAATACATCATATTTTTGATAATTTTTTCCTTGATCATCGGTTGACGCAGATGAAATTGAACAGTTTTTATCATTAGTTGATGCAGATGAGGATAGAAAGTTTTCACCATTAGCTGATGAAGAGAACGAAGATGCTTCTAGTACCTTTGTGAGAATATTTTTGAAGAAGAAAAGAAACAAAAATAACAACAAAAATGGAAAAAGCAAAATATATGTTTGATAAACCATTATGAATTATGAAAGCTATGAGTGATAAGAGATGACTAAACTAGTATAAATGATTTGTGATTATATAGTGTGTAGTGGACTAGTGGTTTAATACTTTCTTTCTTTTCCCACTTTCCTTAGCCAACAACTACCATTATGAATTATGAAAGGTATGAAAGTTGTTAATTTGGAAATCTTATCATGAAAAATTATAAAGTTAACAATGGTTTAATCCTAAAAGTTTCATCTTTTTCTCGTTTTAATCATTCAACTTTTTTTTAAATGATTTAACCCTTACTTTCATTTGACTCGTTAAAATAGCCACTTTTCATATTTTTACCTGCTATCACATGTTGACTACTTACGTGGCTCCACATATTCATTTTTTATGACATGTCTGGTAATTTGTCAACTTACATGGCGTTTCATTTTGATAATAGTAAGGCAATAATATGAGTAAAAAAGAAAAAATAATTTTTCTGTCAAATACCAACCGACATTTATAGATTTTAATACGGAGTATATTTTATTATTGTCTTTTACTTGCAGCTAATTTAATTCTTTATAATTAATAACTATTTCAGCAAACACCTTTGATTTTTTAATGTTCTTTTATAAATTTAGCAAATATTTCAATTCCTAGCAATCCAGCGTACTTATTTGTTGAAGATGGCACTCAAATCTCATGCATATCCAAAAAATCATGAACACAAAGTCTGAGAATCAACCATTGAAAATCAAAATGAAGAACATACTTCAGAATTTCATATGCTAGCTAGTTATAAATAAAATGAAGATCCAAGTCGGATCTAATTAGAAAGATAATATAATCGGATCGTTTGATTGATTGCTATTGCGGAATGATAAACAATCAATATATTATTCACGAACACACGATTTCTATATAACGTTTTTGTATATATTCACACTTGAAAGTAAAACGTTACAATCACCAAACACAAACTCGTTTACAATCTCGTTCTCACTTCTCTCTCACTCTGAAAACGGCTCACATACACACTCACAAAGTCCAACCCTAAAACTGACTTCTAACTCACTATTTATACTCACGACTAATGGACCCTGCGACATTGGGCTCAATGTCGCAGGCCCAGACCCTTGCGACATCTGACTCAATGTCGCAGGCCCAATTACAATATCGCCTAGTAGTCTATGTATATTCTATAATTATATTTCGTTTACAGACTCGAATATACATACTAAACATTATACATACGTAGACTAATTGACTTTGACAATTACAATAGTTTGACCAACTGACTGACACACAAAGTGCACCAACAAAAGATTAGAACTAACAATTTATCAAATCCTACTAAAATATGATAGATCTATAGACTTGAGGAATAAAAAACATAAGAAAGCAAAAGAGGCATGGTCTATGGCTGTTACTGGAAATTAAAAGGTTGGTTGACAATTGCGGTCACTACAATAGAATGATTAGATATTCACACTTTTTAAGGAATGTGTACACGCTTAAAAGTGTGTAATATTATAAAGTACACGGTTGGCCTAAGCGTTTGAAAAATCGGCGTAACAAAATGATACTCAGTTTTCACATTTTAAGGCGTGAAAAAATTCAGACGATTTTCACATATACAAATGTGAAGATATTGACACAGTTCCTCACACTTTTAATTGTGAAAATATGTAATTTTTTCTTCACACTTTTTTGTGTGAACATATTCCATCACATGTGACACCCGTAAAAATTAGGACTAGTTTTTAGTTCCTAATCATTTGGAAATACGTGTAATTAGTTCTATGTATTAGGCTAATTGTATGTATCAATATATATATTGTTGAATATATATCAGTACGCGATTATATTTAATCGTGCATTTTCAAATCGGCCAAAATTCCGATTCATTTATACGGTGTTGGTGAAAAACAAATATTAAGTAATACAGAATTATTATTTAATATCCACATATTATTTATATATTATTTATATAATATATAAAGTATTTCGTATCGTACAAATCAAATGGTCATGACAAAACTCATAAGTAATGTATTATTATTAGAAATAATAATTACTAATCACTTTGATCAAAATAAAACATATTTCGTTTTATAACATTTCACTCAAACGCGATGAAACCAATTAAATTATATCCGTCTCTCGAACATAAAACAAAGATATATTTTTATATCTCACTAAAAGTATTTTTATAAAATACTTCAAATAAAAGTAAATACGATTTCATTTTTAGAAATTTATTAATTTAAAACATTATACTACTTTTACGAATCGGGTAAACAAACACGGGTATAATACCACTCCGTATGCAATTATTGGGCTGGACAAGATCCACATTTTGTGGATCTTGCCCGTGGACTACAAGCACACCAAATGCACCCTTGCCTTCATTTCCCATTTCATTCTCATTTCTCAAACTCTCCCTCTCAATCTCTCAGTTCTCTATCTCAAACAAAAACAACAACAACAAATTAACAATAACAAGATCAGAAGCATCAAGCATCATCATCTTCCTTATCATCATCATAACCATCATCATCATCGTGATCATTTCCATCGTTCATCATCATCATCTCCATTCACGGTCTCCAATTTTAATTGTAAGAAATCGTCCCCTTTTTCTTTAATTTTTAGTGTTTAAAATACATATAATATCATGCTTTAGTGTTCCACAAACTGATTATGTCCGAAAAACCGAATCAAAACTTGGTTATACTAAAAATCGCACGAACAGACTGGAAAAGAGACCTCACCCGAACGGGTATGAAAATTCACCCGAACGGGTATGAAACTCCACCCGAACGGGTATGAAAGTCCACTCGAACGGGTACGACTGTCCACCCAAACGGGTACACAAATCCAACCCGAACGGGTATGATTCTTTACCCGAACGGGTGTGTGCAATATACCCGGACGGGTATGAAGCCTCACCCGGACGGGTGACATGCTTCCAACCCACCATATTTTGTAGTTTTGTAGTCCTCTGAGTCACGGTCGTTTGGGCAGCTTGATTCCCTAAATCCGAGTTCGTATGAAGGAGTTATGGCCAAAACGGTGCAACATAGTCAAATCAGCAAAATGCACCATCTTTTCATATTTTCTTCCTCAAACTTTAACCTTAACATATGAGATCAATTTCAAGCTAAATAAGTATCTAAAGTTCATGAAATCAACTAGAAACAAGTACAAAAATTGTATTTTTAAATATGATTTCAATTCCGTCACCAACGGGCCGTACACTTTTACAAACTACAAACTTAATTGGATTTCAAACATAAACGGTAACCAATCGATTTGGACATAACTAGTTGAAGGAACAACTAGCATAGATGGTCTGTTGAGACATCTGAATCATTAAAACCTTGCGCGTTTAATACGCCCGGCAGGTTTCCACATCTAATCATTAAACCTTGCGCGTTTAGGACGCCCATCAGGTTTCAGTCGTTGGAGACGACATCATTACTCTTGAACAACATCATTATTGCTTGTTAGCAACTCATTAGGCTCAGGTGAGTCTCATAGCCCCTATTTTACTGTTTTTACTCTAGGGGTGAGAATACATGCTTGTTTTGTTTTACATATGAACGCAAGTATCAAATATCGCTATATTCTGTATGAGTTATTCATCTAATCATCATAAGTCCTCAATAGCATAGTTTGGTAATACTTTGTAGCGTGAATGTTAGTGTATGGTACCACATGGGACTGACAATCCCCGTCCGGGGCAGCAAGCACTGACTGGTCAAAATGGACGCATTATCATTTGTTCATACGTGTATTGATTAGGCACACGCATAGAGGCACCCTCGCTCAGGCACTTAATTGTGACCCTGACACCTCAGTTAAGTTCAGACTATGTGCTCATGACAGTTATATACATCATTTATCATATACTTATTTGTTTAATTAGAAATATTCATACTTAAATCTTGCGGTTCATACATTACACTTTATCATTAAACCTGTGAGCTCACCAGCTTTTAGTTGACCATTTTAGCGTGTATTCTCAGGTTCCCAGCAGCAGTAGCTCTGCCATTCAGGATTCCCATTAGCTCGAGTCGCATTCAGACATCAAGAGATTGTCATGCATTACTATATTTTGTATAATTTAGTTATGCCACATAATCTCTATCATTTTGGCTCAGGAGCTTTTGTAAACTATATTATAATAGTGTAAAACTTTTGTAATATCAAAGTATTTTATAAAACGACGCATATAGAGTCGTTCATTGTATGCCTTTTGTGCTTGATTATTGATTAGTCGCGCCCCGAATTGACCCGCTTCCGCATCATAATTTGGGGGTGCGACAGATTGGTATCAGAGCCTAAGGTTATAGTGAACTAGGTTGCATCTAGTGGGCCTAGACTATGACCGTTAGGCAGTATTCCACATTAGGTATAACTGGTTCAGTGATTACACCATACGAGTTTAATTTAACATAGCGTAGCTAACTATGTACAATTAAATGAATATGATGTGAAATCTGAAAGGGGTTATGTTGAACAGGAATGCATTAGTTGACTCTGACCATGAGAGAAACCGGGACTTATACTTGGTTTGTGCTAGACACACTCTAGGTTATTATGTAATATAGGCGTATATACATATATAGACCTCATTTACGTTCTACTCTATAGGCTATTATATATTGAAGATATATGGATAGGCCTCACCTGCGTATTATTTTCTAAGCTATTATATATCTCGAATATATATAGATATCTCACGATAATATACACATTAACGCTCAAACCACCTAAGACGGCGAGTATAACTACTATCGTCTAATCATTTATACGCACATCACATCTTACAACACGCTTCGCTATATCGTTAAACGCTCTCGAGGAGGATATAAATTCGTATTCCTTCCATCATTTTATTCTTCGGAATCGCAAGTGAAACCTACTGTCAGAAGGACATCTAGGTTTCCATAAGCAAAGTCATATCTTGTTCTCTCGAAAACTCGCGTCTTGTATTCAACTCTGTTGTCTGTCAAATATGATTATCACTTGTGTTGTTGTATATTACCCCATAAATATATATGTACATATGTGATATATCATGATTTGGTACAAACAACTCATCCATTCTCTTTGCCTTTGTCAGAATCATGCCACCAAAAAGGAAGAGTTACAGTGATGCTTAATTCAATGCAGCTGTCTCCCGAGCTGTAGCTGAAGCCTTGGCTGCTCGAGACTCTCAAAGGAGTAATGAGACAGTCAATACCACTCCTACTCCTGTCATCAAGCCTTGTTCCTACAAGGACTTTCTCAGCTGCAAGCCACTCTACTTTAAAGGCACAGAAGGTGCTATTGGCTTAATCCGTTGGATGGAACGCATGGAATCTGTTTTCAGTCTCTGTAACTGTGTTGAAGACAGTAAAGTCAAGTTTGCTGCTTACACATTTCAAGAAGGTGCACTCACGTGGTGGAACACCCACGCAAACTCTGTTGGTGTCGAGATCGCAAACCAACTTCCTTGGGTTGAATTGAAGAAAAAGCTGAAGGAGAAGTACTGTCGTGAGGAAGAACTACACCGGCTGGAAGTAGAGTTCTGGCAGCTGGCGGTACAAGGGAATGATATTGCTGAGTACACCACCAAGTTCCAGCAATTCGCTCTGTTGTGCCCAGGTTTGGTTGATACGGAAGGAAAAAGTATCAAGAAATACATCCGCGGCCTCCCGAAAAATATCCAGGGGAATGTCGCCTCAGCTCGACCAACCACCCTTGAAAGTGCTATCGGAATTGCACACGAACTCATGGCCATGGTTGTCAGCCGTGAGACACTTGCTCCATCTTCTGGTAACAACAAGAGAAAGTGGTCTGGAAACCCCACTCAAAACCACTCATCATCCAAAAGGTCTGAGTCTGATAAGACCACCAACACTGGTTCTGGTTTCAACAAGGGTTACACTGGAAATAAGCCCTATTGTTCAAAATGCCGCCTACATCATGATGGTCCTTGCGGTACCACATGTGGAAAGTGTCAGAGGTATAGGCATTTGGCCAAAGACTGCAGGTCTACCAATGCCAACACCAACACTACCACCAGCAAACCAAAATCCTGCTATGAGTGTGGAGATACCGGGCACTTTAGGAATGACTGCCCAAAGTTGAAGAATAAGGGTAACAACACTGCGAAGGGAAGAGCCTTTGTTCTGAACTCAGGAGAAGCCCGTCAGGATCTGAATGTGGTCTCGGGTACGTTTCTTCTCAACAATCTCACTGCTTCTGTTCTGTTTGATACTAGTGCTGATAGGAGCTTCATATCTGATGAGTTTAGCCCATTGCTTAAGATTACCCCTACTACTTTAGATGCTAAGTATATTGTAGAGTTAGCTAATGGTAAACTCATAGAGACCGACAGTGTGATACCTAATTGCACTCTAAATATATCTGATGAAGTTTTCTCTATCGACCTTATACCTGTTGAGATTGGAAGTTTCGACGTCATTGTTGGCATGGATTGGCTATCCAAGCACCGAGCTGAAATTGTTTGCTATGACAAAATCGTCCGTATTCCTCTTGTCACCGGTAGTACCTTAGTCTTACAAGGGGAGACCGGTAGGACAAGACTGAATATCGTATCCTGCATGAAAACTCGCAAGTACCTTAGGAAAGGGTACCAAGCGATCCTCGCACATGTCTTGGAGAAAAAGTCGGAAGAGAAGCGACTTGAGGATGTGCCCATTGTTGGAGATTATCCAGAAGTCTTTCCCGAAGACTTGCCTGGCCTTCCACCACCGAGACAAGTTGAGTTCTCGATCTATCTCGTGCCCGGGGCAGCACCCGTTGCACGAGCTCCATACCGTTTAGCCCCTTCAGAACTTCAGGAGTTGTCTACTCAGTTACAGGAACTCCTGGATAAGGGATTCATTAGACCGAGTTCTTCACCATGGGGAGCTCCGGTACTATTTGTGAAAAAGAAGGACGGTTCATTCAGGATGTGTATCGACTATAGAGAGTTGAACAAATTGACCGTCAAGAACCGTTATCCACTTCCTCGTATTGATGACCTGTTCGACCAACTTCAAGGGTCAAGTTTCTATTCAAAGATAGATCTAAGATCAGGTTATCATCAGTTACGAGTTCGTGACATCGACATCCCAAAGACTGCCTTCCGAACTCGTTATGGACATTACGAGTTCCAAGTGATGCCATTTGGTTTAACTAACGCACCGGCTGTATTCATGGATCTCATGAACCGGGTATGCAAACCATATCTCGACAAGTTTGTCATTGTCTTCATAGATGACATTCTTATTTACTCACGCAATGAGCAAGAGCACGCGCAACATCTCAAAGTCATCCTAGAACTTCTCAGACACGAAGAGTTATATGCTAAATTCTCCAAGTGTGAGTTCTGGATGCAAACCGTTCAATTCCTTGTTCATGTGATTGACAGTCAAGGAATTCACGTAGATCCATCAAAGATTGAGGCTATCAAGTGCTGGAAAGCACCGACGACGCCAACCGAAGTACGCCAATTCTTAGGACTGGCAGGTTATTATCGGCGCTTCATTGAGAATTTCTCCAAAATAGCCCAACCTCTCACAACACTGACTCAGAAGGAAAAGAAGTTCGATTGGACTGATAAACAAGAGTCAGCATTTCATCTATTGAAGCAAAAGCTTTGCAGTGCACCAATTCTATCATTACCCGAAGGCAACGAAGACTTCGTGGTATACTGCGATGCCTCACACCAAGGTCTTGGTTGCGTGTTGATGCAACGAGACAAGGTTATAGCCTACGCCTCCCGACAACTCAAAGTTCACGAGAAGAACTACACAACTCAAGATCTCGAATTAGGAGCCGTAGTGTTCGCACTCAAAATCTGGAGACAATATCTGTATGGCACAAAATGTACCATCTTCACCGATCATAAGAGTCTCCAGCACATATTTGATCAGAAGGATCTTAACATGAGGCAACGTCGCTGGGTCGAGTTACTCACCGATTATGACTGCGAGATCAAGTACCATCCAGGCAAAGCAAATGTAGTTGCCGATGCCCTAAGTCGAAAAGAGCACACAAAACCACTTCGAGTCCGAGCCCTTAGTATAACCATCCATAATGATCTAATCATTCAAATTCTCGCTGCTCAACTCGAAGCATTGAAACCTGAAAACATCAAAGATGAGGCCTTGCGAAACATGGAGAATCAATTCGAAACCAAACCCAATGGGGTCAAGTACTTCGCAAACCGGATTTGGTTACCCAAGTTCGGGAATCTTCGAGGCTTGGTGATGGATGAAGCTCACAAGTCCAAATATTCTATACATCCTGGATCTGACAAGATGTATCATGGCATCAAGGGATCATACTGGTGGCCAAACATGAAAGCAGAGATTGCCACGTATGTCAGCAAGTGCCTCACATGTTCAAAAGTCAAAGCTGAATATCAGAAGCCCACCGGTCTGCTACAGCAACCGGACATTCCTGAATGGAAATGGGAGCAAATCACTATGGATTTCATCACTAAACTCCCAAGAACAGCTAGCGGTTGCGACACCATTTGGGTGATCATGGACCGGCTCACCAAATCAGCTCATTTCATCGCCATCAAGGAAACTGACAAAATGGAACGTCTCACGCGAGTCTATATGAAGGAGATCGTATCAAGGCATGGCGTTCCTATTTCGATTATCTCTGACAGAGATAGTCGTTTCACTTCTCAGTTTTGGAGATCATTGCAGAAATCGTTAGGTACTCGTCTGGATATGAGTACTGCGTATCATCCTCAAACCGATGGCCAAAGTGAAAGGACAATTCAAACACTGGAAGATATGTTACGCGCCTGCGTAATTGATTTCGGTGCAAATTGGGAACATCACTTGCCATTGTGTGAATTCTCGTACAATAACAGCTACCATACCAGTATTGGAGCTGCTCCTTTTGAGGCACTGTACGGTCGTAAATGCCGGTCGCCTATCTGTTGGACCGAAGTTGGAGATAGCCAACTCACTGGTCCTGAAATCATTCATGAAACCACCGAGAAGATCGTTGGTATCCAGCAACGGCTGAAGGCCGCACGTGATCGTCAGAAGAGTTATGCTGACGTGAGACGCAAGCACCTCGAGTTCCAGGTTGGGGATCGAGTATTGCTTAAAGTATCACCTTGGAAAGGTGTTATCCGATTCGGCAAACGTGGGAAGTTAAACCCTAGATACATCGGACCTTTTGAGATCCATGAAAGGATTGGTCCAGTCGCATATCGATTGCAGCTACCTCCAGAGCTCAGTAGCGTGCATCCCACATTTCACATTTCTAACCTGAAGAAATGTTTGTCTGATGAGACACTCGTTATCCCGCTCGAGGAAATCCAAATTGATGACAAACTTCATTTTGTCGAGACACCAGTGGAAATCATGGACCGTGAGGTCAAACAGCTTAAACAAAGTCGTATTCCCATCGTCAAAGTTCGGTGGAATTCGCGGCGTGGTCCGGAATTCACCTGGGAACGGGAAGACCAGATGCGACTCAAGTATCCTCACTTAATTGCAGACTCCACTCACCCACCAATTCAGAGCTGAATTTCGGGATGAAATTCTCTTAACAAGGGGAGAATGTGACACCCGTAAAAATTAGGACTAGTTTTTAGTTCCTAATCATTTGGAAATACGTGTAATTAGTTCTATGTATTAGGCTAATTATATGTATCAATATATATATTGTTGAATATATATCAGTACGCGATTATATTTAATCGTGCATTTTCAAGTCGGCCAAAATTCTGATTCATTTATACGGCGTTGGTGAAAAACAAATATTAAGTAATACAGAATTATTATTTAATATCCACATATTATTTATATATTATTTATATAATATATAAAGTATTTCGTATCGTACAAATCAAATGGTCATGACAAAACTCCTAAGTAATGTATTATTATTAGAAATAATAATTACTAATCACTTTGATCAAAATAAAACATATTTCGTTTTATAACATTTCACTCAAACGCGATGAAACCAATTAAATTATATCCGTCTCTCGAACATAAAACAAAGATATATTTTTATATCTCACTAAAAGTATTTTTATAAAATACTTCAAATAAAAGTAAATACGATTTCATTTTTAGAAATTTATTGATTTAAAACATTATACTACTTTTACGAATCGGGTAAACAAACACGGGTATAATACCACTCCGTATGCAATTATTGGGCTGGACAAGATCCACATTTTGTGGATCTTGCCCGTGGACTACAAGCAGACCAAACGCACCCTTGCCTTCATTTCCCATTTCATTCTCATTTCTCAAACTCTCCCTCTCAATCTCTCAGTTCTCTATCTCAAACAAAAACAACAACAACAAATTAACAATAACAAGATCAGAAGCATCAAGCATCATCATCTTCCTTATCATCATCATAACCATCATCATCATCGTGATCATTTCCATCGTTCATCATCATCATCTCCATTCACGGTCTCCAATTTTAATTGTAAGAAATCGTCCCCTTTTTCTTTAAGTTTTAGTGTTTAAAATACATATAATATCATGCTTTAGTGTTCCACAAACTGATTATGTCCGAAAAACCGAATCAAAACTTGGTTATACTAAAAATCGCATGAACAGACTGGAAAACAGACCTCACCCGAACGGGTATGAAAATTCACCCGAACGGGTATGAAACTCCACCCGAACGGGTATGAAAGCCCACCCGAACGGGTACGACTGTCCACCCGAACGGGTACACAAATCCAACCCGAACGGGTATGATTCTTCACCCGAACGGGTGTGTGCAATATACCCGGATGGGTATGAAGCCTCACCCGGACGGGTAACATGCTTCCAACCCACCATATTTTGTAGTTTTGTAGTCCTCTGAGTCACGGTTGTTTGGGCAGCTTGATCGCCTAAATCCGAGTTCGTATGAAGGAGTTATGGCCAAAACGGTGCAACATAGTCAAATCAGCAAAATGCACCATCTTTTCATATTTTCTTCCTCAAACTTTAACCTTAACATATGAGATCAATTTCAAGCTAAATAAGTATCTAAAGTTCATGAAATCAACTAGAAACAAGTACAAAAATTGTATTTTTAAATATGATTTCAATTCCGTCACCAATGGGCCGTACACTTTTACAAACTACAAACTTAATTGGATTTCAAACATAAACAGTAACCAATCGATTTGTACATAACTAGTTGAAGGAACAAATAGCATAGATGGTCTGTTGAGACATCTGAATCATTAAAACCTTGCGCGTTTAATACGCCCGGCAGGTTTCCACATCTAATCATTAAACCTTGCGCGTTTAGGACGCCCAGCAGGTTTCAGTCGTTGGAGACGACATCATTACTCTTGAACAACATCATTATTGCTTGTTAGCAACTCATTAGGCTCAGGTGAGTCTCATAGCCCCTATTTTACTGTTTTTACTCTAGGGGTGAGAATACATGCTTGTTTTGTTTTACATATGAACGCAAGTATCAAATATCGCTATATTCTGTATGAGTTATTCATCTAATCATCATAAGTCCTCAATAACATAGTTTGGTAATACTTTGTAGCGTGAATGTTAGTGTATGGTACCACATGGGATTGACAATCCCCGTCCGGGTCAGCAAGCACTGACTGGTCAAAACGGACGCATTATCATTTGTTCATACGTGTGTTGATTAGGCACACGCATAGAGGCACCCTCGCTCAGGCACTTATTTGTGATCCTGACACCTCAGTTAAGCTCAGACTATGTGCTCATGACAGTTATATACATCATTTATCATATACTTATTTGTTTAATTACAAATATTCATACTTAAATCTTGCGGTTCATACATTACACTTTATCGTTAAACCTGTGAGCTCACCAGCTTTTAGTTGACCATTTTAGCGTGTATTCTCAGGTTCTCAGCAGCATTAGCTCTGCCATTCAGGATTCCCATTAGCTCGAGTCGCATTCAGACATCAAGAGATTGTCATGCATTACTATATTTTGTATAATTTAGTTATGCCACAGAATTTCTATCATTTTGGCTCAGGAGCTTTTGTAAACTATATTATAATAGTGTAAAACTTTTGTAATATCAAAGTATTTTATAAAACGACGCATATAGAGTCGTTTATTGTATGCCTTTTGTGCTTGATTATTGATTAGTCGCGCCCCGAATTGACCCGCTTCCGCATCATAATTTGGGGGTGCGACAATCACACTTTTAATTGTGAAGTCTTACTACATACATAAATACTACTTCACGCTTTTAAATGTGAAACTGTGGCATCTATAAGTTTCACATTTTTAATACGCATGTAGATGGATAGAAATACAATTTATTTACATTTACATATATATATATATATATATATATATATATATATATATATATATATATATATATATATATATATATATATATATATATGTATATATATTTTATAATTATAAAAGAAAATCAAAGAAACACAAATTTATAACAATTTGATTGAACTATACAGCAAAATATAAATAAACAATATATCAAACTAAAAATACTTTTTTATCCATATACATATATGTAAGCAACCCAATTCTATGAACAATTTACATTTGACAACTAAACGAAGGTGGCCCAAAGGTATGAATGACAACGTCGATCGCATGCGAACATGCAGTCTATTTTCAACCATGACATGTGACCAAATGTACATCCAAATGACAACGAAGACATCGTAAACACCTGCAAGTATGCAACACTTATTTTAGTCATTAAAAATCGTTAAAATACAATTAACATGTTCGAAAGACAGCTACCGTTTATCGAGTAAAATATGTGTTATATTAAAGAAGATGACTTGCTAATTTGTAAAGAACAATTCATAAGTGATTTATGTAATACTTCGGCATGTTCTTAAATGATCAAATGCTTCATTGATGATAAAACTATCCACAAACATATAACCTTAAAATTTTAATCTTTAGAACACAGCTTTTGTCATAAGATCATATTTAAGATGTAGTCTTATCATAATTGCATAGTAACGCAACTTCTAGTTATAAGTTGCATACACAATTGGGTCAATCTCATAATCGGATCAAAACATCAAAACATAACAGTTGTCAAGTTTCCTCGTGCAACATCTCATAATCGACAGTACTGCCAGTGTATTTTATCTCAAACATGCCCAATGGATCAATCTAAGCATTACTTATTTAAATAGAATGGACATAAGTGTTTGCAAAATCCTACCCAATTCAAACTTAAAAAGTACCTTTTTGACCCATTCTACCACCTCTATTAGATACTCCATTATGTGACACATTGTGTTGTCCTTAATGTTTAACGGACAAATACATATATTCTTCACAAACCAACACACTATCGACATGAATATGACAAGAAAACTTACAAGCGTTGATTTATGCATTTCCTGCATAGATGGCCAAAGAGTTCCTTTCAGTATGTGAACATCAACTTGTTTAGATTTTCTGTCGTACCAGACTTCAATCTTTTCTACCTGTATACATTCATGAAAATGAGAGCATCAAGGATAAGCTTTTTTCTAGTCAAATATCAAATCAAAATCTAATCATGGTTATCATTATACCATTATTCTATCATTTTCATGGACCATTTGATAAAGGTTGAGTCATTCATTACAAAGAATAAAATATATGAATGTCATAGACCACATTAGTGTATCAATCAAAAGCGGTTTCAACTTTTGTTGAGTGATACAAGTATGCTTCCCTGTCCAGATCATTCTGGGACAATTAAAGTCTCATTAAACAAATTAACCTGATGGTGTTGAGAGACAAGTGTGCTAGAATCCGTTCACTTCCTTTTGACGAAGTTCATCTGAGGACGAAGTTCACCGGTGGAGCAAAAAGTTGCCGACGGTTGCACCGGAGCAAAGTCAGACGATGGTTGTGGTGGATAATAGGTAAATGATGGCGTCCGGTTTTCGGCTACTAAGTGGTGGAAGGCAGGTGCGGGCCGGCAACGTGGAGTGGTGGCTGCCGGCAATAGTAGGAAGGAGGAGAGGTAGCGAGATGACGGAGGACAATCTAAAAGTAGCGTTAAATTTATATATTTGTATTATTATAATTGAGAAATAAATAAATGGACACTTTAACCTGTTGTTGACCAGTCAAACAAGTAACATATTAAAGTTAAGTTAAAGGGTGGTGATTTGTACACCATCAAAATTTAGCCACACACCACTAATATGCATCAGCCTATTGTACTGTACAACATTTTAAAGCAGAATTAGTGGTGCATGGTTAAATTTTAGTGGTGTACAAATCACCACACTAAGTTAAATCACTATTAAACAAAGTCTAGGCTTTAAAACAATTATTTAACAAAAGTTAAAGGGTTAAATCATGCGAAAAAAAGTTGAGTGGTTAAAACGAAAAAAAGATGAAACTTTGAGGATTAATTAAACCATTATTAACCCAAAATTATAAGGAAAACACAATAACTGGGTGTTTGGGAGCTTATGTTTTTGGCTTATTTGCTTATTGTAATAGAAAGCTTAAGATTTAGAGTTTGGATAAACTTATTTGATTAGTTTATTTGCTAACTTGTGAGTGAAATGTTATAAGCTTAAAATAAGCTAGTAATTTTGAGCTTATTTGCTTATAAGCAATAAGCAAATAAGCTCCCCCAAACACACTATCATTCATTATTTCATTTATATATATATTAATGGGATAGGATGGGATTTATATCAGGTTAATATACAAATATGTTACTCTACTTTGTGAAAATGTTCAACTAAGTTGCTGGATTGTTAATTTATTCAATTGAATTTCTAAACTTAAAAAATCACGATATGTAGGTTAGTTAACTTATAAATATTAACACGGATATCACTTTATTTAACCTATGAATTTAATTAAGTTACTTTAACTTATAATTATTACAACGTAAAAAATCCTAAGCGTACACGCTATAAAGAGTCCGACACTAAATGACTTTTATCTTGGGAGTGTAAAGAGTAAAGCTTTGAGAAAAAAACCCAGCCAAGTTGATCATATTTTTACTCGCACCGCCTTTTGCCCAAGCGTACACGCTATTGCCCCACTATAGAAAGCCGGCCAATGCCGGTCGGCTCTGAGGCAAATGCTTTTCTTGTGATAGATGGTCTTACAACCAAACATAGTGTAATTCGTAAGACTACTTAAAAATGCCAGATTTTTCTAATAGCAATGATACATATAAAGTTTAAGTGATCAATAAGTGAAAATATTTTTAGAAATGATAGTCAGAGCATCCTTAGAGCATCATTTTCCATAAAAGTTCTGCAATGCATTGAAGTATTGAACTTTATAAATTAAGTTCAATAGACTGACAGATAGCGTACTATCTTTTTATTCAATTTACTTTTATTAGAGCACATGGTGTGGTAAACAGTGTTCTGGACAGTGTTCTGGAGAATGTTGAAAGTGAGGATTTTGTGGTGTGGTGAAACTGAAATCACTGTATTCTGGACAGTATTCTGGAGTTTTTTATTATTTGTTTTATTTGATTTTTTAATGAAGATAATTGTATAAATTAATATATAAAAAATAAATAAATTAAATAAACAACATTTTAAAAAAAAATAAATCAAATAATATATCTAATTCATTAAAACAAATAAAAAAATTTGAAAGCCAGAAAATTAATAGATTTGATAATCAATTATACAAAACCAACCCAATAAAACTGTAACACTACCAAATTTACTGTTTAGCGGAAGCATACTTTGGGTATTACTAATCAATAATGAAAGCACAAGAATATATAGTGAACGACTCTATATGAGTCGTTTTGAACTTGTATTGATAAAAACATATGTTTACATCAAAATAATGTTTACATTAGCTCAGTTTCTGAAATTGAGAGATTTACATCACATAATTACTTTATACAAAATATAATAATGCAATTAAATCTCTGATCGTATGAATGCTGACTCGAGCTAATGATTCCTGCTTGGGCAGTCCAACCTACTGATGTGTACCTGTGATACATGCTAAAATGGGTCAGCGAAACGCTGGTGAGCTCACAGGTTTGTATGTCAACACATAATTGTATGAACCGCAAGATTTATAATTGAATTTAAAATGCAATTAACCAAAATAAAAGTTATACAGCCATGAGCACATAGTCTGAGCTTAACTCGAGGGTCGGGTCCCATATAGAGAATTCCGAGAGAGGTGCCTCCACGAGTGCCTAATCCACACTCGTCTGAACAATTATTAGTACGTCCGTTTACCCAGTTAGTGTATGCTAACCCGGACGAGGAGGGTCAATCCTATATGGTACCATATATTAATAATCACGCTACAACGTATTACCAAACTATGCTGATGGAGGGCTTTGAAATGATTAGTGGAAAACAACTCATGTAGTATATTGTAAAGTTTGTACTTGCATTCACATGTTAAAAATGAGCAATGGATCACACCCCTTAGTAAAAACGATAAAAGAGGGGCTATGAGACTCACATGAGTCTTGAAGCGTTTGGTCAATAAACGTACGATGCTTAATCAATGTAACACCCCGCAAATTTAAACACAATTATTAACGATAATCACTTGCATTATTAGGCTAATTCCCTACTTGAGTGAATTCACAACACATTTTAGAGGTAAGTCTAGCAAAGCCCAACTAGTTAATACGCGTAGTATTACTTATTTGTAATTAGATGTAATTACATACGAAACGAATTGAGCAAACGCGACAAAATATACGACTGTTGGTGAACGAATATATTTAATAAAACAAAGTTATTAAATAACGTCATTTACAATTAAATATTTTGTCGATAATATTTACATATCATTTTATAACGCAAAACGTTAAAATGTGTAATTTAAAAATAAAACAAAACTAAAAATTCTTAAAACTTAATTTATTAATTTCATAAAAAGATCCTAATTAAAAATATAATGAAACATTGTAATTAAAAATATGTTAGTTAAAATAATGTAACATTTAACGATCGGGTAAACAAACACGGAACAAAAACACAGGAGATGAAAAGTGGGACAAAACCACCTTTCACCTCCATCCTTCCTTTCATTTTCATTTCATTCTCACCAAAAACACACACACTTTCTCTCAACCCAATCCACACCAAAAATTCGGATTCGCAAATCAACCCACGAAATCTACATTTTCGGAATCACCATTACGCAAGGAACAACATTAACAAAAGCCGTATCATCATCTTCTTCCTCATTTGGTCCCGATTCGCAATTGTAAAAATTTTCTAAAAACTTAGATTTACTCGTTTTTATGTGATATACGGGTGTAATATTGAACATACAACTTTGTTTTAACTATATAATGGAAGAAATCAAGGTTTTATGGCCGGGAAACGGGTTAAAATCGGGTTTTTGGTCGGAAAATCACGACAGCCGCTGGGTTCTGTCTGGGTGTTCATCTTTGCGACACAACGACTGTGTCGCATAAACCATCCATGCGACACAACCATTGTGTCGCATGTTGTGTCGTATTATATGTCGTACTCTGTGTCGCACCATTGTGTCGCAGAATCTCTGCGACACAACCCTAGTGTCGCTATTGAATTAGCATCGATCGTCTATGCGACACAACCCTTGTGTCGGATAGCCCTTGTGTCACACCCTTATGCGACACAACCATTGTGTCGCATAACCACATTAGTGTCGCATACTGTGTCGCAGAAAACAGAAATTTCACAAACTATTTTTACACTAAGTGTTGAACTTAACCGATAACGAATACTCACATACAATGCTATATGTGAACTTTACGAACAATACAACCACGCTATTTTATTGAAATTATGATTTCAAACTATCACCAACGAGTCGTATACATTTTCACAAATACGAAATACAAACGTAAACATTTAAACGAACGATTTAGACGCGACTTGGTTGTACAAACACTAGCATGGATGATTAGCTTAGACATCCACAATTACTTATTAAATCTCATACGTTTATGACGTTAGGAGATTCTGGACTGTACTTGGGCTTAGGTTTGCTAGCACTCGCACAACTACTTAACTCAACAGGTGAGTTCACAGCCCCTACTTTTACTGTTTTAACTGTTTTGAACAGGGGTGGAAAACATAGTCAAACACTTTTATACCAACATGGTTGGATACTATTTTACTCAAACAAGTGGAGTACATTGAACTGGTAAACTGATACACAAACTGACGATTACAACATAATACTTTCATACTACCAACACTGAAAACACAATAACATGTTTTGAGAACGCTGGAGGATAACCAGCAACACTTTATGTAACGGATTGGGTAACTGAAAGTCCCTACTGACATGGGCACTAGATCCCACTAACACGGATCTACTATTGTTATTACATTATTAAAAAGTCCCTACCGACATGGGCACAAACTGTTGAAAAGTCCCTTCTGACATGGGCACTAGATCCTACGAACATGGGTCTACTAATGTTATTCGACTGAAGAGAAGTCCTTTCTAACATGGGCACTGGGTTTCCTACTGACATGGACCCACCAAACGATTAGGATACTGACATTCCTACGATTAACTAATAGGATACCTACATTCCTACTATAACTTGAACTATACTTTTGGGCAATTATCCCAACGAAACATATCTACAATTAGGATACGTATATTCCTACAGAACATACTTGAAAATAGGATACTGATTTCCTACAACTACTAGGATACGAACTTTCCTACAAACAACTATTTGGAAACATATTTGGTTTTACGAACAACACTTTTGGGTGACATCCCAACGATACATTGTAAACAACAGTGGTTTATCAAAACTGAACTTGTAAACATAAAACCTGTGAATTCACTCAACCTAGTTGTTGACTTTTACTATGTTTTTCAGGGAATTAGCTGCGCATGTAAGAATCGCCAACACACATGGAGAATTAGGCGACCCGTGAAGTTTTAGGATGCCAACTTTTTGGAAACATATGGATTTCTCTAGTATAACTGAAACTGTTTTAGTCATATTCCAGAAATCCACTTTGGTAAACTTATTACTTTTAACTTATACGATTCGATGAATCGCAAACTTTGTAATTAATACTTTTGGCATCTTATTATATTATGTTCTGATGTAATCATATGCTCTGATACCAATCTGTAAAGAGACTGCTTCTTCTGCGATAACTGCAAGCGATATGGGCACAGAACTCAGGCATGCCGAACCCACCCTGCATACAATGAACAGCGAACTGATGGGTGCTTTAGGTGTGGTGATCCTGGACACCACCGAAACCAATGCCAACAACCGAACAACAACCGCAACAACCAAAACGACAACAACCGCATCGCAACCATCCCACCGGGACGTAGTCGCGCATACATCCTTCGCGCACCGGAAACACCAGCGGATCTCAACTAGCACGGTATGTCTTAACAGCTGTTGCTACGATTTAACATACGATTTATTCGAATGTCGATTCGAACACAACATTTGGTAAACTTTGACCACGAAACGAAACACACAACATATTGAACTATGCCGCGAGCATACTTAAACTGATTGAACTTTTATGGCAACAATTGAACGCCACACAAACTATTATTATTGATTACGTGACTTATTCGGAGAACATACGCTGCGGGGGATCCGACTTGATTTTAAATCTCGGGACGAGATTTCTCTAACGAGGGGAGAATGTAACTCCCCGCAAATTTAAACACAATTATTAACGATAATCACTTGCATTATTAGGCTAATTCCCTACTTGAGTGAATTCACAACACATTTTAGAGGTAAGTCTAGCAAAGCCCAACTAGTTAATACGCGTAGTATTACTTATTTGTAATTAGATGTAATTACATACGAAACGAATTGAGCAAACTCGACAAAATATACGACTGTTGGTGAACGAATATATTTAATAAAACAAAGTTATTAAATAACGTCATTTACAATTAAATATTTTATCGATAATATTTACATATCATTTTATAACGCAAAACGTTAAAATGTGTAATTTAAAAATAAAACAAACCTAAAAATTCTTAAAACTTAATTTATTAATTTCATAAAAAGATCCTAATTAAAAATATAATGAAACATTGTAATTAAAAATATGTTAGTTAAAATAATGTAACATTTAACGATCGGGTAAACAAACACGGGACAAAAACACAGGAGATGAAAAGTGGGACAAAACCACCTTTCACCTCCATCCTTCCTTTCATTTTCATTTCATTCTCACCAAAAACACACACACTTTCTCTCAACCCAATCCACACCAAAAATTCGGATACGCAAATCAACCCACGAAATCTACATTTTCGGAATCACCATTACGCAAGGAACAACATTAACAAAAGCCGTATCATCATCTTCTTCCTCATTTGGTCCCGATTCGCAATTGTAAGAATTTTCTAAAAACTTAGATTTACTCGTTTTTATGTGATATATGGGTGTAATATTGAACATACAACTTTGTTTTAACTATATAATGGAAGAAATCAAGGTTTTATGGCCGGGAAACGGGTTAAAATCGGGTTTTTGGTCGGAAAATCACGACAGCCGCTGGGTTCTGTCTGGGTGTTCATCTTTGCGACACAACGACTGTGTCGCATATAGTGTCGCATAAACCATCCATGCGACATAACCATTGTGTCGCATGTTGTGTCGTATTATATGTCGTACTCTGTGTCACACCATTGTGTCGCAGAATCTCTGCGACACAACCCTAGTGTCGCTATTGAATTAGCATTGATCGTCTATGCGACACAACCCTTGTGTCGCATAGCCCTTGTGTCGCACCCTTATGCGACACAACCATTGTGTCGCATAACCACATTAGTGTCGCATACTGTGTCGCAGAAAACAGAAATTTCACAAACTATTTTTACACTAAGTGTTGAACTTAACCGATAACGAATACTCACATACAATGCTATATGTGAACTTTACGAACAATACAACCACGCTATTTTATTGAAATTATGATTTCAAACTATCACCAACGAGTCGTATACATTTTCACAAATACGAAATACAAACGTAAACATTTAAACGAACGATTTGGACGTGACTTGGTTGTACAAACACTAGCATGGATGATTAGCTTAGACATCCACAATTACTTATTAAATCTCATACGTTTAGGACGTTAGGAGATTCTGGACTGTACTTGGGCTTAGGTTTGCTAGCACTCGCACAACTACTTAACTCAACAGGTGAGTTCACAGTCCCTACTTTTACTGTTTTAACTGTTTTGAATAGGGGTGGAAAACATAGTCAAACACTTTTATACCAACATGGTTGGATACTATTTTACTCAAACAAGTGGAGTACATTGAACTGGTAAACTGATACACAAACTGACAATTACAACATAATACTTTCATACTACCAACACTGAAAACACAATAACATGTTTTGAGAACGCTGGAGGATAACCAGCAACACTTTATGTAACGGATTGGGTAACTAAAAGTCCCTACTGACATGGGCACTAGATCCCACTAACACGGATCTACTATTGTTATTACATTATTAAAAAGTCCCTACCGACATGGGCACAAACTGTTGAAAAGTCCCTTCTGACATGGGCACTAGATCCTACGAACATGGGTCTACTAATGTTATTCGACTGATGAGAAGTCCTTTCTGACATGGGCACTGGGTTTCCTACTGACATGGACCCAGCAAACGATTAGGATACTGACATTTCTACGATTAACTAATAGGATACCTACATTCCTTCTATAACTTGAACTATACTTTTGGGCAATTATCCCAACGAAACATATCTACAATTAGGATACGTATATTCCTACAGAACATACTTGAAAATAGGATACTGATTTCCTACAACTACTAGGATACGAACTTTCCTACAAACAACTATTTGGAAACATATTTGGTTTTACGAACAACACTTTTGGGTGACATCCCAACGATACATTATAAACAACAGTGGTTTATCAAAACTGAACTTGTAAACATAAAACCTGTGAATTCACTCAACCTAGTTGTTGACTTTTACTATGTTTTTCAGGGAATTAGCTGCGCATGTAAGAATCGCCAACACACATGGAGAATTAGGCGACCCGTGAAGTTTTAGGATGCCAACTTTTTGGAAACATATGGATTTCTCTAGTATAACTGAAACTGTTTTAGTCATATTCCAGAAATCCACTTTGGTAAACTTATTACTTTTAACTTATACGATTCGATGAATCGCAAACTTTGTAATTAATACTTTTGGCATCTTATTATATTATGTTATGTTGTAATCATATGCTCTGATACCAATCTGTAAGGAGACTGCTTCTTCTGCGATAACTGCAAGCGATATGGGCACAGAACTCAGGCATGCCGAACCCACCCTGCAAACAATGAACAGCGAACTGATGGGTGCTTTAGGTGTGGTGATCCTGGACACCACCGAAACCAATGCCAACAACCGAACAACAACCGCAACAACCAAAACGACAACAACCGCATCGCAACCATCCCACCGGGACGTAGTCGCGCATACATCCTTCACGCACCGGAAACACCAGCGGATCTCAACTTGCACGGTATGTCTTAACAGCTGTTGCTAAGATTTAACATACGATTTATTCGAATGTCGATTCGAACACAACATTTGGTAAACTTTGACCACGAAACGAAACACACAACATATTGAACTATGCCGCGAGCATACTTAAACTGATTGAACTTTTATGGCAACAATTGAACGCCACACAAACTATTATTATTGATGACGTGACTTATTCGGAGAACATACGCTGCGGGCGATCCGACTTGATTTTAAATCTCGGGACGAGATTTCTCTAACGAGGGGAGAATGTAACTCCCCGCAAATTTAAACACAATTATTAACGATAATCACTTGCATTATTAGGCTAATTCCCTACTTGAGTGAATTCACAACACATTTTAGAGGTAAGTCTAGCAAAGCCCAACTAGTTAATACGCGTAGTATTACTTATTTGTAATTAGATGTAATTACATACGAAACGAATTGAGCAAACGCGACAAAATATACGACTGTTGGTGAACGAATATATTTAATAAAACAAAGTTATTAAATAACGTCATTTACAATTAAATATTTTGTCGATAATATTTACATATCATTTTATAACGCAAAACGTTAAAATGTGTAATTTAAAAATAAAACAAACCTAAAAATTCTTAAAACTTAATTTATTAATTTCATAAAAAGATCCTAATTAAAAATATAATGAAACATTGTAATTAAAAATATGTTAGTTAAAATAATGTAACATTTAACGATCGGGTAAACAAACACGGGACAAAAACACAGGAGATGAAAAGTGGGACAAAACCACCTTTCACCTCCATCCTTCCTTTCATTTTCATTTCATTCTCACCAAAAACACACACACTTTCTCTCAACCCAATCCACACCAAAAATTCGGATTCGCAAATCAACCCACGAAATCTACATTTTCGGAATCACCATTACGCAAGGAACAACATTAACAAAAGCCGTATCATCATCTTCTTCCTCATTTGGTCCCGATTCGCAATTGTAAGAATTTTCTAAAAACTTAGATTTACTTGTTTTTATGTGATATATGGGTGTAATATTGAACATACAACTTTGTTTTAACTATATAATGGAAGAAATCAAGGTTTTATGGCCGGGAAACGGGTTAAAATCGGGTTTTTGGTCGGAAAATCACGACAGCCGCTGGGTTCTGTCTGGGTGTTCATCTTTGCGACACAACGACTGTGTCGCATATAGTGTCGTATAAACCATCCATGCGACATAACCATTGTGTCGCATGTTGTGTCGTATTATATGTCGTACTCTGTGTCGCACCATTGTGTCGCAGAATCTCTGCGACACAACCCTAGTGTCGCTATTGAATTAGCATCGATCGTCTATGCGACACAACCCTTGTGTCGCATAGCCCTTGTGTCGCACCCTTATGCAACACAACCATTGTGTCGCATAACCACATTAGTGTCGCATACTGTGTCGCAGAAAACAAAAATTTCACAAACTATTTTTACACTAAGTGTTGAACTTAACCGATAACGAATACTCACATACAATGCTATATGTGAACTTTACGAACAATACAACCACGCTATTTTATTGAAATTATGATTTCAAACTATCACCAACGAGTCGTATACATTTTCACAAATACGAAATACAAACGTAAACATTTAAACGAACGATTTGGACGTGACTTGGTTGTACAAACACTAGCATGGATGATTAGCTTAGACATCCACAATTACTTATTAAATCTCATACGTTTAGGACGTTAGGAGATTCTGGACTGTACTTGGGCTTAGGTTTGCTAGCACTCTCACAACTACTTAACTCAACAGGTGAGTTCACAGCCCCTACTTTTACTGTTTTAACTGTTTTGAACAGGGGTGGAAAACATAGTCAAACACTTTTATACCAACATGGTTGGATACTATTTTACTCAAACAAGTGGAGTACATTGAACTGGTAAACTGATACACAAACTGACGATTACAACATAATACTTTCATACTACCAACACTGAAAACACAATAACATGTTTTGAGAACGCTGGAGGATAACCAGCAACACTTTATGTAACGGATTGGGTAACTAAAAGTCCCTACTGACATGGGCACTAGATCCCACTAACACGGATCTACTATTGTTGTTACATTATTAAAAAGTCCCTACCGACATGGGCACAAACTGTTGAAAAGTCCCTTCTGACATGGGCACTAGATCCTACGAACATGGGTCTACTAATGTTATTCGACTGATGAGAAGTCCTTTCTGACATGGGCACTGGGTTTCCTACTGACATGGACCCACCAAACGATTAGGATACTGACATTCCTACGATTAACTAATAGGATACCTACATTCCTACTATAACTTGAACTATACTTTTGGGCAATTATCCCAACGAAACATATCTACAATTAGGATACGTATATTTCTACAGAACATACTTGAAAATAGGATACTGATTTCCTACAACTACTAGGATACGAACTTTCCTACAAACAACTATTTGGAAACATATTTGGTTTTACGAACAACACTTTTGGGTGACATCCCAACGATACATTATAAACAACAGTGGTTTATCAAAACTGAACTTGTAAACATAAAACCTGTGAATTCACTCAACCTAGTTGTTGACTTTTACTATGTTTTTCACGGAATTAGCTGCGCATGTAAGAATCGCCAACACACATGGAGAATTAGGCGACCCGTGAAGTTTTAGGATGCCAACTTTTTGGAAACATATGGATTTATCTAGTATAACTGAAACTGTTTTAGTCATATTCCAGAAATCCACTTTGGTAAACTTATTACTTTTAACTTATACGATTCGATGAATCGCAAACTTTGTAATTAATACTTTTGGCATCTTATTATATTATGTTCTGTTGTAATCATATGCTCTGATACGTATGCATGCCTTGTTATTGTGGCACCCCCGTACTTAAACTAAAATTCTTCCGCTAAACAAATTTGGGGGTGTTACAATCAAGCAGTGAGATGTCCGTAGACTGATAACCTGAGGGTGTCCACGACACGCGATGGTTATTAATGTGAGTAGGTAGTTACAAAGACTACCTTCGTAGTTGTTTCGTTCAACTATAATGTCCAAATTACTACGATTTGGTTGTTTGATTTGAGTTTTGAAAACGTGTACGGTCCGCTGGTGATTGTTTGTAATAATAATCTCGATATTATCATTATGTTTTTGAAGTGTTATACTTAAAAGTGTATTCCAAAGTGTTTTAGAAGTCGTATCGTATAAGTGTTTGAGGTTGTACAAGTTCGACACTTAGTATAAAAATAGTTTGTCAATTTTCTGTTTTTGGCGACACTAGGCTAGTGTCGCTATAGGCGACACTAATTAGGCGACACTTGGTGAGTGTCGCTATAGGCGGCATTTGTAGGCGACACTTGGTGAGTGTCGCTATATTACTGATTTTCAATTGATTGGCGACACTTGATTAGCGTCGCTATAGGCGACACTTCTCGATTTTTAGCGTCACTAAGGGAGTGTCGCTAGGATAGATCTGATTAAATATTTCAGCGACACTTAAGTAGTGTCGCTATAGGGGCGACACTTAGGTATAGCGACACTTAGCTAGTGTCGCTATCACTGTTTTTGGCACACTAGCGACACTTCAAACTGTTCGCCGGAATTTGAGCCGAAAATGAGTTTTCCGACCACCGTTCGACCCAAATCTTTTACCCAACCCATATTTGGACACTTTGAACTTATAGAAACAACATTTATGTAAAAATGAAACAAATCGGAGCGTTTCGGGATTTGTCAGAAACTTACAAACTTAACGCGAGGAGAAACCGAAAAGGTAGAAGTGTAGATCCATGCGAGGGGAACGTTTTTCTTCAAATGCCCGAGACGAGATGAGGTTGTTTGGTGGAGCTTCTTGGTGGTTTTCGGATGGTGATGGTGGTGGGTGTTTTGAGAGGATAATGGAAGAAAGAGAGAAAGGGAAAGTTGGTGAAATGAGAAGGAAGAGAAGGAGGTGGAGGTTTTGACCTCCCCTTTTTCGTTCCCTGCTATTTCGTTCCGCGTGGTGTTTGTTTTCCCGATCGTTTAAACGTTAGATAATTATTTTATACGTTTAATTATACATTTTAAAATACGAATAATTATTCAATTTTTTGTTGAAGTATTTTACCAAAATACTTAATACTTGGGTTATAAATCATAACTTTAATTTATTTTGTTTTGTTTGCGTGTTTACATTTTAATCGTGTACATTTTATCTGTACGATACGAGTTTGCATTGAAATATTATAAAAATAATATTTTGGAGATAATAGCGTTATTAAATAATGTTATATTATTTAATAAAATTGTTCACCAACGTCCGTATTTAATTGAACCGAATTACATTCGATTTGAAACTGGTACGATTTAATCAAATCGCATAATCGTATATATTCAACAATATATATATTGATACATTAATTAGCCTAATACAGAACTAATTACATGTATTACACTTGATTAGGCCCTAATTAATAGTCCTAATTTGACGGGTGTCACAAAAACTTATAAATAAAAAGCCCAATCCAATATATTTAACCCTAAAATCATTTGATTATTTTTTATCTATAACAAAAAAAAAAAAAACCACGCAACCTTCTTCTCCATTATTTCTTCTTCTGCATTATTTCTTCTTCTGCATTCTTTCTTCTCCATTTCTTCCTTTCATTTTCCATCCATATTTAATTTATAAAACAACAATACAGAAAAAGAAAGAAGAAAACAAAAAAAAAGCTGGAACGTCGACCGGAACAACGTCCATATGCAGACGCTGTGAGCTGAACGGCGAGAAGAACTCCGGCGAGAACGCCGTCACGGTACGCCAAAACGCCGTCGCACGGCATTCTCACCCTTGAACGGCGATGCCACGTAATGCCACTCCGTGTGCTCTTATATATGCATACATAATCTATCTATCTATCTATCTATCTATACTTATAAAACAAAGTTTTTAATAGCTTATGTGGCACATTATTATAAAAAAAATAAAATCCCTATATAGAATGATGGGTCATACAAATAAACAATTAAAATTGATTACTTCATTTTTGCTTATGCCACATCAATACTTTCCTATTTTGTTATAAACCATAATGCAATAAATTTGTATTTCAATATATCGATAAAATATTTCATCCTACTAAATCAAAAACGTGTTATTCTAATAGAAGGTAATTAATACCAAACCAATTTTTCATCCATCTAATTATAAAATAAGATTAAAGAAATTTGATACGTAGTTTTGGTTATGATAATAATAATATATGTATAATATACTTTGTTTATTGATTATATCTTTTCTATTTTATGTATGTAACATAAGCATGTGGATAATTTTCCAACTGATAGTTGTTACTTCTGTCATTCACAATATGATAAGATCGGTGCTACCGTGAGAAGTGGACAGATACCCAAGTTCTAACCGCTCTTAAGGAAATGAAGAGGCTAGCTACATCATACTTGATGTATCAATTGCTGAAAAAATAAATACAAGTTCATCCATTATAGTTTGATTTATGTTATTAATCATCTACATTTTCAATTATAATTGCATCTTTTAATTAACAACATTAATTCGTTTGGGTACTTATAGATAAATATTATTGTATTTAACAAATGGTCGTGCATCGCACGGACTCAACACCTAGTATGTTATAAAATACAGAGTATTAAAACTGGTTTATTTATCATGCATTTAATTATGAAATCTTAGCAAAAATAACTTGTTTATAATAAGAAAAGATTTAAGACTCATTCCTTCAACATTTATGAATATATTTAAATATATTTATATTGTTTAAAAGTTTTCACTGATTTTAGATGATAAATTTGAACATATCTACGAACAATATTAGAAGGGAGGTTCAAATAATAATACTTCTTATGATGGAAATGGTAGGAACAAACTTTTAACTTTTATTTTTAAGATAAATTAATTCTTTGGATAAAAAATTTTATATCAAAATATATTATAATAATTTTATGCTCTTTAATATGGGATAAAAAAATTCTAGAAATATGTGATACACATTATCACACATAAAAATTGTAATATACAACTTTAACTCATGTATCATTATTTTTATTTTAAATTAATCTCATATTAAAGAATATTAGATTCTAATAACTTTAGGTTTTTTTTTTTTTTGTTTTTTTTTTTAAGTGTATATATATGTTAAAATTAAAAATGAAAAAGATCATTCCTACAGTTACTGCCATTATAAATGATTCTAGGATAACCCTCCGCTGTTAGTGGATAAACAGAATAGTGGAGGTTTATATCAAATATATAAACGAGCTACCTTGGGCTTTTATATCATCAGACCCCACCATACCGTATGTTTTAAGAGGAGTGTGTGCTGACAATGGGAAGGGTGATGGTGCACTGTCATGGTGACTTCAATGGGGCGGGCCAGCGTGGTGGGTGTTTTCATGGGACCCGCAACTTTCGTTTTTTCTTTTCCTTTTTCTTTATGCACTAAAATAATAAAATGGTGGGGTTAAGGGTGAACCAAACACACAATCACATGACTTGGTGAGATTCTTCACTCCGCAGTGTTATCCCACCATACACTCACGTGGCACCTATAACACTCTACCAAGCCCGTTATCATTGCGGGTGGTCTTAGTGAATGAGAGTTATTAACAACTTTTTTGTAACATCCTCCGTACCGGTCTGGTAATTTCTTATTTAAATTCGTTATTTAAATGTTGTTAGAAATAATTTAATCTTATTTACCTATTGTGAATAGTAAATTGTTGTTTGTTATAAATTACTATAGGTGACGGTAAAATAATATAATTAAAATAGTAAATGGTTTCTAGGTTCCAGACAATACGTTAGAAAGGGATTGTTTTAAATGGATACGGAGTCGGTGGCCGACCTATATTTAGAACTTTCCTAAATTAGAAAGTTAGTACGTTCAATTCTAAAAACTTAAAGAAACCCTTAAAACTCATCACCCTTTCATCAAAATTTATCAAATTGAAGCTGTGATCTTGATCTTGATTGTGATTTAGCTCATCATCGTCTTCCTAATCTAGTTGTGATTGAAATTTGGTAAGTTTTATGGATTATAATGATATATAATTGAGTTCTTGAAAATTGATAGAAATCATATATGTGATTCTTGAAGATGGATGTTGTATGATGTTATAGGAATGTTATAAACTGCTATTGTAGCTAATTGTGATGTTGTCATGATCTTATAAAACAAATTTGTGAGTTATTTTGTGAAATTTCGAAAGTTGATATACTGTAGTTCATGCGAACTGTTCCTGCAAAACCGGTGGATCCGGCGGATCAACTAGGTGATCCGGCGGATCTTCGCCCTAAAACTGTGGATCCGGTGGATCCGTTGGGTGATCCGGCGGATCCTAGTGCTTTTTATGTGTGATCCGGTGGATCACAGGGTGATTCGGTGGATCCTAGCTATTATTATTTGTATCCGGTGATGATCCGGACTTGATAGGGTGGATCACTTAAGGTCGGTACTACATACTTAAGGATCCGGCGGATCCTTGGTTAGATCCGGCGGATCATGGGCTGTTTCAGAGAGATTTAATTTAGTTCCAAATACATGAATGTTATATGTATGGTATGTTTAAGTTAGTTGATTATTGAATATGAGTACTAACATATGATTGATTTTATATTCTCAGATAATCCAAGGGCTCAGCGAGATAAGACTGCTGAGTAAGTAACTGAGACGAATCAGGTGAGTGGATTTGAAACTCACAGTTTGGGTTTGGTTGTGACAGTTTGATTTCAATCAGTAATTATAGGATTACTACTGATAGAATGTATGAATTGTGTTGATATGCCATATGATTGGTTGTTTGATAAACATTTGAGCTGGAATGTAAAATACAGAGGTCAACTAGATTGTTGGTTGGACTTGTTTGCTATTGTTGGTCAGCACAGGGTTGTGTACATGTGTTGATGAAGATTAGCAATAAGTTAGCGGTTACTCACTGTTTTGGCCTACAGTTGGTTTAAGTGTTCAGATGAGGCCACCCGACACAGGGTCTCTAGGAACCACCGTTCCTCTTGACGATATTTGTTACATTATTGGTTGTGAACAAATTGCTAGCTAAATTGAATTGTAGTTGATTATTCATTTACTTAGCTTCGTGCTAATCCCTCAATTTACTTCCTGCAGGTTATGTTTATATTGTGGGTAGTCAGGAAGGGATGTTTTGATGCTGGGAATGTTTGAAACTTGCAACTCTGATCCAGTTTGTTATAAACAATGTTTTGTAATATATATAATGCCCCGGTTTATAAACAAGTTAACTGTGTTTGGTTTAGTAGTAAACAGGTTGTATAAATGTTTGCGAAAATTTCAAGTAAAATTTTAATGAAATATGTATTGTAAGTATACGCTTCCGTGAAACTTAATATAATATTGTGATATTAAATGAGGGGTGTTATAAGTTGGTATCAGAGCAATGGTTTGGGTGAATTGAATATGATAGTATGTTCAATCCTAAACTTTGTTGTGTTGTATCAAACATTCTTGGGAATGGGATTATGTACTGAATGTAAATCGGTTAGTAGGATAGGTGCTAACGATTAACGATTTGTGAGCTGTTGTTGTGTTTACAGATATGGCGGATAACGAGCAACCACCTGTTAACCCTAATAATGTCTCAAGGCCTGAAGTTACTGCTGAGACTCATGATGACCGGAATGAGCATGCTGGTACTTCTTTCCATGCTAGAGATGAATTAGAAAGATATGAATATCTACTTCATTTGGAAGAGGAAAATCAAGCACTCAGAATGTACAAACAACAAAAAGAGGCTGAAGCATCTCATCCTGTGTTTAGTACGATTTCACCGCCAAAGCAAAAGGTGTGTTCTTTTAAAACCTTTATGAGCAGTAACCCGTCTGTGTATTCTGGTAGTACAAATCCTTCTGTATCTCTAGATTGGTTGAGGGATGTTGAAAAGAAATTTGAAGTCTGTCAATGTGAGGATGAATTAAAAGTTCCTTATGCAACTCAACTTTTAAAAGAAGTAGCTATGAATTGGTGGGATTCGATTACTTCTGTGTTATCTCCTTTTCAGAAGGCATCTATCCGATGGTCTGATTTTCGTAATGAAGTTTGTAAGCAGTATTGTTCAAACTATGATATAGCTCGAATTAGAAAGGAGTTTATGGATTTGCAATTAACTGATAACATGTCAATGGATGATTTGATAAATCAATTTACAGAAAAACTCAGGTTTGTTCAGCAGTGGGTTCCTGATGAGAGAACTCAAATAGAACAGTTTGTGGGTACTTTACCAAATCATTATCGAACTTCAGTGAGATTAGCGGGCTCTCTTTCTCAAGCTTTTATGTTAGCTCGGTCAGTTGACAGTGATTTGAAACCTCAACAGGCACCAAGTAAAGAAATGGTTTCTCGGAAATCTAAGAGTGAATCTTCTAGTAAAGGTAAGCAGCGGTGGCAAGGAAATCAACAGGGTAAGAAACAAGAAAGTCGTGGTGGTACGTCTGATCGTCCCAATTGGTGTAATAAATGTAGAGCTAGACATTTTGGGCCGTGTACTGTGCAAACCACTAGATGTGTGATATGTGGTGTGATTGGTCATGAAGCCAAAGATTGTGTTTTTCCTACTTATGTGTGCTGAAATTGTCACAAAGAAGGTCATTGTGCAAATAAGTGTTCAGAGGCTAAGAGACAGGGTTCTGGGTCGGTTGTTAGTTCATCATCTTCCGGTCAGAAGTGGAAGAATCCGCCATCTGCAGTTAGTAGGGCTTTTCAGATGACAGTGGATGAAGCTGTCCATACAGATGATATGATCACGGGTACTTTTCTTGTAAATTCTGTACCAGCTCATGTTTTGTTTGATTCTGGTGCAAATTGTTCTTTTGTATCTGTGTGCTTTTGTGATAAGTTGAAAATGATGCCTACTGTGATTACAAACCCTGTTGAAGTAGAAATAGCTAGTGGCAAATCAGTTCTTGTTACCACCTCGGTAATTAGAGCTAGTATTGTGATAGATGGCCAGACTTTCCCAATTTCCTTTCTGTTGTTGCCAATTGCTAGTTTTGATGTGATTATTGGCATGGATTGGTTAAGTCAGTGTAAAGCAAGTATAGATTGCCACAATAAGTTGATTAGAATCCCAATTTCTGAAGAGGCATATGTAGTGGCTCGAGGAGAAAGGGATAGTGGGGGTATACCTTTGATTAGCATGATGAAAGCTAGGAAGTCATTGTCCAAAGGTTGTGAGTCGTACCTAGCTTATGTGATTGATACTAAAGTGGAAAAACAATCTCTTTCTGATGTCCCGGTTGTTTTTGAATATCCGGAAGTGTTCCCTGATGAGTTACCTGGTTTACCACCGGTTAGGGAAGTTGAATATCAGATTGATCTTGTTCCTGGCTCTTCGCTTGTAGCCAAAGCTCCCTATAGATTAGCTCCATCTGAAATACGTGAAATGATGAATCAGATACAGGAGTTGTTGGATAAAGGATTCATTAGACCTAGTTCTTCTCCCTGGGGTGCACCAGTGTTGTTTGATAAAAATAAAGATGGGTCTTTTAGAATGTGCATTGATTATAGGGAATTGAGTAAGCGGACAGTAAAGAATAAATATCCTCTGCCCCGGATAGATGATTTGTTTGATCAGTTGCAGGGATCTTCGTTTTATTCAAAGATTGATTTGAGGTCAGGTTATCATCAAGTTCGTGTTCGTGATTGTGATATTCCAAAAACTGCATTTCGTACCAGGTATGGTCATTTTGAATTCCTGGTTATGCCTTTTGGTTTGACTAATGCTCCAGCAGTTTTTATGGATTTGATGAACCATGTTTGTCGACCTTTTCTTGATAAATTTGTGATTGTAATTATTGATGATATTCTAGTATATTCTAAATCCGAATCAGAGCATGAAATGCATTTGAAGTTAGTGTTGGAAACCTTGAAAAGAGAACAATTATATGCAAAGTTTTCTACATGTGAATTCTGGATTCGGGAGGTACAATTTTTGGGTCATATTATATGTAATGATGGTGTTATAGTTGATCCTTCAAAGATTGAAGCTGTAATGAATTGGAAGGCTCCAAAGTCTGCTTCAGAAATAAAGAGTTTTCTTGGTTTGGCGGGTTATTACCGGAAGTTCATAAAAGACTTTTCTAAAATTGCCGGTTCATTGACCAAATTGACCCGTAAGGATGAAAAATTTGTTTGGACTGAACAACAGGAAACCGCTTTTCAGACTTTGAAACAGTTGTTATGTCAGGCTCATGTGTTAGCATTGCCAGATGGGTCCGATGAATTTGTTGTTTATTGTGATGCATCTATTGCTGGTTTGGGTTGTGTTTTGATGCAGCGAGATCGTGTGATTGCTTATGCTTCTCGTCAGCTCAAACCTCATGAAAGAAATTATCCTACCCATGATTTAGAACTTGCAACAGTTGTATTTGCTTTGAAAATTTGGAGGCATTACTTGTATGGTACCAAATGTGTTATTTGTACAAATCACAAGAGTCTTCAGTATATGTTTTCACAGAAAGAGTTGAATATGCGTCAGAGGCGATGGTTAGAGTTAATCAAAGATTATGATTGTGAAATTAAATACCATCCAGGGAAAGCCAATGTGGTTGCTGATGCTTTGAGTCGCAAGGTAACTTCTGATCGAGTTTACTTTATGCGTTTAGAAGTTTCTTCTGATTTGGTTGGTCAGATAAAAGCTGCACAGTTAGAGGTTTTGTTAGATCATAATTTGAAATCTGAAATTATGTTAAATCGAAAAGAATTGTTATTAGATGATTCGAGAGGATTAAAAACCTTTCAGTCTCGTGTTTGGATTCCTTTGTTTGGTGGTCTTCGGGATGTTATTTTGAATGAAGCCCATAAGTCCAGATTGTCTGTACATCCTGGAAGTACGAAAATGTATAATGACTTGAAACCTTTGTATTGGTGGCCTACAATGAAAATGGATGTAGCAAGGTTTGTTAGTTCTTGTCATATTTGTTCTCAAGTTAAAGCTGAACACCAAAAGCCGTATGGGTCGTTGAAACAGCTGGAGATTTCAGAATGGAAGTGGGAACATTTGACTATGGATTTTGTTACCAGGTTGCCTCGAACTGCTCGAGGAAATGATATGGTTTGGGTCATTGTGGATCGATTGACTAAAAGTGCACATTTTCTAGCTACCAGTGAGACTGCATCTTTGAGTAAGCTGACACAGTTATATGTGAATGAGATTGTCTCGCGGCATGGTATTCCATTATCGATTGTATCTGATAGAGATTCGAGGTTTGTATCTCATTTTTGGCAAAGTTTGCAGCATGAATTGGGTACACGTGTGAATCTTAGTATAGCCTATCATCCTCAAACAGATGGTCAGTCAGAACGTATGATTCAGACATTGGAGGATATGTTGAGAGCTTGTATTCTGGAATATGGTGGTTCTTGGGATTCTCATTTGCCATTGGTTGAATTTGCTTAGAATAACTCTTATCATTCTAGTATTGACATGCCTCCATATGAAATGCTTTATGGTCGCCGTTGTAGAACTCCAACTTGTTGGTTAGAAGCTGGGGAAAAACAGTTTGCAGGTCCAGACATTGTACAGATGACAGCTGATAAAGTGGCACTGGCTCGTGAAAAGTTGAAAGCTGCACGTGACAGGCAGAAACAATATGCTGATCCTAAACGTCGACCTGTTACTTTTATTGAAGGTGAACTTGTTTACCTGAAAGTTTCGCCTTGGAAGGGGGTAATTCGATTTGGGAAACGTGGCAAGTTGGCTCCTCGATATATTGGACCATTTAAAATTCGTCAGATTGTTAATGATCAATCAGTTACGTTGGATCTTCCTCCAGAACTTTCTGGTATTCATGATACGTTTAACATTTGTTATTTGAGAAAATGTAACGTTGAGGACCAGTCTCAGATTCTTCCTTTAAAAGATTTGAAAGTTGATCAGAGTCAGAAGTTAGTTGAAGAACCAGTTGAACTTCTTGACAGAAAAGTTACCAAACTTAGGAAGAAACATATTCCCATGGTGTTAGTGAAATGGAAACATAGTTTAGGTTCAAACCTAACTTGGGAGACTGAGGAGAGGATGAGGTCCAGATATCCTGGATTATTTGACCGTGATGAGATTTCAGGGACGAAATCTTCTTAAGGGGGGGAGATTTGTAACATCCTCCGTACCGGTCTGGTAATTTCTTATTTAAATTCGTTATTTAAATGTTGTTAGAAATTATTTAATCTTATTGACCTATTGTGAATAGTAAATTGTTGTTTGTTATAATTTACTATAGGTGACGGTAAAATAATATAATTAAAATTGTAAATGGTTTCTAGGTTCCAGACAATACGTTAGAAAGGGATTGTTTTAAATGGATACGGAGTCGGTGGCCGACCTATATTTAGAACTTTCCTAAATTAGAAAGTTAGTACGTTCAATTCTAAAAACTTAAAGAAACCCTTAAAACTCATCACCCTTTCATCAAAATTTATCAAATTGAAGCTGTGATCTTGATCTTGATTGTGATTTAGCTCATCATCGTCTTCCTAATCTAGCTGTGATTGAAATTTGGTAAGTTTTATGGATTATAATGATATATAATTGAGTTCTTGAAAATTGATAGAAATCATATATGTGATTCTTGAAGATGGATGTTGTATGATGTTATAGGAATGTTATAAACTGCTATTGTAGCTAATTGTGATGTTGTCATGATCTTATAACACAAATTTGTGAGTAATTTTGTGAAATTTCGAAAGTTGATATACTGTAGTTCATGCGAACTGTTCCTGCAAAACCGGTGGATCCGGCGGATCAACTAGGTGATCCGGCGGATCTTCGCCCTAAAACTGTGGATCCGGTGGATCCGTTGGGTGATCCGGCGGATCCTAGTGCTTTTTATGTGTGATCCGGTGGATCACAGGGTGATTCGGTGGATCCTAGCTATTATTATTTGTATCCGGTGATGATCCGGACTTGATAGGGTGGATCACTTAAGGTCGGTACTACATACTTAAGGATCCGGCGGATCTGGTCCTCGATCCGGCGGATCAAAAGGAGATCCGGCGGATCCCTGGTTAGATCCGGCGGATCATGGGCTGTTTCAGAGAGATTCAATTTAGTTCCAAATACATGAATGTTATATGTATGGTATGTTTAAGTTAGTTGATTATTGAATATGAGTACTAACATATGATTGATTTTATATTCTCAGATAATCCAAGGGCTCAGCGAGATAAGACTGCTGAGTAAGTAACTGAGACGAATCAGGTGAGTAGATTTGAAACTCACAGTTTGGGTTTGGTTGTGACAGTTTGATTTCAATCAGTAATTATAGGATTACTACTGATAGAATGTATGAATTGTGTTGATACGCCATATGATTGGTTGTTTGATAAACATTTGAGCTGGAATGTAAAATACAGAGGTCAACTAGATTGTTGGTTGGACTTGTTTGCTATTGTTGGTCAGCACAGGGTTGTGTACATGTGTTGATGAAGATTAGCAATAAGTTAGCGGTTACTCACTGTTTTGGCCTACAGTTGGTTTAAGTGTTCTGATGAGGCCACCCGGCACAGGGTCTCTAGGAACCACCGTTCCTCTTGACGATATTTGTTACATTATTGGTTGTGAACAAATTGCTAGCTAAATTGAATTGTAGTTGATTATTCATTTACTTAGCTTCGTGCTAATCCCTCAATTTACTTCCTGCAGGTTATGTTTATATTGTGGGTAGTCAGGAAGGGATGTTTTGATGCTGAGAATGTTTGAAACTTGCAACTCTGATCCAATTTGTTATAAACAATGTTTTGTAATATATATAATGCCCCGGTTTATAAACAAGTTAACTGTGTTTGGTTTAGTAGTAAACAGGTTGTATAAATGTTTGCGAAAATTTCAAGTAAAATTTTAATGAAATATGTATTGTAAGTATACGCTTCCGTGAAACTTAATATAATATTGTGATATTAAATGAGAGGTGTTATATTTTTCACTTGTCGCATTAACTTTATTAAAGAGCTTTTGTAACAGCTTTGTCCAGTGATAAAAATAAAAAACTTAATCAATGTTTTTTTTTCTTCCAAAAATCACAAACTTAGATGCATTTTCAGTATATCTTTTTCATGTAAGATTTGAGATTTTTCGGCTTTTTATAAAAAGAAGGCTTTAAAAAAACAAGATACTCTTATATAAAGTATGGATGGTGATATTTTCACCAAGCTTTTTTATAGATCCATCATACTTGTGCATTAAACACATCTACTATACAAACAGTAGATGTACAGTTATAGTGTATTTATCAAAAAGTTTGGTAGAAATATCACCGCCAATAAACTATTCAAAAATGGGTCCACTTGATCACTATATTCCAAAAATGTTCCTTTTCAAAGTCATTCAACGTTTTACATCAAACAAAACATCGAGTTGATTAAATTCAAAAGTTTTGAAATATATGTCAACAATGTAAGGCTGTTTGTCAACATGTCATTACTTTTTCGCGTTCAAAGTCCAAAAGGAACTATTTTATAAGTTGACTGTCCTTCATTAATTTGATAATTTTTACGACTTCTGTTCAGTGTTCAGGGTCCAAAAGATACTATTTAAATCATCTTAATCAAATCGTTTAAATATACTTAAAGCAAGGTGAGTTATCGGTTATCAAAACTTATTGCAAATGATAGACTCCATCGTGCGTCCAAGAATGATTATTATCCCTAAGAAAACAAACATTTATCAATTAATAGGTTTAAAAGCCGTGAGATGTAGCACAGATTGCTACAGATTAGACAATTCACGTATTGTCAAACGTAAATAAAGAATAACTATCGTGTTATTAGACGAATTAGGGGTATTATCGTATATCAGACGATAGGGATGAGCATGAGTACCGAAATTCCAATACCGTACTCGTACCGTACCGGTCCCGTACTCGTACCAGTACCATCCCACTTCAAATGGTACGGTATTCGGTACTTGTATAAACTTTTTTTTTGATGCAGTACTTTCGGTGTGGTACCGGTATTTTCCCGGTTTAGTACCCAGTCCCAGTATAAACGTCCTATCTTTTTGCCATTATATGATTTATACAAAAATATCATTTATTAAGAAATAAGAACGGTTGTTGGTAACACATGTTATATATACTACAACTGATGAGTTTTAAGCATTCACAAAACCTAAATCCTCATTATCAATTACTGATGATCACAATCAACTACAATCATTATCATAATACATATGCAACCATCATTATCATCATCATCATCATCATCATCATCATAATCATCATGATAAATAACAAAGAATAAGAAAGTACCTATATCCTTATCCGCAAACATATGAAATCTTATTGCTTCAATTTATGACACTATAAAACAATGGGTATTATCTTTTTTGGGTCATGTTTATTTTATTTGTTTAATATCACAATTATCAACTTTATTTATTTATGTTATATTATGGTCAATGTTGTTAATAATTTCGTGTTTTATAAACTAATGTGAGCGATATTGACTATTGTGAACTTTATTTTGAAAACATAATCATGTCGATTCTTTGTCGTCTTTTTGTTTAAGTTACCATACTTAGTGCAGTTTAGTATTGAGGTGGTGTACCACTTTTTACAGTTGACTTTTGTTATGTTTTTGTGTTCTACCACTTTTTACAGTTGAACATTGTCCACTATTGTTATATCTCCGGTACCAAGCAGGTATAGTACTATGTCTCATCGGACAGGCATTTCTTTAGGTTAGAAATGTGGAAGGTGGGGTGCACGCTGCTGAGTTCCAGATGACAGCTGCAATCGATATGCCACGGGGCCAATCCTTTCGAGGATCTCAAAAGGCCCAATGTATCTGGGGTTTAATTTCCCATGATTACCAAATCGGATTATGTAACATCCTGTTTCTGGGCCTGGAAATAAATTGTATTTTATTAAGTTTAAATGGTTTATTTGAAAATAAACGGTTAAAAGAGTCACAGGTTTTATTGTGACTAATAAAATATAGTTTGTTTTAAATAAACAAAGTTCACGGTAAAATAAAAGTATTTTGACTTTCGGGTATTTTCGGGTTCCAGACAATAGGCTAGGAAGCGGGTATAATTTACACCTAATTAAAAGATGGGGCGGTGGAGTGACCGACTCATTTCCTTGTTTCTATCTAACTTCTCATCTCATTTCTTAAACTTTCTCTCTATATCAATTTCAAAGAAAAATCAAGAACAAACATTTGTGATTAAATCTAGCAAAAGGAAACTGATTAACACCATCATCTACATTATCTTCATCTCTTGATTGTAAGTATCTAGTGTTCTTGAGCTTCTTTTTATAGAATTTGGGTTTATGATAAATATGATGATTGAGATGAATTGAAGCTAGGAAATCATGTTTTGTTAATTACTTGTTGATTATTTGTTAATATGAGTTGATTACATGATGATTATGTGCTAGAATTAGTTGTGTTCTTGATAATTAGTTCATAAGCTAGGTTTTGGTAATTTTGGAGTTTAATGATGATTGATGCTTGAATTAGATGTTAGAATAGGTTGTTTGATGTTAGTATATGTTTGTAGTAAAAGTTGTGGTCACTTTCCTTGGTAAATTCGAGTTGTAAACTGATTTTGGTGAAAAATGGAGATTTGGTTCGAAAATGGATTATGCTGGAAAACTGACCTGCAAGTGCAGGTCTGGAGGAGGAAGCCGGCGGCTTCCTGTTAAAGCCGGCGGCTTCAGGGGGTCAGCCGGCGGGTGGAGGACCCTAACCGGTGGGTTCTGTAGGTCTGAAAACTCAAATTAAGTTCTGATGTGCAAAACGTTAATTCACCCGGCGGGCCAGGGTGCCAAGCCGGCGGCTTCCAGGCCAAGCCGGCGGCTTCCCTGCCCAAGCCGGCGGCTTCTGGGGTGGTTTCAGTAACTTTAAATTTTGATTGTATAATTAATTGATAAGTGTTTAATTATCGTATGTTAAAGCCTGAATTAGTTGAATGATATGATAAATAGTCTGTGTGGTTTGTTATATAACATAAATGGTTAAGTGATATGATTGATATGAGATTATGATTTGGATTAAGTATTGAACGAGACACTAACTTGTTATCTGTGTGTTCTCAGATAAGCGGACGGCCACTCAGTAAGATAAGACCTCTGAGTTGGCGATCAGGCGTAAATATTCGGTGAGTGGAATTGTATTCCTCGGTTCAATTCCGTTGTAACGAGTTTGGTTGCAACGGATGAACTTTCGGTTATTGGTTTGACTTGTTATCGGTTATTGGTTAATACATTGACATGATTGTTGATATTGTGATTTGGTTTACTTGGTTATTATTGGTATTAATTGTTGGCATGATGATTATGCGGTTTGAATAGGTTAGCTACATATTGTCATGACTATTATGAAATATGTGATGCTTGGGTCGTTTGGCATATGTGATTTCAGAGGTCAACGCTGGTTGGGTTTGTGGCTATTGTTGGGCTGCCTGGGTTTCCCGATACATGTAGTTGAGGGATGAATCCTTGTCAGTGAAGATAGCTTCAAACTATCGGTAAGCCACTGTTGGGGCCGGCAGTGGTTGTAGGCTTTCGCTGGTTGGCTAACCAGGGGCCGCCGGTCCTCTTTGACGATACGTGTTTATGATTGCGAAGCTTTAGGCGGTAATCATAATTTGTGTGATTGTTGTTTACGATGCTTTAAGTTGTAAGCATTATTTGTTGGTTTGGTTTGTGCGTTGTAGGCTTGTTATTTCTGAATTGAACCGTCAGTTACGGTTCCATTCACTTAGCATTGGCTAATCCCTCGTTGTTAATCTTTTTGCAGGCTTTTAATAGGTGTGGACCGGGTTGTAGATCCTTAATGGGATGGTTGACTGTCATAACGCTTACTCTGACAATTTTGGGGAATCTAACTTTTGGTTTTGAATAATTTTCTTAATGCCCGGTTGTTTAAGTAAATGTTTGTAACTAAACTTATATATGTGTGTAAATGTTTTGAAAACTTGGTACTTTTGAACTTATGTAAATCGGTAATTATGTTTTGGGGACGCGCTTCCTACGAATAGTATATAATATAATATGTTTTGGTTTGCGTAAGGAATAGGGCCTTACAGATTACGCCTTTCCAAGGCGATACTTTTAAGAGTACTCAATCTCCAACTTGGAACTCGAGTGGTTTGCGTCTCACGTCAGCGTAACTTTTCTGGCGATCACGTGCGGCTTTGAGTCGGTTTTGGATTTCCACAATTTTCTCAGTGGTGGCGCGTAGGAGTTCCGAACCAGTGAGTTGACTATCTCCCACTTCAGTCCAACAGATCGGTGATCGGCACTTACGACCGTACAGTGCCTCAAAAGGTGCAGCTTTGATGCTGGCGTGATAGCTGTTATTGTACGAGAATTCGCACAACGGTAGATGTCTTTCCCAGTTTGCACCGAAGTCAACTACGCAAGCTCGTAGCATATCTTCCAGTGTTTGAATGGTTCGTTCACTTTGGCCATCGGTTTGAGGATGGTACACGGTGCTCATATCGAGACGAGTACCCAATGCTTTTTGAAGTGACTGCCAAAAGTGAGAGGTGAAGCGGGCATCTCTGTCAGAGATGATCGAGATTGGAACGCCGTGTTGAGAAACGATTTCCTTGATGTAGATTTGTGCGAGGCGCTCCATTTTATCATTTTCCTTGATTGCCATGAAATGAGCAGATTTGGTGAGGCGGTCAACGATCACCCAAATGGTATCGCAACCGTTCGACGACTTAGGTAGTTTGGTTATGAAATCCATGGCAATTTGTTCCCATTTCCATTCAGGGATTTCAGGTTGTTGGAGTAAGCCGGAAGGTTTCTGATGTTCGGTTTTGACTTTCGAGCAAGTAAGACACTTGCTGACATAAGTGGCGATTTCGGCTTTCATGTTCGGCCACCAATAAAATTCCTTGATTTCGTGGTACATTTTATCGGATCCCGGATGGATAGAATATTTGGACTTGTGAGCCTCATCCATCACCAAGTCTCGTAGGTTCCCAAAATTAGGCAACCAGATTCGGTTTGAGAAATACCTAATCCCGTTAGGTCTGATTTCGAATTGTTTGTCAATACTCCGCAAGGCTTCGGTTTTGACGTTTTCAGGTTTCAGGGCTTCGATCAGAGCGGTATGAATCTGAACGGTAAGATCGTTGTGAATGGTCATACTGAGGGCTCGGACTCGAAGTGGTTTCGGCCGTTCCTTTCGACTGAGGGCATCGGCAACAACATTTGCCTTCCCTGGATGATACTTGATTTCACAATCGTAATCGGTGAGCAACTCAACCCATCGACGTTGCCTCATATTGAGATCCTTCTGATCGAATATATGTTGGAGACTCTTGTGGTCGGTAAAGATTGTGCACTTAGTGCCGTATAGATAATGTCTCCAGATTTTGAGAGCAAAAACGAAAGCTCCTAGCTCGAGGTCATGAGTGGTGTAATTCTTTTCATGAATCTTGAGTTGTCGTGAAGCGTAAGCTATGACCTTGTCTCTTTGCATCAGAACGCAACCGAGACCTTGATGAGAAGCATCACAGTATACCACGAAGTCATCGGTGCCTTCGGGTAATGATAGAATAGGAGCACTGCAAAGCTTTTGTTTGAGTAGTTGAAATGCTGACTCTTGTTTATCAGTCCAATCGAACTTTTTGTCTTTCTGAGTCAGTGTCGTGAGTGGTAGGGCTATTTTTGAGAAGTTCTCGATGAATCGTCGATAATACCCGGCCAGTCCTAAAAACTGTCGTACTTCTGTTGGAGTTGTCGGTGGTTGCCAATTTTTGATAGCCTCGATTTTTGAAGGATCTACATGAATTCCCTGACTATCGATAACGTGTCCAAGAAATTGAACGGTTTGTATCCAGAATTCACACTTGGAGAATTTGGCGTAAAGCTCCTCGTGTCTAAGTAGTTCTAGAATAGTTTTGAGATGTTGCGCGTGTTCTTGCTCGTTGCGCGAATAGATGAAGATGTCATCGATAAAAACAATGACAAACTTGTCGAGGTAAGGTTTGCACACCCGATTCATAAGATCCATGAATACAGCCGGTGCATTGGTTAGACCGAATGGCATTACCTGAAATTCGTAATGCCCATAACGGGTTCTGAAACCAGTTTTCGGGATGTCGGCATCGCGAACACGTAATTGATGATAACCCGATCGAAGATCGATCTTTGAATAGAAGCTCGACCCTTGTAGTTGATCGAACAGGTCATCGATTCGTGGAAGTGGATAACGGTTCTTGACGGTCAACTTGTTCAACTCTCGGTAGTCGATGCACATTCTGAATGAACCGTCTTTCTTCTTGACAAATAAGACCGGAGCTCCCCAAGGTGAAGAACTCGGTCTGATGAATCCTCTTTCCAGGAGTTCCTGTAATTGGGTGGACAACTCCTGAAGTTCGGATGGCGCTAAACGGTATGGTGCTCGGGCCACAGGTGCAGCACCTGGCACGAGATCGATTGAGAACTCAACCTGTCTTTGTGGTGGTAGACCAGGTAGTTCTTCGGGAAAGACTTCTGGAAAGTCTCGAACGATTGGTACATCCTCAAGTGGCTTCTCCTCCGACTTTTTCTCCATGATGTGTGCGAGGATTGCGGGATACCCTTTTCTCAGAAATTTTCGGGTTTTCAAACAGTAGACGATGTTTAATCTCATCCCACCAGTCTCCCCCTGTATAACCAAAGTTCTACCAGCGGCGAGAGGAATTCGAACAACCTTGTCGTAGCAGACGATTTCAGCGCGGTGTTTGGACAACCAGTCCATACCAATAATAACGTCGAAACTTCCAATTTCAACGGGCACAAGATCGATGGAAAAGGTTTCATCAGCTAGGTTTAAAGTGCAATTAGGTATCACACTATTGGTTTCTATAAGTTTCCCATTTGCTAGTTCTACAGTGTACTTAACATCTAAGGCAACAGGAGTGATGTCAAGTAGTGGGCAAAACTCATCAGAGATAAAGCTTCTATCAGCACCAGTATCAAATAGAACAGAAGCAGTTAAGTTGTTGAGGAGGAACATACCCGAGACCACATTCGGGTCTTGACGGGCGTCCCCGGAGTTGATTACGAAGGCTCTACTTCGGGTGTTGTTGTTGTTGTTGTTGCGGTTGTTGTTGTGGTTGTTGTTTCCCTGGTTCTTCAGTTTTGGGCACGTGTCCCTGAAGTGCCCGGGGTTCCCACACTCAAAGCAGACCTTAGGTGGTCTAGTGTTGTTGTTGGAATTGTTGTTGGCAGGTGATCGGCAATCCTTGGTGAGGTGGCCATACCTCTTGCAATTGTTGCAAAAGGGACCACAGGAACCTTAAAGGGATCGGCAATAGGGTTTGTTCCCAGTGTAGCCCCGCTTGGTGTCGGTGGTGGTGTTGTAGGCTTTAATGGTGTCGGGTTTCTTGTTTTGGTGATTAGGATGGTTGTTGTGGTGGTCGGACCACTTTCGTTTGTTGTTGTGGGGGGATGAAGTTGATGGTTCTGATTCCTGGCCCATTGCCATGAGGTCTTGGGTTAATAGGATTGCACCGTCGATGGTGGTTTGATTTGAAGAGGCGACGTGCCCACGAACAGGTTCCGGAAGGCCAAGGATGTACTTCCTGATTTTATCGGGTTCTGTGCTCACCATAGCTGGGCGGAGAGCAGCGAGTTGCTGGAACCTGGTGGTATAACCATCGATATCACCACCCTGAACCTTCAGGTTCCAGAACTCCTCGTCTAGCTTTTGGAGTTTTTCGATCGAACAGTACTTGGCGGTGAGTTTTGCTTTCAAGTCCACCCAAGAGAGTTGGTAGGCAGTGTCAGCACCCACTGACTGGGAATATGAGTTCCACCAAGAGTGGGCATCATCCTCGAGGGAGCAGGTAGCGAAGTTAACTTTGTCTCCCTCCGCGCATTTGCTGACGCGGAAAACGGTCTCCATCTTTTCGAACCATCTGATTAGTCCGATGGCTCCCTCAGTACCCTTGAAGCTTGAGGGTTTGCAGCTCTGGAAGTCCTTGTAGGAACAAGGCTTTGTGGCAGCAGCAGCAGTTTCAGCAGTGTCGCTGTTTCTTCTGGAGTTCAATGAGGAATTCCGGGCCAATGCTTCTGTCACAGCATGGGATATGAGTGATGCAAGCTGAGCATCAGAGAATGGTCTCGTCTTCGGCGGCATGATTCTTCAAATAAGAGAAATAAAATTTTTGTGAGATTTTCGTATGATGATAAAGGTTGTCACAGACGTTTATGTACCTAAGTGGTAATACACAACATCAATATAGAATGATAAGTAATATGAGCTGAAACAGTAGTGACATTCGATAGATAATACGAGTTTAAGAGTTACATCCGTGAAATTATTACAAAAGGTGTCGGGAATTGTTACTTCCGACCGAACTACTAGTGTAGCGTTTAGGTAGTTACTAGGTTACAAGATAGATTACAAGGCAAGATCTACACTAGTCTTGGCGCAGATTGAATTGTTCCATCATCGTGACAAGACGGTCAACAGTATTTGCAAGTCTGCTGGCTTGTCGGGCGTTATCTTCTGCTAGTGCTAGTCGTTGCGTTAATCCACGGGCATACTCTTCTGCTTCCCGTGAACGCTGTTCACATTCTTCCATCCTTTGTCGCAGGAGGGCATTTTCCACGCTTATTTCTACTACTTGGTTGCGAAGGACATCCATATTGTTGTTTGTGGTTTCGAGGTCATCGGAGACTTGTTCGATGTGCTCGAAGGATGTAAGTCTCCAGTTTTCGTTCGTTTCCTGCAACACGACGTCCATGGTGCGAAGACGCTGCTCGTGTTGGTTCACCCTAGCAGCTAAGGTCTGCAAGGTGAAGTGAGTGGGGTACGGGCCAGCTCGAGGCAACCTGGCGTTTCTCCTAGCTACCCTTGGGTTCTGCGACCCGGATTGAGAGTGCGATGAATTGGACGGTGTGTTTGCCATTGCTGAGACAAAGAGAAAATGAGGCCTATCTATGTATATAATTAATAATATAACATAACAGCCTAGGGTGTCTAACACAGACATGTTTGAGTCTTGGTTCTCTCGAGGTCAGAGTCAACTAGTGTATTCCCGTTCAACATAACCATTTCAGACCTTACATCATCTTTCTTTAATTGTACATAGTTGATCAGGCTATGTTAAATTAAAGTCGTATACTGTAATTCCTGAACCAATCATGCCTAGTAAGGAAATACTGCCTAACGGTCATAGTCTAGGCCCACTAAATGCAACCTAGTTCACTATAACCTTAGGCTCTGATACCAATCTGTAACACCCCCAAATTTAATGATTTGCGGAAGCACGATTTGGGTGTTACTAATCAATATACAAAACACAAAGAGATATAGCAAACGACTCTATATGCGTCGTTTTAACAAAATATAATATTATAGTAAATGTTTACAACATTTAAAACTGTACATAGCTCGTGTTCGATTGAGAGAGATTTTAATACATAAATACTTGTACAAAATATATTAATGCAAGAAAATCTCCATTGTTTGCATGCTGACTCGAGCTATAGTAATCCTGCTAGCAGCCAAAACCTACTGCGGTGTACCTGTGATACATGCTAAAATGGGTTAGCTAAAGCTGGTGAGCTCACAGGTTTGAAATCAAGTATTATAGTATGAACCGCAAGATTTAAATAATTGAATTGCATCCAACAATTGATAATGTATATGTATACAGCCATGAGCACATAGTTGAGCTTAACTCGAGGGCCGGGTCCCCTATAGAGAATTCCGGGCGAGGTGCCTCCATGAGTGCCTAATCAACACTCGTCTTCCCAAATATTAGTACGTTCGTTTACCCGGTTAGTGCTTGCTAACCCGAACGAGGAGGGTCAATCCTATATGGTACCATATACTAATATTTACGCTACAACGTATTAACAACTATGCTGATGGAGGGCTTTTAATTGATTAGTAAAAATAACTCATGTAGTATATTGAAAAGTTGTACTTGCGTTCACATGTTAAAAATAAGCATTGTATCACACCCCTGAGTAAAACAGTAAAAGAGGGGCTATGAGACTCACCTGAGTCTTGTGAGTTTAACTTAATAAACTTGAGTTGATTAGCCGAGTAATGAAGTCCAAAGACTTGTAACCCGAGGGTGTCCACGACACGCGATGGTTATACACATGATTGGGTATCTCAAAAGATCACCCTTGTAGTTGTTACACAACTATATATATGTCCAAATTACTACGATTTGGTTGATTTGTTAAGTGTTTGAAAACGTGTACGTCCCGTTGGTGATTAATTGTAATAATAGTCCTGATGTTATCACATTGATTTCGAAGTGTTATACTTGAAAAGTATATTCCATTATGTTTGAAAAGTTGTATCATATAAGTGTTTTGAAGTCATAAAAGTTTGACACTTGGTGAGAAATGTGCTTACGGAATCTAAGTACGGGGGTCCGGTGGCAGCGCCCCTGGCGGGGTCCAAGGGGCTGGCCCCTGGCTGGGGTCGAGATGCCAGGTCAGCTCAAAAAAATTTTATTTCTACTATATTGCTTTGGTGAAAATCGCATCTGGGATCTGAATTGGGGTAAAATCGAGTGATAAATTTCGAGTCTTGACACTTAGTAAAAATCTGAGTTTTCTGTGTTTTGCGACACAATATGCGACACAAAAGTTTGTCATGTGACACAAGGGTTGTGTCGCATAGGAATGCGACACAAGAGCTTAGCGACACAAGGGTTGTGTCGCATAAGCGTTCGATGCTAAATCAATAGCGACATAAGGGTTGCGTCGTATTTGGTTTACGACACACGGTGCGACATAATGGTACGACACAAAATACGACACAATATGGTTTATGTGACACAACATGCGACACAAGCGTTGTGTCGCAAAGATGAACACCAGCCCAGAAAGTTTCGGCTGTCGAGATTTTTCGACCCAAAACGCAAATCTAACTCATTTTTAGGTTATAAAATCGTGTTTTCTTCATATATTTGGACATATAGATGTTATATAAACATTCAAACATCAAAATAATACATCAAAATGAGTAAATCTAAGTTTTTAGAAATTTTCTTACAATTGCAAATCGGGAGAGATGTAGTCCGAAAATGATGCTAGTGCTTTTGTTAATCTTGTTCCCCTTGTAATGGTGATTCCAAAAATGTGAGTTTGTTGTCGGTTTTGCGAGATCCGAAAATTTGGAAGATTTGGTTGAGAGAGTTTGTGTGTGTGTGGGTTTTTGTTGAAATGGAAATGAAAGAGAGAAATGGGGAGGAGGTGAGGTGTAGGTGAAAGCCTCACCTTTCAGTCCCCGCTCCGTGTTCCGCGCGGTGTTCGTTTTCCCGATTATTTAAACGTTAAATAATTATTTTATACGTTAAAATATACGTTTTTAAAATACGAATAATGAAATCAATATTTTCGTTGAAGTATTAAATTAAATACTTGTCAATCGAGTTATATAATATAATTTAAGCCTGTTTCGTTTTGTTTGCGCGTTTTATGTTTTAAATCGCATGGACATTGTTTGTATGGTACGAGATGAATGTGAAATATTCTCAAAATAATATTCTTGAGATATAATAGTTTCATTAAATAATCTTCATGCTATTTAATTAAATTGTTCACCAACGTCCGTATTTAATTGAACCGAATTACATTCGATTTAAATTGCGTACGATCTAATCAAATCGCATTTTCGTATATATTCAACAATATATATTTCGATACATAAATTAGCCTAATACAGAACTAATTACATGTATTAACAGTGAATTAGGCACTAATTGCTAGTCCTAATTTAGCGGGAGTTACAATAATCGTCATCATCAAACCTCTTTGTCGGGAATAGTTTGTCATCATAGTCTTTGTACTCCGTAGTGTCGAACTCAACCTTCTGTTTGATCTCATCTTGTATCACCATATTCATTGCGTCAACTTTATCACCCGCTAGAAGTAGTGGTTTAATATCTTGTAGTTGCGATAAGTCGTCTTCAATGGCAACTTGTGATTCTTGTATTGGTTTCAACTCATGAGGGTCTATGTCTAAAACTTCATCTCGTGTCATTAGAGTGGGAACAAACGCATTCAATATTGGTTCAACTTTTAGTTCTTCTTTCAAATCTTGATGAATGATAATTGTGTTGTCCTTTTTTGCCTTTGAAACCGTAGTGTTTTCCTTCAAGGGGAGTAGAACAAGCTTAACACCATTAAATCGGAACCTGTATGTGTTCTCTCTACAGTTGTAACTTGCATTGCGATCATATGGCAAGCATCCATCTCAACAATATCGAACAATAACTCATCTTTATACTTTCCAATCGAAAAAGGAATCCTGCAATATTCAGTTACCTTGATTTCGTTCAGTGAATTTTCCCAGCAAATGGTATAGGGAGTAATTTAAAGAATTCCACGACATCCCGTAATACAAAATTTTGGATGTTACCGTGATCGATAATAACATCATGTATCTTTCGATGGATTACACAACGCGTCCTAAACAAGCTGGATTCCTCAAGTAGATTAACTTGATTCGAGTTAAGATCATCTATACTCATGATTTAATAGGAAAAAAAATTGGAAAAACTAATCGATTGTGCGATGAGCACTAAATAAAAAAACTCCTCTTTTTTTTTTCAATATAACAACAGGAGAACTAAAGTAAAGTGGACTGACTAAAAAAATTTGATATTTGAATCTTGAATAATTCTAAGCGACAATTCCTATTGAAGGTTGCTATAGATGTTGTAGACTAGAATTAAATTGGAGGAAGCACTGACTTGAAATCACGATTGTATTTGCAATGATAAAGTCAGTACTTGTAATTTGAAACAGAAATCGATTTAACAACTGAGATTCTCTTTGAAGAATTAACGATTTTTTTTCCGAGAAAAACTAATACGGTAAACAACAGGATATAAAATTGTTGTACGAAGAACATGATAGATTAACGTGGGAGAGACCCAATTAATCGGACCAGAAATTTGCTTTCAATTCTAGATCGTTTCGCTCTGAAACCACATGATGTAGCACAGATTGCTACAGATTAGACAATTCACGTATTGTCAAACGTAAATAAAGAATAACTATCGTGTTATTAGACAGATAAGGGGTATTATCGTATACCAGACGAAGATAAACCACACAAGGGTTGAAAAAACTCTTCTCAACTTTTTTTTTATTAATCAAATCAAAACATAATTAAGCTAACGAAAAACTAAACAATTAAACCCTATTTATACTAGACGAATAATAATCCTACTAGGATACTAATACTGATCATAATCTGATAAAGTCAACTAATTTAAGAAATACAATTAAAAGACTCCATAAATGACTCAAACTCTAATGCTTCTTATTGGCCAAGTAATTATCTGATTTCTTTCGGGTCAAGTTTCCTCAAATTCCGTACCGCATCAGCGATACACAGAAATATGACAAAGCACAATCATATATATATATATATATATATATATATATATATATATATATATATATATATATTAATTAAAAGAAAAATATTTAAAAAACAAGAGTCATTAGATGGGGATAAACGATGATGATCCAACATTTAATCTATTTAGTGACATATTTAATCACATTTTGAGCATTTATAATTTTCTAGGGCTCTAAACTCTATGAGAAAATGAAAAGTGGGCTTTTTAATCCATACCCGATTTGAGAAAGAGTAATACTAAATAGACCTACTTACATTGACCTAAAAGCAGACATAATTTTTTGATTGGTTGAATTTTTTCTCTCTTCTAATCTCATCCAATCAATTTTTCAAACCCACCAATCACATCCTTAGGTCAATATTTAGTTCCATTAATTTAGGCCTACCTACTTACATGAAGAATGTGTTTTTTGATCCATGCCAAATTTTAAAATAAAAAGAGACTGTAATAATGGAAACTTTTTTTTTTTTTGTTATATATCGTTTTACAAATGTTTTTTATTTTTTTTTTAATTTGTTTTTTTATTTTTTTAAAAAACTTCTAAAACTCAAAACAGATTTTAAAATATAAGAGGATTGTATTGGAAACAAATCATTTTTTTTATAAATCATTTTTTTATTATTTGTTTTTAAACTTTTAAAAGTCAATATATATAAGAGGGTATGTTAGTCTTTTAAGCATCTAAAAATGTAATTAAATATGTCATTAAATATATTAAGTGTTGGATCATCATCGTTTATCCCCATCTAATTACCCTTGTACTTCAAAGGTTTTTCTTTTAATTAATATATTAATATTATTTTAATAAGATAGATTGAATCTAAATTTTTTGCTTAAAATCTCAATATCCTTATTTAATAGTAAGTGTTTTTGTTAAAACTCTCATATACATACATATACATATATACATCTTTTGACCCAATAACTTGACCAAAACATTAACAACACATTTGATCTACAAGACCAAAACTTGGGCAGCAATTTCATACTTCCAAGTCCATTATAACATAACCCCACATAACTTACTTCAAACTTGTAATCATAGGTTTTAATAATCATTTACAACTTCACAAACATACATGTTTAACGACAAACTTAACTAATATACGACCACTGCTACTTCACTTTAAATACAATCATGTACACCATCTACATGACTTCTTTCTTGGAAAATTAGTGACATCACAAAATGTAGTAATACAATGTTTGACTCTTAACAACAACCTTTGCACAAAAACTACAAACAGGTCAAAACATTTGATATGGTTTGCTCAACCAAACGCTTGCACAATTCTTACAATATAAGGGGGCTTTCAATTGACTATCATGAGCATGATTCTACAAATTACTATTCGAAGTAAGTTCCACCACTAGTCCTTGTTTGACTCCTTACCCAAATTGCCCCTAGACCCATTTGTACCTATGTGACACCCGACAATTTAGGTCAACTTTGGTACCTAAACCATAACATTATTACATGTATTTAGTTTGAATTGGGCTAAGTAAATGTAACTATTTGTATATGTATATATATATATATATATATATATATATATATATATATATATATATATATATATATATATACACGTAATTAATTTCAATTACGCGAAACAATCGGATGGATTTCGACAAATGCGGACGTTGGTGAATATATTTTCATAAATAACATAAAACTATTTCGTAATAAAATAGTCGTTATTTACTTTATATTATTATGGTTTAATAATATACAAAACATTAAACGTTTTATATAAAACGTAACCGACACGGCTAAAACGCGAGAATCAAACTCAACAACCGAACGAAACCCAACGAATATTTTGATAACTAAAAATAAAGTATTTTAAAATATTACTTCAATCGAAAATAACACGAATATATTGTAAGCTAAAACAAAACATATAAACGATTTACGATTTAACGTTTAAACACACGACTAACGAGTAAACGACCACAAAACGTAACACGAATTTGGGGAAACAAAATTGATCAACCCTCACCCATGTGAGCCCCCCTAAAAACCGGCCAAACCAGCCCCCATGCCCCCCTTTAAAACCCTCACTCCCTTTGTTAAACTTCTCATTCACATAACCAAACCCAAACACCCACCTTATCCTCTCCTCCCTTTTTCCCCCTCTCCTCTTCGGTTTAAGCAGAAGACAGCAGCCCAACCACCGCCATCTAACCACCAACAGCAACCACAAGCATCACCATCAACAACATCATCATCACCTTCCATCGTTTGCAAGAAAGAAGCAAGAAGAACAAGGACAGCTGCACTCCCTCTCTCTCATAGCTCTAGATCACGATTTGCTTGTAAGATCCTCTATTTTTTTCGTTAGATCCACTTGGATAACACTTATAAACATGCTAATGTTCCACTCATATGAAATATTGTCCAAAAACCAACCCGAAAACACTTTCGAAACATGAAAAACCATTGGATAAAGCTTTTAACCACTGGACAAAAACTTAACCCGACTTCATCGGGTGTAAACGAACTCAGAACTTAACCAAATCGGTCGATTCAAAAGCCTAAAACTAAGTTCAGGATCTTAGCTTTCATTTCCAAGTGATCTCGTAATTTTTGGTGTCCGTTTGATACTTGAAATCGATTTTATGCACAGACATAGCAGATCTGTTCTTTTTGACAGAGAGCAGATATGTCCTTTTTGACAGATCTGATGTCAAATTTTGGGAGATGATATCTCAATGTACACAAGTCAAAATGATATGAGGTTTCTTCCCAGAAACTAATAATTTGGTTAGCTAAAAATGTAGTATAATTACATTTTGTGAAATTATGTAGATCTTTCTCAGTATATTAATTTTCGCACACATAGCCGAAAAGGTTGTTGTTTGACAACTGTGGCTATTTGTAATATTTTGAACGATCTAACTTGTGACACTCCTCCAAATTAGGTATATGTTTATACTTAAGTACATGCATTTCTTACGCTAATTCCCTGCATTTGTTTTAAACTAAACCTATGATGTGATATGAGTCGAGCGAGCCCTAAACAATAATACAAAAAGTATTACATGATACGTAGTTATTTATAACTTACGTACGAACGTATCGGAACGTAGCCGACAAAAATAATTAACCAGATTTGGTAACATGAAATAATTAATAATTCGATTATTAATTACGAGTATTTATATATCTATAACATATAGATAAAATGGTTCAATTATACGTTAACATAAAACGTATTATATAACGAACAGAAACAATTCTAAAACGTACCTAAAAGGTCAAAATCTGAAAAGTGTTATTTTTCTAGTACGTTTTCAAGTATTTAGAACATTACCTAAAAATATGAATTCGAAATTCAACAGAAATCTGGCGCTCAATTGGACGTGCGCAGTAAAATGTACAAAAATGTACAACTATCAAAAATAATGATAATCTCATTATTCTGAAAACATATTACGAACCAGGAGAGCATCTACAAAATAAAAATATAAAATGTTAAATTTTATATTGCTAAAATTATACCCGTACTCAAAATTGAGGTACCCAAAATGGGCACCTAACTCAAATAATTGAGAGATCACCTACTGGTAATCTCCCATACCGTTTGAATTATATACTCCCTCCTCTCTTTTCTCTCTGTGATCTATCGACATACACATACACATAATCACCACCAATAATTCTTCCTCTTCTTTGATCATTTTAACAACAACAACAGCAGCAAGGAGTAGCTGTAGTAGAACAACAAGGCCAGGAACAACCACATCATCATCATCACCATCATCGTTCACCATTTTCATCTCCATTTCTTTGTAAGGAAACTTTCATTTCTTTGATTTCTTTACTTATAATTCGTTTTCTAACATGTTTATACATCATAATCTAAACATATAACATAAATAGAGTGATGATTTCATGTTTGCTCTTGGAAATGGGTTTTACAAACCAAGCATTGATTTTGGAATTTACACATGTAAACGAGTAAATATGTTGTTAAAATGATGAAATATTGATGATACAAACATTTGGTAACAACATACAAAGGATTGGAACTAAAATCACGCAAGTTTATACTTGCTCTGCTCGAACAGAACCTGGAAAAAAACACGAGGACGCGGCGTGTCCTAGGACTACGCGGCGCGTCCTTTGAAAATTTATGATCCACGCGGTGTGTCCATGTTATACGCGGCGTGTCCTTCGTAAAATATGATCCACGCGGCGCATACTCTTTGTACGCGGCGTGTCCTAACTATAAAACAAAGAATTCCTGGAATATTAATTGTACACGGCGCGTATAAATAGTACGCGGTGCGTACTTTGAAAATATATTGCACACGGTGCGTCCTTATGGACGCGGTGCGTTCTTTGTAATATTAATAGTACGCGGCGCGTACTACATCTTGTAGTAGCCCTCTGAGCAAACGACATTTTCGGATTAACCATAAAACACAATGAGTATTGGAACGAGTACGATAAATATATATATATACGACAAAGCTTTATACGTTTATTAGTATTGCCAAAACTCGAATTTAAAATCATTAACGATGATTTAATTAAACGTATACGATGAAATTAGAAGTGTGAAGTTATTTAATAAACAAAAATGATTACGAGTAACCCACTTCTATACATACATATATATATATATATATGTACCCGGACTTATGACAAATGAATGTGACGTACGATGGGACTAAAACGAGATTACAATTTGGAGACCTAAACAACAAACAATTAATATATACGAGAATATATATATTCAACTATATAAGCATATATGCTTACACATTCCGGACGATTCGACAAACAAACATAAATTGGGAAAAACATTATTTATTTCCAACAACAAACATCAACGACTTACACAAACTTAAGAAATTGATAATTTCTTCAAACAAACGAATTATTAACGTAAGTAAACTATGTACTTATGGTTAATACAATATTGTGTATAGGTTGACTACGTTTGGGCTACGCTAACATATCTCGCTAGCATTCACATCCGAGCACTCACAGTGAGTTCACAAACCCCTTTTCACTGTTTTAATGCTTTTAAAACTCGGGGTGGAAAACATAGAAATCGTATGTATAACTGCATGCGACAACTGCTTTAAATACTGTATGTATTTACTTGATTGTTTATGAAAGGGTATTTCATACGTGACTGTTTGTGAAAGGGTATTTCACACAACTACTTGAACTATGATTTATGAAATGTTTTCATACTATTTTGGGAATTTAGACAACGAATCTTGGTACAGATCTAGGCTGAACGATGTAGTGCATAAAAGACCTTATGGCTACAAACTATAACCATTAGCTAGGTGACTCTAGCCACTGAGTATACGGATAGTACTATCGCCGTGACGACCCTCCTACGGATTTGGGAGCGTATACTTAATTGTCCAGCATGGCAAGCAACAACAGATTAGGGTTGTGGTTTGGTTATAGGGTTAGATCGGGTTACCTTACTTGACAGGTTTGGCTCACCTTTCAAGGGATCACCGTCTAAATATACCCACAAAACTATTGTTTAGGAAGTGATTTCCTACGTACACTGATTTGGAAATGTTAATCCTTTATCTAGGTTAACCTGTGTTTCCTACTAATGACTGAATTAGGAAATGTTATCTCTTGATTGAAATAACCCGTGTTTCCTATTACAACTACAACTGATTTGGGAAATGTTATTTGTTTATAACTTGTGTTTCCTACTTGATAAACAACACTTATTTGGAAATGTTATTCTTAAATGATTAACTTGTGTTTCCTACATAACAAACAAACTTGTGAATTCACTCAACAATTTTGTTGACGTTTTACTCTATGTTTTTCAGGGAATTAGCAGCGTAAGTAAGATCTGCATGCATATCAGGACGGACTACCTTGGACTTGTTAGGATGCCACTACTTTTGGGACACTTGGATTTCCTCTGTATAACTGCAACTACTGCAGTCATACCTATGAAATCTACTTTTGATATTATGTATTTTATGAAATACTGATTTCAACTACTACTATTACTGTTACTACTTTTCAAGTGGTAATCTTTTGTAAAACTTTAACTAATGGCATCTTAATCTATTTCGTTCTGCGATAACCATATGCTCTGAGTATGTATGTATTTGTTGGTTGTTTTACTGCTCGCACCCCCGCCACGTCACTAAGCTTCAGCAAACCACTCTATGTAATTGTAATTACCGTTTAGCGGGGTGTGACAGACTTGGTATCAGAGCCATTGGTTATAGCGAACTAGAAGTCTTTAGGTGACTGAAAACCTTAGAGACCTAGACTATAGCCTTGGCTAGAACATTCATGCATTCATACATACTTACGTTTGCATACATCTAACATACGACTGACACGCCACACCCAATTTCTTTTGTCACAGTATGTCTAGTCAATCACTTTACCATGTTTATGCTTCGGATGAAGAGCCGACCGAGGCTACTTTTGAGGGTCCCGCGATCACAGTAGAGGATGAGTCATCAGTTCATGTGAGAGCCATGTCTGTTGACACTAGTGATGCTTACTTAGTACCACCTCCTACCGCACCTGTGGTCACTCCTACCCCCACACCACCTGTTGCGAGTACCTCCCGTGTGCCTGTGCCTAGGATGACAGCTAGGATCTGTGTTCGGGATTTTCCCAGGGGACCACTCGCGCCGCGCGATAAGACGCCAGTGACTGAACCTGAGGTTCCAGTTGTCGAGCCGCCACAGAAGAGGCTCCGACCTTCTCATCTGGACTGGATGCCTCGAGTATTGAGAGAGTGGAGATCACTAGAGGGTATTCCCTCGACCTTTGAGATTGGAGAGTCCTCCCACTCAGCACCATCTGCATATCTCACTGGTGAGCCTCTGGAGCTCACTGTGCCTACCCTTGTGGCTGTGGTTCACACCATGTTTAGGATATCATCTAGCAGGAGCAGAGATGTGATGGAGCTACTGAGCGATGCCTCCCGTACTGAGATGGATATGGCTATGCTCCATCAGAGGATGGATTTTGTGGAGACTCACCGTCAGACAGACTGGCAGAGTCTAGCATCCACTCGTGCACGCGTTGCAGCTTTAGAGAGGCGTGCTAGGGTGTCAGAGATTGTAGCTAGTGTTTGTGTGATGACTGCAGCAGTGATGGTTGCGGTTAGGATGTATTTACCATGGTTCCGTTAGGCTTGTGTATGGCGGCTGTGCCTACACCATATTAGACTATTACTTTTGGGGAACTATATGTATGTACTAGTTATGGGCTAGCTGGATGTTGGACGAAACTTTATTAGTAGAATGGGTATATGTATAGGAAACCCATCACCTTTTGTATAACGCTAACCATCGATGGGTATATTAGAAATCCCATCTCATTTTGTACTAAACTCATGTAACAGCGTTATAACCTTTAATATATAATGTATGTTTGGTTTACATCTCGTGTTCCTTATGCTTATTATCAACCATATTATTTCCTATTACAACTGTCAACTTGTGATTAAAACTATACTTTATCGACACTTTGTGATCAATTCTTGTAAACCCTGAAACATATTACAGCTTGATGATTGATTATTCTTGAGAACCTCTGAAATTTACAGTGTTAAACGATAATGAAAAGAAATATGTATTGGACATTATATAATGACGCCTGGCCAACGTGATTATATTATGCTAGGTACATATGGGTGTTTCAAAGTTGTATGGCACACGTTGTAAAACCCTGTTCATTCATCTTTTCATGTCATTCATTTCTATCAAATGTGAATCTTTGATCTATTCACATTCAATATATCCACATTAACACTCTGCATTTTATTCATCGCAGAGCTGAATCATGCCTCCCAAACGACGAGTCATTAGAAAAAGTCAAAAGACGACTACGCCTCCACCACCACCCACTGAAACCACCGAACAAATGATCGCACGAAGAATAGCTGAAGGTATTGCTGAATATGAGGCAAGCAGTAGTCGCGAACCTGGAGTTAACAACAGTGGATCTACCCCTGTTAATACTGAGACACCCGTGAATGCTAGCCGAGGGTGTTCATACAAAAGATTTCAGGCTTGTAAACCGATCTCCTTCCGTGGCACCGAGGGTGCAATTGGTATGATTCATTGGATAGAGAAAACTGAATCGGTATTGGACATTAGTGACTGTTCACCTGACTGTATGGTGAAGTATGCTACTTGCACTTTGGCTGACAAAGCGCTCACTTGGTGGAACAGTCAGATCCAATCACTAGGTCGACCAGCTGTTTATTCAATGTCATGGGGGACATTTAAGAATTTGATGTTGGAGGAATTCTGCCCTCGCAGTGAGATGCAGAAAATAGAAACAGAGTTGTGGAACATCACCATGATTGGTGCTGATATTACTGGGTACACCACTAAGTTTCAGGAACTTGCACGTCTAGTGCCACATATGGTGACACCTGAGTATAAGCGTATCGAGCGCTACATATACGGTCTAGTACCACAAATCCGCAGTCTGGTGACGTCATCTAAACCGGACACTTTCAGGAGTGCTGTTACTTTAGCACAAAGTTTGACTGACGAGGCAGTCAGGATGGGAAATCTGACTAAGAAAGCTGTGTCAGGAAAAAGTGAACCGAACAGTACGGATGTTAGTAGTTCTGGTGGTACAAAGTGAAAGTGGAACGGTAGTGGTGCTGATCGTCAGGGTCAGCAAAACAAGAAACCTTCTGGAAATGCGAAAGCATATGTTGCCACTACTACCGAATCGAAACCATACCTGGGTAACAAACCCAAATGTGATAAGTGCAACCGACACCACGAAGGCGGGTGTGGGTATTGTGGAAATTGTAGGGCATGGGGACATAGAACCCGAGACTGCAAAACTAACCCTCCCCCACGGGCAAACACTGAGCGTCAAAACCAGGGATGTTTTGAATGTGGTGAGCAAGGGCACTACCGCAACCGATGCCCTAAGCTCAACAACAACAACCAAAACCGCAACAACAACAACAACCGCGGTAACAACAATAACCGAGCCAACAACATCAACAATCAACCGGCTCAAGGAAGGGCATTCGTGATCGGAGCACAAGAGGCACGCCAGGACCCAAACACCGTGACTGGTACGTTCCTCGTAAACAACCATTATGCCTCTGTGTTAATTGATTCGGGTGCTGATTTAAGTTTTGTGTCTACTGAGTTTAGACCACTATTAGAACTTAAATCCCGTAAATTAGACAACAAGTATACCATAGAGTTAGCCGATGGTGAGTTGATCGAATCAGGAGAAATATTACCGGGATGTACCTTGGAGTTAGAAGGTCATCTCTTCGAAATAGACTTACTACCGGTTAAGTTGGGAAGTTTTGACATTGTCGGTATGGATTGGTTATCTAAGAACCGCGCCGAGATCATATGTCATGATAAGATGGTTCGCTTACCGTTACCGACGGGAGAAACTTTAGTGATTCAAGGCGAGAAACGAAAGAGTGCCACAAAAATGATTTCGTGCTTGAAGGCCAGTAAGTATCTCCGAAAGGGGTACCAAGCATTTCTGGCACACGTTGTAGAAAAGAAACCTGAGGAGCGACGTATAGACGATGTACCCATTGTACGCGACTATCCAGGAGTGTTCCCTGATGAGTTGCCGGGATTGCCACCCCCACGACAAGTTGAGTTTCACATTGACCTGACGCCAGGAGCCGCACCTATCGCACGTGCACCTTATCGTCTAGCTCCCTCTGAAATGCAAGAATTATCTAAACAACTGCAAGAACTTCTAGACTTGGGATTCATCCGACCGAGCTTTTCCCCTTGGGGAGCTCCGGTTTTGTTTGTTAAGAAAAATGATGGATCTATGCGGATGTGCATCGATTACCGAGAACTGAACAAGGTAACTATCAAGAACCGATACCCGTTACCACGCATTGACGATCTGTTTGATCAATTGCAAGGGTCGAGTTATTATTCAAAAATTGACCTACGATCTGGTTACCACCAACTCAAGGTACGAGAAGAGGATGTACCGAAAACTGCGTTTAGGACTCGATACGGTCACTACGAGTTTCTAGTCATGCCCTTTGGGCTGACCAACGCACCAGCAGTATTCATGGATTTGATGAACAGAGTATGCAAACCCTATCTGGATAAATTCGTCATTGTGTTTATTGACGACATCTTGGTATACTCACGATCGAAAGAGGATCATGAGCAACATCTGAAGCTTGTTCTCGAACTACTACAAACAGAGAAGCTTTATGCAAAGTTCTCTAAATGCGAATTTTAGATACGAGAGGTTCAATTCCTTGGTCATGTGATAAATGACAAGGGAATTCACGTAGACCCATCCAAAATTGAGGCAATCAACAACTGGGAAGCACCGAAAACCCCAACTGAAGTACGACAATTTCTTGGTCTAGCTGGCTATTACAGGCGATTCATCGCAAACTTTTCAAAGATAGCCCAGCCACTTACTACATTAACTCAAAAAGACAAGAAATTTGAGTGGAATGAGAAACAAGAGAATGCATTCCAACTATTGAAACAGAAACTGAGCAGCACACCCATACTATCTCTACCTGAAGGAGTAGATAACTTTGTTGTTTACTGTGATGCTTCGCATCAGGGATTGGGTTGCGTATTGATGCAAAACGAAAAGGTTATTGCTTATGCATCACGACAACTAAAAGTGCATGAGAAGAACTATACGACTCATGATTTAGAATTGGGAGCCGTTGTTTTTGCACTAAAGATCTGGAGACACTACCTATACGGTACAAAGTGTACGATCTTCACTGATCATAAGAGCCTACAACATATATTCGACCAGAAAGAACTTAACATGAGACAACGACGTTGGGTCGAATTACTTAACGATTACGACTGTGAAATAAAGTATCACCCGGGTAAAGCTAACATGGTAGCAGATGCCCTGAGTCGTAAGGAACGAATCAAACCTCGAAGAGTTCGAGCCTTGGGATTGACAATCCACTCGAATCTCATTACTCAAATTCGTGAAGCTCAAGAACTTGCTTTCACTCCCGAACGTCTTAAGGATGAATCCTTGAAGGGAATGGAAAAACAACTCGAGAAAATGGACAACGGAGTGTTGTACTTCATGAACCGAATTTGGGTACCATGCGTAGACGAGTTACGCAAACTGATTTTGGATGAGGCACATAAGTCAAATTACTCAATACATCCTGGTGCAGACAAGATGTACCATGACGTGAAAGGTTTCTACTGGTGGCCTGGAATGAAACGTGACATTGCCACCTACGTAAGCAAATGTTTGACTTGCTCGAAAGTCAAAGTCGAATACCAAAAGCCGTCTGGACTTTTGCAACAACCTGAAATGCCCAAGTGGAAATGGGAGCAAATAACAATGGACTTCATTAAGAAGTTACCTAGAACGGCATCGGGAGCAAATGCCATATGGGTGATTGACGATCGACTGACAAAATCAGCCCACTTTCTTGCCATTAAGGAAACAGATGGAATGGAGAAACTAGCTAAAATCTATATTAAAGAGATTGTTTCTCGGCATGGTGTGCCACTATCCATCATCTCTGATAGAGATGCACGATTCACTTCTCGCTTTTGGCAAACATTACAACAGGCATTGGGTACTCGACTTGATATGAGTACTGCCTACCACCCGCAGACTGACGGCCAAAGTGAGCGAACAATACAGACGCTCGAAGATTTGTTGCGAGCATGTGTGATAGACTTTGGAGGTAACTGGGATACTCACCTACCTCTAGCTGAATTCTCTTACAACAATAGTTATCACACGAGTATACAAATGGCACCATTTGAGGCGTTATATGGACACAAGTGCCGATCACCACTCTGTTGGGCAGAGTTGGACGACAGACAACTATCTGGACCCGAACTTGTCCAGGAAACCACTGACAAAATAACTCAAGTATTGAGCCGACTGAAAGCGGCACGAGATCGACAAAAGAGCTACGCTGATAACCGCCGTAAACCTCTTGAGTTTCAAGTAGGAGACAAGGTCCTACTCAAAGTATCGCCCTGGAAGGGGGTAGCACGATTTGGCAAACGAGGGAAGCTGAACCCACGATACATCGGACCATTTGAAATCCTTGCTAGGGTTGGTCCTGTCGCTTACAAGCTCAAACTACCGCAAGAGCTTAGTAGCATACACGATACTTTCCACGTGAGCAACCTCAAAAAGTGTCTTTCTGATGAAACACTTATCATTCCTACTGACGAAGTCTTCATTGACTCAAAACTTAACTTTGTGGAGGAACCTGTTGAAGTTATGGATTCTAAAACGCAGAAACTTCGACACAAACGAATCAAACTGGTTAAAGTTCGTTGGAACTCGAAACATGGCCCGGAGTTTACCTGGGAACGAGAGGATGAAATACGAAAGAAATACCCTAACCTATTTGAGAGCGTGACCGAGACTCACGGCTCAACTTAAATCTCGGGATGAGATTTCACTAACGGGGGGAGAATGTGACACTCCTCCAAATTAGGTATATGTTTATACTTAAGTACATGCATTTCTTACGCTAATTCCCTGCATTTGTTTTAAACTAAACCTATGATGTGATATGAGTCGAGCGAGCCCTAAACAATAATACAAAAAGTATTACATGATACGTAGTTATTTATAACTTACGTACGAACGTATCGGAACGTAGCCGACAAAAATAATTAACCAGATTTGGTAACATGAAATAATTAATAATTCGATTATTAATTACGAGTATTTATATATCTATAACATATAGATAAAATGGTTCAATTATACGTTAACATAAAACGTATTATATAACGAACAGAAACAATTCTAAAACGTACCTAAAAGGTCAAAATCTGAAAAGTGTTATTTTTCTAGTACGTTTTCAAGTATTTAGAACATTACCTAAAAATATGAATTCGAAATTCAACAGAAATCTGGCGCTCAATTGGACGTGCGCAGTAAAATGTACAAAAATGTACAACTATCAAAAATAATGATAATCTCATTATTCTGAAAACATATTACGAACCAGGAGAGCATCTACAAAATAAAAATATAAAATGTTAAATTTTATATTGCTAAAATTATACCCGTACTCAAAATTGAGGTACCCAAAATGGGCACCTAACTCAAATAATTGAGAGATCACCTACTGGTAATCTCCCATACCGTTTGAATTATATACTCCCTCCTCTCTTTTCTCTCTGTGATCTATCGACATACACATACACATAATCACCACCAATAATTCTTCCTCTTCTTTGATCATTTTAACAACAACAACAGCAGCAAGGAGTAGCTGTAGTAGAACAACAAGGCCAGGAACAACCACATCATCATCATCACCATCATCGTTCACCATTTTCATCTCCATTTCTTTGTAAGGAAACTTTCATTTCTTTGATTTCTTTACTTATAATTCGTTTTCTAACATGTTTATACATCATAATCTAAACATATAACATAAATAGAGTGATGATTTCATGTTTGCTCTTGGAAATGGGTTTTACAAACCAAGCATTGATTTTGGAATTTACACATGTAAACGAGTAAATATGTTGTTAAAATGATGAAATATTTATGATACAAACATTTGGTAACAACATACAAAGGATTGGAATTAAAATCACGCAAGTTTATACTTGCTCTGCTCGAACAGAACCTGGAAAAAAACACGAGGACGCGGCGTGTCCTAGGACTACGCGGCGCGTCCTTTGCAAATTTATGATCCACGCGGTGTGTCCATTTTATACGCGGCGTGTCCTTTGTAAAATATGATCCACGCGGCGCGTACTCTTTGTACGCGGCGTATCCTAACTATAAAACAAAGAATTCCTGGAATATTAATTGTACACGGCGCGTATAAATAGTACGCGGTGCGTACTTTGAAAATATATTGCACACGGTGCGTCCTTATGGACGCGGTGCGTTCTTTGTAATATTAATAGTACGCGGCGCGTACTAAAGAACACGGCGCGTACTACATCTTGTAGTAGCCCTCTGAGCAAACGACATTTTCGGATTAACCATAAAACACAATGAGTATTGGAACGAGTACGATAAATATATATATATATACGACAAAGCTTTATACGTTTATTAGTATTGCCAAAACTCGAATTTAAAATCATTAACGATGATTTAATTAAACGTATACGACGAAATTAGAAGTGTGAAGTTATTTATTAAACAAAAATGATTACGAGTAACCCACTTCTATACATACATATATATATATATATGTACCCGGACTTATGACAAATGAATGTGACGTACGATGGGACTAAAACGAGATTACAATTTGGAGACCTAAACAACAAACAATTAATATATACGAGAATATATATATTCAACTATATAAGCATATATGCTTACACATTCCGGACGATTCGACAAACAAACATAAATTGGGAAAAACATTATTTATTTCCAACAACAAACATCAACGACTTACACAAACTTAAGAAATTGATAATTTCTTCAAACAAACGAATTATTAACGTAAGTAAACTATGTACTTATGGTTAATACAATATTGTGTATAGGTTGACTACGTTTGGGCTACGCTAACATATCTCGCTAGCATTCACATCCGAGCACTCACAGTGAGTTCACAAACCCCTTTTCACTGTTTTAATGCTTTTAAAACTCGGGGTGGAAAACATAGAAATCGTATGTATAACTGCATGCGACAACTGCTTTAAATACTGTATGTATTTACTTGATTGTTTATGAAAGGGTATTTCATACGTGACTGTTTGTGAAAGGGTATTTCACACAACTACTTGAACTATGATTTATGAAATGTTTTCATACTATTTTGGGAATTTAGACAACGAATCTTGGTACAGATCTAGGCTGAACGATGTAGTGCATAAAAGACCTTATGGCTACAGACTATAACCATTAGCTAGGTGACTCTAGCCACTGAGTATACGGATAGTACTATCGCCGTGACGACCCTCCTACGGATTTGGGAGCGTATACTTAATTGTCCAGCATGGCAAGCAACAACAGATTAGGGTTATGGTTTGGTTATAGGGTTAGATCGGGTTACCTTACTTGACAGGTTTAGCTCACCTTTCAAGGGATCACCGTCTAAATATACCCACAAAACTATTGTTTAGGAAGTGATTTCCTACGTACACTGATTTGGAAATGTTAATCCTTTATCTAGGTTAACCTGTGTTTCCTACTAATGACTGAATTAGGAAATGTTATCTCTTGATTGAAATAACCCGTGTTTCCTATTACAACTACAACTGATTTGGGAAATGTTATTTGTTTATAACTTGTGTTTCCTACTTGATAAACAACACTTATTTGGAAATGTTATTCTTAAATGATTAACTTGTGTTTCCTACATAACAAACAAACTTGTGAATTCACTCAACAATTTTGTTGACGTTTTACTCTATGTTTTTCAGGGAATTAGCAGCGTAAGTAAGATCTGCATGCATATCAGGACGGACTACCCTGGACTTGTTAGGATGCCACTACTTTTGGGACACTTGGATTTCCTCTGTATAACTGCAACTACTGCAGTCATACCTATGAAATATACTTTTGATATTATGTATTTTATGAAATACTGATTTCAACTACTACTATTACTGTTACTACTTTTCAAGTGGTAATCTTTTGTAAAACTTTAACTAATGGCATCTTAATCTATTTCGTTCTGCGATAACCATATGCTCTGAGTATGTATGTATTTGTTGGTTGTTTTACTGCTCGCACCCCCGCCACGTCACTAAGCTTCCGCAAACCACTCTATGTAATTGTAATTACCGTTTGGCGGGGTGTGACATAACTTTAGCAAAAAATTATGAAAAATACAATTTTGAAAAGCTAAGACATATGGGAACATTGGGAAATTTTCTCGGAATTTATCTCGAATGTTAGACTAGTCGAAACGAACTCACGAAAACGTATTAGTTGTTGAAAATCTGTCCATAGGGACTGTTTTGGATACTTTGTAAAAACGACACCTTCGGATTTTCAAAAAATTGAAAAACTTACTTTTTATGAGTTCTAAAACATTTTTAAGAGTTGTGTAAAAGTTTTGGGTCAACACGAGCACGTTTGACCAAGTTCACGAAAACGAAAAATTGATCAGGCCCTTATGTCGCAGAAAGGCCAAACCAATTGTGACACAAGCTTTGTATCGCAACACTCGATATTTCGCAACAATTGCGACATAAGCCCTTGATAAACGCTCAAAAGTACTATATTTTAGTAGTATTTTACCCCTAATCTTGAATGTTTTTATTGCATTTTGTTTAGAATAGATATTGATTTCGTTCATATTTGCAAATAGATGTGGAAATGGAGCGTTTATGGAAAAGGAACGGAAAACAGTCAATAATCGAGCTAAATGATGCATATTTGAAGAATAATGAGAGCCGAAGTCGAAGAAAAGAATGAAATAAGAAAAGTCAAGAAATCGGCTGGAAAAAACATCCATACGCCGTATGGAATCCATACGCCGTATGGATTGCAGCAGTGGAGGCCCAGGTTACGCGAGTCTGGGCTGGGCTTGAAATCAATCCATAAGCCGTATGGAAATCCATACGCCGTATGGATCAAAAATCACAGAAGTATAAAAACGCGTAAAAACCTTATTTCGACAGTTTTGAAAGGGTTTTCGTTTTCTTTCGGTTTTAGACGTATTTTAGGGTTTTAATTTCGTATTTTAGGGTTAGTTTGGAGGTACAAAAGCTAAGGAACGAGGATAATTCGCTCTAATCTTTCGTAGTTCATCGTTAATCGATTCGGTATATTTCGTTTCTTTATTTTCATTGAAGAATTTGATATAATGAATCTGAATATTTCTGTTTTGATGATGAATTGAATATCCAAAGTGATTGTGTAGTTTATTTAACTTAGATTATGATTATGGAACGATTGTTATTGCGTATTGAATAAGTTATTTGATTGAAAACGATTATATTGCTCGTGGACACTTGTTTATTGGTAACTAGTTATTATTGTTACTTCACGTGGTTAATAATGTTGTTGAGATTGAATTCCTTTAATGTTATTAACTATTGATGGTCATAATTTTAGGGTTTTGATTTATCACTAAATACGTTGAGTCTGATAGGTCGAGTATACAATAATAATTTACTTTAAAATGAACAAGACAATAAGTTAATTATTGGGTATTGTTGAGTCATACCAATAGAGTTAATTATAAGGCGTTGTGAATGTTTAATGCATAATTTAGGGAAAGGCACACAATTGACTGATCATCTTGTGACATTGGAACCAGTGTTTCATGTTGGACCCTAGATTATAGGAATTAGTTGGACCCGAAACGTTGGCTAGTTCATATTCGACTTAGTATTCATTGAAGAATTTGGTATTAAGTTGATCTAAAGGAATCACAATTAGATAATCAATACGTAATCAATCGGGAAATATGAATCTAAGTGACATTAACTATACAATTACTTGTTCCTTCCAATTAGGATTTATTATTATATTTATTGGTAATTTTAAATTAAGTTTTATTAAAGTTTGTTTATTTTAATCAATTGTTTTCTAAAATGTTCGCACGGAACTAAAACGCACCCCATATTTACTGCTTTCTAGTTAATTGTTAATTTTCTATTATTAAATATTCCACCTTTTCCCTGTGTTCGAACTTGACTTACCAATCTATATTTACAAATGATCGGGTATTCTTGCCTGGTTGCTTGAAAGTATTTATTAGGTATTTCTATTTATAAATTGTAAAACAAGACGCGCTTTCATTAGTGACACCAGCCCTTATGTCGCATACCTATCAATTCTCACAACATTGCGACACAAATCCCCATGTCGCATAAAACTCAAATCGCGCAACACTGCGACATAATTCTGGAGTCGCATACTTATTCGTAATCACAACCTGCGACACAAGTCCTTACATCGCACACTTTTTTAATTTCACGCTCTGCGACACCACCTCTATGTCGCAATACCTCACTGCGACACCAGCCCTTGTGTCGCAACACACAGTCCGATTGAAAACATACTTTCACAAAGTATTAAATCGCGTGTTAACAACGAACAACTATATATGTTACAACACGGATTCACTCACTACATAGTTTTTTAAGTATACAATGAAACAAACATAATAATAATGTCCTTGGGAATTATTATTACAAACCGTCACCAACGGGCCGTACACGTTTTCAAAAACAAACGATAAACATTGGACATAACTAGTTGAGTGGACAACTAGCATGGATGGTCTTTTGAGACATCTACTTACATACAACCTTAAGCGTTTAGGACGCTAGAAGGCTGCACTTGGGGAACCACACGTTTACTATTATAAACGCTTGCTTACAAGACTCAGGTGAGTCTCATAGCCCCATTTTTACTATTTTTACCTTGGGGTGAGAATACTACGCACCGTTTTATATGAACATAATTACTGATAAACACTTATACGGATTGCGTGAGTAACTTTCTAATCCTTTAAAGGCCTCTCATATCATAGCTTGGTTAGTTATCGACTTAAGTGCGAATATTAGTAAATGGATCCATTTGGGACTAACAATCCCCGTCCGGAGTAGTAGCGCTACCACGAACCGTAATGTAAAAATGGACGATTAATATTTGTTTCTAACGAGTTTTTTGGATTAGGCACTCGCGGAGGCACATTACTTACTGTTAAGCTTCGACTATGAGCTCATGGTAAGAGTATATACTTATTTTTTCATGCATGCAACACTTGGAAAAATCTTGTGGTTCATACTTACTATTTTAACTGCTTAAACCTATGAGCTTACCAACATTATTGTTAACCCATTTAGCGTGTATTCTCAGGTTCTCATATGCAGTAAGATTACCTCTGGATGGTATAGCTAGAGTCGCATGGTTTTCAAAACTGCATTCAAAGGAGATTCCCTCGCATTACTTTTTGTACATTTGTTATGTAATAGAATCTCCCGTTACATACATAGACTCTAGGAAATCGTATTTTTGGTTTGTAAACATTATGATTTCAAACATTTTTATTTATGAAAATGTGTTTGTTTCAAAACGACACATATAGAGGTCGTTCGTTGTAACTTTGTGTGATGATTCAGATTAGTCGCGCCCCGACGTGTTTCCGCCGCGGGCAGGGTGCGGCAGATTGGAATCAGAGCTAAAGGTTATAGCGAACTAGGTAGCATTATTAGGCCTAGACTATAACTGTTTAGTTAGTATTCCTTATTAGGTATGACTGGTTTAGGAATTATATTATTCGGCTTTAATTTAACATAAGCCTGATCAACTATGTACAATTAAAGGAGAAGCGATGCAAGGTCTGAAATGGTTATGGAGAACGGGAATGCATTAGTGGACTTTGACTACGATAGAAACGGGACCAAACTCATACGTGTAATATTTATTAGGCTATTATATCAAATATATAAATAGGCCTCACTGCTAATACTCTTGCCATAACAATGGTAGACTTACCTATCGTAGCATCACCCGACTTAGAGAACGAGACTCGAACTTTACCAACTACTGTGGAGACACCCACGGTACCCACTCACCCACGTATGTCGGATAACGACACTGTTGATGAGGAACCGATGGAGTTAGAACCAACTGAGGATCCATCGCCCAGGACTGTTACACCTACTTCCCCTGTTTCACCAACGCGAATTTCGCCCCACCATTCTTACCATAAGACTGGGGAAGCACGAACGTCATGTTCTCACAGGAGATCTACCGAATTATCCCGAGCTAGCCCATATTCCATTCCTACAACCACTGCTGCCACATCAGATGCCCCTACCGGTACACCCTCAGTTAGAGCCCGCTGCCGGCAGACGCCCATCAATGGGGTTGGCTACCCACTACTTTAGATACTTGAAGATCTGAAAAAGGAATGCAAATCACATCAGAGGATGGACATTATGATATTAGATTAAACAATGCGTAAATAGTAGCACACAATCTTGCAAAGTCAGATGAACTTGGTCCTTATAGGGGAAAACTGCATCGTTAGTGATAGAAGTGACAATGTTAACTTAACAAGAAATGTTACCAACAGTTTTATTATTTAAACTTGAGATAGTTACAATTTCCCTCGCATGTTAGAGATTAATATACCTTAAGGACTAAACCCTCTTGTTACTAATTCATTGTTATAATAGAACTCCCTCTCGAAGAAAATGGCAAGCCCCACCTTAGACAATCACTCGTCCGACGCCGATCTAATCTGTGAAGAACAGATTCAGTACACATATCTCGATGAAGAAATAGCCCCAATGGAAGGAATCGTAAATGAGGAGAACGAGGATAGAGATTACGGAACAATTGGTATTGAAGAAGACGAGAGAGTAAGGGATCAGGCAGAAGACTTAGATGCCCGAAATTGGGAGCTCAAGGTCAAGTGCAAGGCCTATGAGCAGGAACTGAGGATTTTAAGATGGTCTATTCTCGTACGAATCCGGGATAAGACTTTCTACTGGAAGAAAGTAGCTACAACTCTAAAACAAAGGACTAAAACGTGGATCAAACGAACGTGCCAACAACCAACAGAAGATACCTTGACCTACCCTACGCCCCTACGATACAGGGATATGCTTGAAGCACGCTACTACCCCCATGACCTAAATCTAGAATAAATTAGTAGTCGGAAGTACCTCGAATATATTTAAGAAAATGCACTGAGACGTAGGAAAAGGGGAAAACCATAATAGATTTTGTAACCAAAGTCTCAAATTTTGTACGAAGCATTTTAAATATATAAAACTTATCTTTGTATTTGTGGAACCGTGAACTGATTACTAGTGATAGATCGACACTACTTCACTGTTAGGCTTCTACCAGCATTCATGAAGGGAATTAACTTAGTTGTGGACACGAACTTAATAACCAAAGAATTCACAAACTTCGGCGACCATGAAAAGGTGAAACAAATACCTACGGTGATATCGCAACACTCGTCTTATACGAAGACAAACTACTACGAGCCCAAAATTGTGCCGATAGAAGTATCATATCTAACAAGTTTAGTTCATTGTTTAATATCACTCCCACAGCCTTAAACACTAAGTACTCGATAAAATTAGTAAACGATTAAGTAATTTAAGTTGACAGCATAATTCGAAATTTGCACTTTAAACCTAGCAAACGAATTTTTCCATAGATTTAATACTTGTCGAGATTGAATCTTTTCTTCTTCTTTCATTTCTCGATGTTATCGTTGGTATGGATTGGTTATCCAAAAACCGCACCGAAATCGTTTGCTACGAGAAACTTGTCCGGTTTCCTCTCGTCGTCGGTGGAACTTTGACCGTACAAGGGGAGACCGGTGGAACGAGGTTAAACATCATATCGCGCATGAAAACTAGAAAATATATAAGAAAAGGATACCAGGCAATCCTAGCACATGTAACCGAGAAGAAGTCGGAGGAGAAGCGACTTGCAGATATGCCTATCGTGCGGGATTTCCCTGAGGTCTTTCTTGAAGACTTGTCTGGCCTTCCACAGCCCAGACAAGTCGAATCTTAAATTGATCTAGTACCTGGCGCAGCACCCGTGGCACGAGCCCCATATCGATTAGCCCCTTCCAAGTTACAGGAGTTGTCTACCTAGCTACAAGAACTCCTGGACAAGGGATTCATTTGACCAAGTTCCTCACCTTGGGGAGCTCCGGTCCTCTTCGTGAAAAAGAAAGATGGATCCTTCCGAATGTGTATCGATTACCGAGAACTGAACAAGCTAACCGTAAAGAATCGATACCCACTCCCCCGAATTGATGACCTATTTGACCAACTTCAGGGGTCGAGTTTTTACTCAAAGATCGACCTACGGTCAGGTTATCATCAACTACGAGTTCCAGACGACGACATCCCGAAAACAGCTTTCAGAACTCGTTACATTACAAATTCCAAGTGATGCCATTCGGCTTAACCAACGCACCGGCGGTATTCATTGACCTTATGAATCGGGTGTGCAAACCATATCTAGAAAAATTCGTTATCGTATTCATCGATGACATTTTGATTTGCTCTCGCAACGAAGAAGAGCATGGACAACATTTGAAAACTATCTTGGAATTGCTTAAGAAGGAGGAGTTGTATGCGAAATTCTCAAAATGCGAATTCTGGATTTAGACGGTACAATTCCTAGGTCATGTCATTGACAGTCAAGGCATACATGTAGATCCATCCAAGATCAAGGCTATCAAGTGCTGGGAAGCACCTAGAACACCAACCGAAGTACGCCAGTTCTTAGGTCTCGCGGGATACTATCAACGATTCATCGAGAATTTCTCAAGAATAGCCCAACCGTTGACGACACTGACTCAGAAAGAAAAGAAGTTTGATTGGACCGACAAACAAGAGTCAGCTTTCCAACTATTGAAGCAAAAGCTTTGCAGTGCACCAATGTTGTCCTTACCCGAAGGCAACGATGATTTCGTAGTTTACTGCGACGCCTCACACCAAGGACTTGGTTGTGTACTGATGCAAAGGGAAAAAGTCATAGCCTACGCCTCCCGACATATAAAAATTTAAGAAAAAAATTATATGACTCACGACTTGGAGTTAGGTGCCGTAGTATTCGCACTCAAGATTTGGAGACACTACTTGTATGTTACCAAGTGTACTATTTTCACCGACCGCAAAAGCCTTCAACATATATTCGATCAGAAAGACTTAAACATGAGACAACGCCGATGAGTCGAATTACTTACTGATTATGACTGCGAAATCCGCTATCACCCTGGCAAGGCTAACATTGTTGCCGACGCCTTAAGCTGGAAGAAACGTGTGAAACCCCTTCGAGTTCGAGCCCTTGGTATGACCATACACAATAACCTCACTACTCAAATTCATGCCGCTCAACTCGAAGCACTCAAAGACGAAAACGTGAAAAATGAAGCCCTACGAGGCATGGATAAACAATTCGAAACCAAACCTGATGGTGCCCGATACTTCTCGAACAGAATATGGTTACCAAGCTTTGGAAACCTAAGAGATTTGGTGATGGATGAAGCTCACAAATCTAAGTACTCGATACATCCTGGAGCTGACAATATGTATCACGGCATCAAAGAGTTGTATTGGTGGCCCAACATGAAAGCTGACATAGACACTTATGTTAGCAAATGCCTAACTTGCTCGAAGGTTAAGGCCGAATACCGGAAACCCTCAGGATTGCTACAATAACCAGAAATACCGCAATGGAAATGGGAGTAGATCACCATGGACTTCATTACAAAGTTTCCGAAAATGCCGAGCGGTTGCGATACAATTTGGGTGATTGTCGACCGTCTCACCAAGTCTGCTCATTTTCTAGCCATCAAGGAATGACAAAATGGAACATTTAATGCGCATTTACATAAAAGAGGTTGTAGCGAGACACGACGTACCAATCTCGATTATCTCGGATAGAGATAGCCGTTTCGCCTCTAGATTTTGGCAATCCCTTCAGAAAGCCTTGGGTACTCATTTGGATATGAGTACAGCTTACCACACGCATACCGATGGTCAAAGCGAGAGAACCATCCAAACCTTGGAAGACATGCTACGAGCTTGCGTAGTTGATTTCGAAAATAGCTGGGAAAACCTTGGGCACTGACTCCGCATTTATCCGTTGTAGAACACAACCATGCCTCCAAAGAAACGAAACACCAGAAACAGCCGGAGGAACACCACACCTCCTATTCTTAATTCTGAAACAACAGAAGAAACCATTGCTCGGCGAGTGGCTGAAGCTATCGCCCAGTACGAGGCAACTCGCACTCGCAACAATGTAGGAGGTGGTAGCGGAACAGTGGGTAGAAACCAAGATGAAGAAAGGACCAACCCGACTGGAAACCCTGAGAATACTCAGCGAGGGTGTTCGTACAAAACCTTTCTGACCTGCAAACCGAGCACTTTTCACGGAACCGAAGGCGCTATTGGAATTGTCCACTGGATAGAGAAGATGGAATCAGTGCTTGACATCAGCGAATGTGCGCCCAACTGCATGGTGAAATATGCCACTTGCACATTGGCTGACAAGGCACTGACTTGGTGGAATGCTCAAGTCCAAACTCTTGGACAAGAGGCCGCCTACGCCATCTCCTGGGAAGAATTGAAAACGATGATTCTTGAAGAATTCTGTCCCCGCAGCGAATTACAAAAGATTGAGACTGAACTTTGGGACATTAAGATGATCGGTTCGGATGTCACAGGGTACACTACGAAATTTCAGGAACTAGCCCGACTAGTACCACACATGGTGACGCCAGAGTACAAATGCATCGAAAGGTATATCTGGGATTTGGCACCACAAATCAGAAGTCTGGTCACATCATCTCGACCTGACACCTTCAGGAGCGCAGTCAGCCTAGCGCAGAGTTTGACGGATGAAGTAGTAAGGATGGGATCGTTGACAAAGAAAACTATGTCGGGAAAGAGTGAACCGAACAGTACTGAGGTCAGAAGTTCTGGGAATGAGAAACGGAAGTGGAACAGTGGGGGAAGTGACCGACAGGGTCAACAGATGAAGAAGCATTCGGGGAACACGAGGGCATACACTGCCACCGCAACTGAACCAAAACCTTACCAAGGAAACAAACCCAAGTGTGGAAAGTGTGAACGACACCACGAAGGTGGTTGTACCTACTGTAATAACAGCAAACGATGGGGTCACCAAGCCCATTCGTGCAGAACCAACCCTCCCAACCAAGTAAACAATGAGCGACAAAACACCGGGTGTTTTGTGTGTGGTGATCCACAGCACTTCCAAAACCGGTGCCCAAAGCTCAACAACCAAAACCGCAACAATAACAACAACCAAAACACCAAAAATCATAGCAACAACAATAACAACTGTGGTAACAACAACAATAACAACTGAGCTAACAACAACAAACAACCAGCTCAGGGACGAGCATTAGTGATTGGAGCACAGGAGGCACGCCAGGACCCTAACACCGTCACTGTTACGTTCCTAGTAAACAACCATTATGCCTCTGTGTTATTCGATTCTGGCGCTGATTTAAGCTTTGTATCTATCGAGTTTAGACCACTTTTAGAAATTGAATCCCGTGAGCTAAATAACAAATACGCCATAGAACTAGCCGATGGTAAGTTAATCGAAACAGGGAAAATAGTACCGGGATGTACCTTAACTTTAGAGGGTCATTCCTTCGACATAGACTTACTATTGGTAGAATTGGGGAGTTTCGACATCGTAGTCGGTATGGACTGGTTGTCAAAGAATCGTGCCGAGATCATCTGTTTTGAAAAGTTGGTACGCATACCACTACCGACAGGAGAAACTTGGGTGATATAAGGAGAATGGAGAAAGAGTGCCGTAAAAATGATTACTTGCATGAAGGCTAGTAAGTATCTCCGAAAGGGAAACCAAGCATCTTTGGTACACGTTGTGGAAAAGAAACCCGAGGAGCGACGCATAGACGACATACCCGTCATACGTGACTATCCGGGAGTGTTTCCTGATAATTTACCAGGATTACCGCCCGCGTGAAAAATCGAATTTTACATCAATCTGGTGCCCGGAGCCGCACCAATCGCTCGCTCACCATATCGTCTAGCTCCAACGGAGATGCAGGAGCTGTCTACACAATTACAAGAGCTACTAGACTTAGGATTCATCCGGATGAGCTTTTCACCTTAGGGAGCTCCGGTATTGTTTGTCAAGAAGAAGGATGGATCCATGCGGATGTGCATTGATTATAGGGAACTGAACAAAGTCACTATCAAAAACCGATACCCGTGACCACGCATCGACGACATGTTTGACCAACTTCAAAGGTCAAGCTACTACTCGAAAATCGACCTACGTTCTGGTTACCACCAACTGAAAGTTCGGGAAGAGGATGTACTGTAACACCCCCAAATTTAACGAGTTGCGGAAGCATACATTGGGTGTTACTAATCAATATACAAAGCACAAGATTAATAGTAAACGACCTCTAAATGAGACGTTTGTAAAATAGTTACATTTCATAATTTGAATCGTTTGAAAACATATAGTTTTCTTTACAAAAGTATGTAAGCCTAGAGTCTGCGTATGTGGCGGGAGATTCTATTACATAACCATAGTTACAAAAGATAATGCCAAAGAATCTCCGTTAAATGCAGTTTGGAAATCATGCGACTCTAGCTAGTAATCCTGGAGTGATCCTACTCCGTAAGTGTACCTGAGATACAAAGCTAAACAGTGTCAACCAAAAAGGTTGGTGAATCTCACAGGTTTAGTAATAAGTAGGTGTCATGAACCACAAGTATGTACCCGTATTGCTATCCAGCAAAGTAAGTAAATCAGTAAATCAGTACAGTGCCATGAGCTCATAAGTTGAAGCTTAACCGTGTAGTGTGAATATATCACGTACTCCCGTGAGTGCTATCCGCACACTCATATGTAACAAATACTAATATGTCTGTTTCTACGTGTAAATCAGTACGTGGTGGCGCTACCACCCCAGACAGGGATTGTCAGTCCCAAATGGATCCATCTATTAGTAATCGCGCTTAAGTCCATAACTAACAACTTACGATTAGGAGGCTTTTAGTGGATAAAAGTAACTCATGCGTTTGTTTGTAATCAGTAAAGTTTTCAGTTCAGTACATTGTGTTCATGCGTAAAACAGTTGCTAAGTATCTCACCCCAAAGTATAAAACAGTAAAAGTGGGGCTGTAAGACTCACCTGAGTTGAGCAGTGGTAAATAGCAAGTAGTAGTAAAGCAAGTAGGTTCTCCGAACCCGTAACCTTCTAGTGCCTAAACACGTAAGGTTAAGTAAGTAGATGTCTCGCAAGACCATCTAGGCTAGTTGTTCATACAACCCGTTGTGTTTAAACGTTGGTTCGTTATCGTTTGTATAATAGTGTACGGCCCGTTGGTGATTTGTTATAATTAAAGTTTTATCACTTATAACGCGATTTAGAGTGATTGCACTTGAAAAGTATGTTCTATTATGGTTGTTAGGTCGTATCGTATAAGGATTTGAGGTTGTAAAAGTTCGACACTTAGTGAAAATGTGTGTTTTCAAGGTCCTGGTTTGTGCGACGTCGCATGCGACGTTGCAAGCGACGTAAGGTGCGACGTTGGCATGTACGTCGCATGATGCGGCCTTCGCAAATCAATGCGACGTAGGGGGTGGCGTCGCTAATGCGACGTTGGCTCGGTTTGCGACGTTGAAGTCTACGTCGCTATGTATGACGTCCGCAAATTAATGCGACGTAAGGGGCTGCGTCGCTAGTGCGACGTTGAGGTTTTTGTGCGACGTAGGTCGCGACGTCGCAGAGGCCCCTGGCCAGGTGCGACGTTGCGGTCTGGTGGCCGGAAAATTAGTCGAAAACGAGTTTCCCGGTTTCCGTTGGGTCCAAATCTTTTACCCAACCCTTATATGAACATATTAAGCCTATTTAAACCATAAACTAGTAAAAATGATCAAAAACGAGAGATGTCGGGATTTGTCGGAAACTTACAAAGTGTCGGATTGAAAATCCGAAAAGATAGGAATGTAGATCGTGTGGTGGTGAACGTTTTCTTCCAAAGAGAGGCTATAATCCGAGTGCGTTTAATATGTTTATTTGTTGATTTTGTGAGAGTTTTGAGTGGTTGTGGTTGAGAGAGAAAAGAAAGAAAAGAGAAGGAGAGAGAGAGAGTGAGTTAGTTGAATGAGGAAAAAGAGAGGAAGAATGGGGGTTTTGGTGGAAGCCCTCATTTTTCAGTCCACGCGCCGCGCTCCGTGCGGTGTTCGTTTGCTCCGTCGTTTAACGATAAATAATTATTTTACATTTTAAATGATAGGTTTTAAATACAAATAATTACGCGACATTTATATTTAAATATTTTACAAATAAGTTTGAATACTTTTGTTTTTAAATCGTGTAATACGAGGCAGTTACTAATTGTTATAAAATAGCATTTCGGTCATAGTTGCGTTATTTTAGTTTATAAACATTTGTTCACCAACGTTCGTATTAACCGAATAGAATCTCATTCTATTTAAGTTGCGTACGATTTAAGCCAAATCGCAAATTTATATATATATTTACCAACATATAATCCGATACATAAATTAGCCTAACACAGAACTAATTACATGTATTAACAAAGAATTAGGCGCTAATACTAGCCCTAATTTGGCGGTTGTTACATTCTCCCCTTGTTAAAAGAATTTCGTCCCGAAATTAGTTCGATTGTACGGTCGGTGCGTTGTCTGGGAAGAGATGTGGGTATTTCTGTCGCATTTGGTCTTCCCGTTCCCAGGTGAATTCCGGACCACGTCTAGAATTCCACCTGACTTTTACGATGGGAATACGACTCTGTTTTAGTTGTTTGACCTCACGGTCCATTATTTCCATAGGTTCCTCGACAAAATGAAGTTTATCATCGATTTGAATTTCGTCGAGCGGTATAATCAATGTCTCGTCAGACAGACATTTCTTCAGATTAGAAATGTGGAATGTGTTGTGAACGATGCTAAGCTCAGCAGGAAGTTGCAGGCGGTATGCCACTGGACCAATCTTTTCAAGGATTTCGAATGGTCCGATGTATCTAGGATTTAGTTTGCCTCGTTTTCCGAATCGAATGACACCTTTCCACGGTGCCACCTTGAGAAGTACCTTGTCCCCTACTTGGAACTCAAGGTGTTTGCGTCTCACGTCAGCATAGCTTTTCTGACGATCGCGCGCGGCTTTTAGTCGGTTTTGTATGCCGACGATCTTTTCAGTTGTTTCATGTATGATTTCTGGACCGGTGAGTTGTGTATCCCCCACCTCAGTCCAACAAATAGGTGACCGGCACTTACGACCGTACAGTGCCTCGAAGGGTGCAGTCTTTATGCTGGTGTGATAACTGTTGTTGTACGAGAACTCGCACAACGGTAAGTGATTTTCCCAGCTTTTACCGAAGTCAACTACGCAGGCTCGTAGCATGTCTTCCAGTGTTTGTATGGTTCGTTCGCTCTGGCCGTCGGTTTGAGGATGGTAAGCCGTACTCATATCCAGACGAGTACCAACAGATTTTTGCAGTGATTGCCAGAAGCGAGAAGTAAATCGAGCATCTCGGTCGGAGATGATTGAGATGGGCACGCCGTGTCTTGACACGATTTCTTTCAGGTAGATCCGTGTCAAACGTTCCATTTTATCAGTTTCCTTGATGGCTAGGAAATGAGCAGATTTAGTAAGTCGGTCAACGATCACCCAAATGGTATCGCAACCGTTAGATGTTTTTGGGAGTTTAGTAATGAAATCCATGGTAATCTGCTCCCATTTCCATTGTGGTATTTCGGGTTGTTGTAGCAAACCGGAAGGTTTCTGGTGTTCAGCTTTAACTTTGGAACAAGTAAGACACTTGCCAACATAGGTTGCAATGTCAGATTTCATGTTGGGCCACCAGTACATTTCCTTCATGCCGTGATACATTTTGTCGGCACCGGGGTGTATAGAGTATTTAGACTTGTGAGCTTCATTCATCACCAAGTCTCGCAGGTTCCCAAAACTTGGTAAGATTCGATTCGAGAAGTATTTGGCCCCGTTAGATTTGGTTTCAAATTGTTTGTCCATGCCCCGCAAGGCCTCGTTTATCAAGTTTTCTGGTTTGAGTGCTCCGAGTTGAGCGGCGAGAGTTTGATTGATGAGGTCATTGTGAATAGTCATACTGAGAGCTCGAACTCGAAGTGGTTTCACTCGTTCTTTTCGGCTTAAAGTATCGGCGACAACATTCGCCTTGCCTGGATGATAGCGAATTTCGCAATCGTAATCAGTGAGCAACTCGACCCATCGACGTTGCCTCATGTTGAGATCCTTTTGATCGAAGATATGTTGGAGACTTTTATGGTCAGTAAAGATTGTACACTTGGTACTGTATAAGTAGTGTCTCCAGATTTTGAGAGCGAATACAACAGCCCCCAACTCTAGGTCATGAGTTGTGTAATTCTTTTCGTGGACCTTGAGTTGTCGAGAGGCGTAAGCGATGACTTTGTCTCGTTGCATCAGCACGCAACCAAGACCTTGGTGTGAAGCATCACAGTATACCATGAAGTCATCGTTGCCTTCGGGTAAAGACAAGATGGGTGCACTGCAGAGTTTCTGTTTTAGTAGCTGAAAAGCTGACACCTGTTTGTCAGACCAATCGAACTTCTTTTCTTTTTGAGTCAGTGCAGTGAGAGGTAGGGCTATTTTCGAAAAAATTTCAATGAACCGCCTGTAGTATCCGGCAAGTCCTAAGAATTGGCGTACCTCGGTTGGTGTTGTAGGTGCTTGCCAACACTTGATGGCCTCGATTTTTGAAGGATCGACATGAATCCCTTGATTGTCAATGACGTGTCCAAGGAATTGGACGGTTTGCATCCAGAACTCACACTTAGAGAATTTGGCGTATAACTCTTCGTGTTTGAGCAGCTCTAGGATGGTTTTCAGGTGTTGCGCGCGTTCTTGTTCGGTGCACGAGTAAATCAAGATGTCATCGATAAAGACGATAACAAACTTGTCAAGATAAGGTTTGCACACCCGATTCATAAGGTCCATGAATACAGCCGGTGCGTTGGTTAAGCCGAATGGCATCACTTGGAATTCATAATGCCCGTAGCGAGTTCGGAAAGCAGTTTTTGGGATGTCTTCATCACGAACTCGGAGTTGGTGATAACCCGACCGTAGATCGATTTTTGAATAAAAACTCGACCCCTGAAGTTGGTCAAACAGGTCATCAATGCGAGGAAGTGGGTAACGGTTCTTGACAGTTAATTTGTTGAGTTCACGGTAGTCGATGCACATGCGGAAAGAACCGTCTTTCTTTTTCACAAACAGGACCGGAGCTCCCCAAGGTGAGGAACTTGGTCGAATGAATCCCTTGTCCAGGAGTTCCTGTAACTGAGTAGACAACTCCTGAAGTTCGGATGGGGCTAGTCGGTAAGGGGCTCGTGCCACAGGTGCTGCGCCGGGCACAAGATCAATAGAGAATTCGACTTGTCTAGTTGGCGGTAGGCCAGGCAAGTCTTCAGGAAAGATTTCTGGAAAGTATCGGACAATAGGCACATCCTCAAGTCGCTTCTCCACCGACTTTTTCTCCATAACGTGTGCGAGGATTGCCTGGTACCCTTTTCTCAAGTATTTTCGGGTTTTCATGCAAGAAATGATATTTATTCTCTTCCCACCGGTCTCCCCTTGTATGCTCAGAGTTCCACCGGTGACGAGAGGAATGCGTACAATTTTCTCAAAACAAACGATTTCGGCTCGGTGCTTGGACAACCAATCCATACCGACGATGATGTCAAAGCTGCCGATTTCGACAGGTATCAAGTCAATGGAAAAGAGCTCGTTAGATAGGTTTAAAGTGCAATTAGGTATCACACTGTCGGCCTCAATAAGTTTTCCGTTTTCCAATTCTATTGTGTACTTAGAATCTAAGGCAATAGGTCTGCTGTCTAGTAGTGGATAAAACTCATCGGAAATAAAGCTCTTATCGGCACCAGTATCAAATAATACAGATGCAGTCAAGTTGTTGAGAAGAAACGTACCCGTGACCACATTCGGGTCTTGACGGGCTTCCCCAGATTTCAGCACAAAAGCTCTTCCTCGAGCATTGTTGTTGTTCTTGTTGTTGTTGTTCAGTTTCGGGCAGTCTTTCTTGAAATGCCCTGTACCGTTGCACCCATAACAGGTCTTTGGTGCAGAGGTGTTGGTGTTAGTGGTGTTTGATCTACAGTCCTTAGCCAAGTGTCCAAACCTCTTACACTTGCTACAGGGACACGAACCATGGTGGTGTCGTTGGCACTTTGAGCAATAGGGCTTGGTTCCCTTGTACGCTCCCTTGTCATCAGAACTGGAGGTGTAGGCTTTAATGGTCTCAGGTTTCTTGGTTTGGTGGTAGTTGTGGTTGTCGGACCATTTTCTTTTATTGCTGTTGGAGGATGAAGTGGGTGGTTCTGGGTCCTCGTTCATAGCTAGAAGTTCATGGGCCAACCGAATGGCACCGTGAAGGGTGGTTTGGTTTGATGAGACGACATTTCCCCGGACGGGTTCCGGGAGGCCGCGGATGTATTTCTTAATCTTGTCGGGCCCAGTACCTGCCATAGCTGGGCGAAGGACGGTGACTTGTTGGAATCTGGTGGTGTATCCAACGATATCAGTTCCTTGCACTTTTAAGTTCCAGAACTCTTCGTCCAACTTGTGAAGTTGTTCGGACGGGCAATACTCATCAGTGAGCATTTTCTTTAGATCCTCCCAAGGGAGTAGGTAAGCGGTGTCAATCCCCACGGACTGGGTATAGGAATTCCACCACGAGAGAGCACCATCTTCGAGGGTGCAGGTGGAGAATTTGACTTTGTCGTCCTCCGCACATTTGCTGATGCGGAAAACAGATTCCATCTTTTCGAACCATATGATAAGTCCGATGGCTCCTTCGGTTCCCTTGAAGCTCAAGGGTTTGCAGTTTTGAAAATCCTTGTATGAACAAGGTTTAGCAGCAGAGGTTTCAGCGGCATCGCTGTTTCTTGTGGAACCTGGTGGAGTATTCCGAGCCAAGGCTTCAGTAACAGCCTGGGTTATGAGTGACGTGATCTGAGCATCAGTGTAAGGTCTTGACTTTGGCGGCATGATTCTTCAATAAAGGAAATGAAGATATATGAGATTTTGTAAGAGAAATTGCATTTATTTCAGATGTACATGTATAAAGATGGTAATACATATCATCAATATGAAAAAGGATTATGGCAATTAATATGAGTCGAAACAGTAAGGAATATTCGATAGATGATACGAGTTCAAAGGTTACATTATGCGGAAGTATTACAAAAGGTGTCGGGAATTGTTACATCCGACTGAGACATAGAGTAGTGCTTAGATAGTTACTAGATTACAGGATAGTTTACGAAACAAAGACTACACTAGTCTTAACGTAGGTTAATCTGCTCCATCATTTCGATGAGACGATCCACAGTATTTGCAAGTCTGCTGGCTTGTCGAGCATTGTCTTCAGCTAATGCTAGTCGCTGTACCAATCCACGGGTATATTCTTCCGTTTCCCGTGAGCGTTGTTCACACTCATCAAGTCTGTGTTTCAAAAGAGCGGTTTCCACACTTATCTCCACCACTTTGTTGAAAAGTACGTCCACATTATTAACGGTGGTTTCGTGATCCTCGGAGACTTGTTCGATGCGCTCAAGAGATGTAAGTCTCCAGTTTTCATTTGTTTCTTGCAATACGACATCCATGGTGCGAAGTCGTTGCTCGTGTTGGTTCACCCTAGCGGCTAAGGCCGGCAAGGTGGAGTGAGTGGAATACGGGCCAGCTCGAGGCAACCTGTTGTTCCTCCTTGCTACCCCTGGGTTCTGCGACCCGGATTGAGAACGAGATGAGTTGGATGGGATGTTTGCCATTTCTGAGACAAAGCGTTAGTAAGATTGAGGCCTATATTCATATAGTCCCTATATAATATAGCCTATTGAGTGTCTAGCATAAACATGTTTAAGTCTCGGTTCTCTCGAAGTCAGAGTCTTCTATTGTACCCTGTTCAGCCATAACCCTTTTCAGATCTTACATCATCTTTGCTTAATTGTACATAGTTGATCAGGCTATGTTAAATTAAACTCGTATGATGTAATCACTGAACCGGTTATACCTAATGAGGGATACTGCCTAATGGTCATAGTCTAGGCTCACTAAATGCAACCTAGTTCACTATAACCTAAGGCTCTGATACCAATCTGTAACACCCCCAAATTTAACGAGTTGCGGAAGCATACATTGGGTGTTACTAATCAATATACAAAGCACAAGATTAATAGTAAACGACCTCTAAATGAGACGTTTGTAAAATAGTTACATTTCATAATTTGAATCGTTTGAAAACATATAGTTTTCTTTACAAAAGTATGTAAGCCTAGAGTCCGCGTATGTGGCGGGAGATTCTATTACATAACCATAGTTACAAAAGATAATGCCAAAGAATCTCCGTTAAATGCAGTTTGGAAATCATGCTACTCTAGCTAGTAATCCTGGAGTGATCCTACTCCGTAAGTGTACCTGAGATACAAAGCTAAACAGTGTCAACCAAAAAGGTTGGTGAATCTCACAGGTTTAGTAATAAGTAGGTGTCATGAACCACAAGTATGTACCCGTATTGCTATCCAGCAAAGTAAGTAAATCAGTAAATCAGTACAGTGCCATGAGCTCATAAGTTGAAGCTTAACCGTGTAGTGTGAATATATCACGTACCCCCGTGAGTGCTATCCGCACACTCATATGTAACAAATACTAATATGTCTGTTTCTACGTGTAAATCAGTACGTGGTGGCGCTACCACCCCAGACAGGGATTGTCAGTCCCAAATGGATCCATCTATTAGTAATCGCGCTTAAGTCCATAACTAACAACTTACGATTAGGAGGCTTTCAGTGGATAAAAGTAACTCATGCGTTTGTTTGTAATCAGTAAAGTTTTCAGTTCAGTACATTGTGTTCATGCGTAAAACAGTTGCTAAGTATCTCACCCCAAAGTATAAAACAGTAAAAGTGGAGCTGTAAGACTCACCTGAGTCGAGCAGTGGTAAATAGCAAGTAGTAGTAAAGCAAGTAGGTTCTCCGAACCCGTAACCTTCTAGTGCCTAAACACGTAAGGTTAAGTAAGTAGATGTCTCGCAAGACCATCTAGGCTAGTTGTTCATACAACCCGTTGTGTTTAAACGTTGGTTCGTTATCGTTTGTATAATAGTGTACGGCCCGTTGGTGATTTGTTATAATTAAAGTTTTATCACTTATAACGCGATTTAGAGTGATTGCACTTGAAAAGTATGTTCTATTATGGTTGTTAGGTCGTATCGTATAAGGATTTGAGGTTGTAAAAGTTCGACACTTAGTGAAAATGTGTGTTTTCAAGGTCCTGGTTTGTGCGACGTCGCATGCGACGTTGCAAGCGACGTAAGGTGCGACGTTGGCATGTACGTCGCATGATGCGGCCTTCGCAAATCAATGCGACGTAGGGGGTGGCGTCGCTAATGCGACGTTGGCTCGGTTTGCGACGTTGAAGTCTACGTCGCTATGTATGACGTCCGCAAATTAATGCGACGTAAGGGGCTGCGTCGCTAGTGCGACGTTGAGGTTTTTGTGTGACGTAGGTCGCGACGTCGCAGAGGCCCCTGGCCAGGTGCGACGTTGCGGTCTGGTGGCCGGAAAATTAGTCGAAAATGAGTTTCCCGGTTTCCGTTGGGTCCAAATCTTTTACCCAACCCTTATATGAACATATTAAGCCTATTTAAACCATAAACTAGTAAAAATGATCAAAAACGAGAGATGTCGGGATTTGTCGGAAACTTACAAAGTGTCGGATTGAAAATCCGAAAAGATAGGAATGTAGATCGTGTGGTGGTGAACGTTTTCTTCCAAAGAGAGGCTATAATCCGAGTGCGTTTAATATGTTTATTTGTTGATTTTGTGAGAGTTTTGAGTGGTTGTGGTTGAGAGAGAAAAGAAAGAAAAGAGAAGGAGAGAGAGAGAGTGAGTTAGTTGAATGAGGAAAAAGAGAGGAAGAATGGGGGTTTTGGTGGAAGCCCCCATTTTTCAGTCCACGCGCCGCGCTCCGTGCGGTGTTCGTTTGCTCCGTCGTTTAACGATAAATAATTATTTTACATTTTAAATGATAGGTTTTAAATACAAATAATTACGCGACATTTCTATTTAAATATTTTACAAATAAGTTTGAATACTTTTGTTTTTAAATCGTGTAATACGAGGCAGTTACTAATTGTTATAAAATAGCATTTCGGTCATAGTTGCGTTATTTTAGTTTATAAACATTTGTTCACCAACGTCCGTATTAACCGAATAGAATCTCATTCTATTTAAGTTGCGTACGATTTAAGCCAAATCGCAAATTTATATATATATTTACCAACATATAATCCGATACATAAATTAGCCTAACACAGAACTAATTACATGTATTAACAAAGAATTAGGCGCTAATACTAGCCCTAATTTGGCGGTTGTTACATGTACCAAAAACCGTGTTTAGGACTCGCTACGGTCACTACGAGTTCCTAGTCATGCCTTTCAGTCTAACCAACGCGCCAGTAGTATTCATGGATCTCATGAACCGAGTATGCAAACCCTACCTCGATAAATTCGTCATCGTGTTCATTGACGGCATCGTTATATACTCGCAAATGAAAGTGGACCACGAACAACACCTGAAACTAATCCTCGAACTTCTAGCGAAAGAAAAGTTGTACGCAAAATTCTCTAAAGGTTGGTAGTGACATAAAGGTTTGTGTCGCAGGTGTTTATGAAAATCAGGTATTGCGACATAGAGGCTTGTGTCGCAATGTCGTTGGGCCATAAGCGACACAAGGACTGATCATGTTGATCGTTTTTAGAAACTTTGTCAAACGTGCTCGGTTTGACTCGAAACTTTTACATGATACGTAAAATGTCATATTACTTATGGAAAATAAGTTTCATATTATGTGGATACCCGAAAGTGTCGTTTTTAAACTCGTTATGAAATCAGTCCTTATGTTTATTTTATCAACTTTTTAGTCGTTTTCGAGGCGCGTTTTAACTAAGTTAACGTGCGAGATAAAATCCAACAAAAATCCACGACATACTTCTATGTCTTAACTACTTAACTTAATTTTTTAATAATTTTTAGTCAAGTATAAGTCATTCAAAATATTAAAGTTCACATATGTATCCATCAGGTCAGTTTTTCGACATATGTTCGTTGTTCGGTTTATAACTTGAGTTTTACAAAACTTCAGAAAACGTGCGAGTACAATATGGAAAGCTAATAAAATTTGTGAACTTTCACCACTGGTTTCAAGTCCTAATAATTTGTAAATCTCGAAATATACTCCTCCAAAGTTGACCAAAATTCTGGTCAGAAGTAGCAGACCTGCTATGTACTTTTATATCATTATTTAAAATCATGAAAATACCTCAGAAAAATATATGGCTTACGGATTTGGAAAATAGACTCGTTGAACTTGAGTTTAGAGCTAAGAAATGTTATATATGGTTAAGAAACGAGTTAGTTATCATGGATCTAAGTCGATCTAAACTTTTGTCCAGTGGGTAAAGCTATTATCCAACGGTTTTTCACATTATCTTTTGGTTTTTCGAGTAGATCTTGGACATAATTAGTGAAAAACGAAGCTCTAGCATATGTATAGACATGTTCCAAGGAAATTTAACGAGAAAGAAAGAGTTCATACCAAAGAGAAAGCGGATTTAAGTCGAGTAGAGATGGGTGTTGCTGCTGTCCGCGTTCTTTGCTTGTTTCCTCGTGCAAAACCGACTAGAGATTGATGGTGGTTCACGATGGTGGTTGTGGTGGTCTTGGGTGGGGCTTGAGCTGCTGTTTTGGTCAGGGTTTTAGAGAGAGAGACCGAGTTTAGAGAGAGAGGGATGAGAGAAAGTGTGTTGGTGTTGAATGGGAAATGAAAGGAGATATATATGTATATATTATATATGGGGGTGGGCTTGGGCTCGGTTTGGGCTGAGCTTGGATTGGTCTTTGGGCCGATCCATTAGGGTCTCGGGATCGCGTATTTCGTTCCCCAAACTCGTGTTACGACTCGTGGTCGGTTATAAGTTAATTGTACGTTTTAAGGTTTAATTGTTAACGTTTGATTTTCGTGCTACGTTTTCGATATATATAAAGTTTAATTTATATTGACCAAGTATTTTAAAATGCTTCATTTATGTTTTCAGAACATTTGTTGATCTCGTACGGGTGTCGGGTTCGATTCGCGCGTTTTCTCGCGTACGTTACATTTTACACCAAACGTAATAGTTTTTCGTTTATATTATTACAAAATAATAATACAAGGTAATTAAAGACTATTTTACTATAAAAATAGATTTACGTTACGTATGAAAAGGTTCACCAACGGCCGGGTGTGTCGGATTTCATCCGAACAAATTGCGTAATATTAATTTATTACGTACTTGTATATACTTAAATATACAAAATGTTACAAGTAATTAGTCCTATTCCAAACTAATACAAGTAATTACAATCAAGCTTAAGGTAAATTAATACGCTTAAGTACGGGTTGTCACATTCTCCCCTTGTTAAAGAAATTTCGTCCCGAAATTAACCGGTAGTATAGGGAAACGTCATCAACCTTTTCCTTAACTAATACTCAATCAGATAATATGCATTCACATAATAAATGAGATAAAATATTCAAAAATCAGTCTCAAGACACAATTCAAAATCAACCTCTAGCTATTAGGTTAATTTTGAATGGGTATTGAACTAATGGCTTATGAGTTGTACCTAATTTATTCTAAATGAATAATGCATAACTATATATGTTTTTTATATGTGGCTGAAATGTTTTAAATACATACCTTGCTACAAAAAATAAATCAAGCTAGCAATGTATTCACGTGATACGAACAAGTTCCACAAACGCTCCTAGAAAGATGATCAGATTCACAAATTAAACATAAACATATAAAATTACACGTAAAAAATAAACACAATAAAAATCGCTACTAGCTGTTGATTGTTGAAATTCAACTAGAAAAGTGGTCGCTCACTTTCTTTGGGGACAAGAAAGTGGTCAGTATCAAATCTAGGACAAAAAATCAACTTTTACTGATTTAATTTTCTTTTCATATTCAATATTTATATTTATTTATTAATTAATAATTTGTGTCTACTTTTATATTAATATATTAACATAAATTTTTTAATAAATAAATATGAACTATTATAAAATGAAAGAACAAAAATAATAGTGGAGAGGAAGAGAGAAATGCTATTAAATGATTGATCTCAAATGAATACAAATGACAAGTATATATAGGGATTAAGGCAAACCCTAATAGACTAATAGCTAGATGGTGGGCTATCCACAAGCCCATGGGTTAAAATGAAAGAACAAGAACAATAGTGGAGAGGAAGAGAGAAATGCTATTGAATGATTGATCTCAAATAAATACAAATGACAAGTATATATAGGGATTAAGGCAAACCCTAATAGACTAATAGCTAGATGGTGGGCTATCCACAAGCCCATGGGTTAAGCCCATGGATTTCACAACACTCCCCCTTGGATAGTCACCGTTTATAATATGCTATAGACTGCCTCGTTAAAAACCTTATCAAGAAAAAACCCAATGGGATAAAAACTTGATGAAGGAAAAAAGAGTGCAGTGCGTATAATACTCCCCCTGAGTTTAATGTATATCCTTTAAGCGTCGAATGCCGATCTTCCGAACTAGATGCTCAAAAACTTTTGTCGGCAATGATTTTGTAAATAAGTCGGCTAAATTTTCGCTTGATCGGACTTGACTAACATCAATAGTTCCATCCTTTTGCAGATCATATGTTGAAAAGAACTCTGGTGAAATATGCTTAGTTCTGTCTCCTTTGATATACCCTTCCTTGATTTGAGCTATACACGCCGCATTGTCTTCATATAGTATTGTTGGAGTTCCTTTGATTGTTTCGAGCCCGCATTCTTCTTGTATGTGTTGGATCATTGATCTCAACCAAACACACTCTCGACCAGCTTCATAAAGTGCAATAAGTTCAGCATGGTTTGAGGATGTAGCAGTTAATGATTGTTTTGTTGACCTCTAAGAAATTGCGGTATCACCATAAGTGAAAACATACCCTGTTTGTGATCGTGCTTTATGTGGATCAGACAAATATCCAGCATCAGCGTATCCGACCAACTTTGACTTAGAATTCTTTGGGTAAAATAACCCCATATCACGGGTACCACAAAGATAACGAAATATATGTTTAATTCCGTTCCAATGTCGGCGTGTCGGTTCAGAACTATATCTGGCTAAAACGTTCACAGAAAAAGCAATATCTGGACGTGTGTTGTTAGCAAGATACATCAAAGCCCCAATTGCACTTAGATATGGTATTTCAGGACGATGATATCTTCATTATTTTCTTTGGGGCGGAAGGGATCATTTTCTCGATTAAGAGAACGAACGACCATTGGTGAGCTTAATGGATGAGCTTTATCCATATTGAAATGTTTCAACATTTTTTCAGTATAGTTTGATTGATGGATAAAAATTCCATTTGACAAATGCTCAATTTGAAGACCAAGAAAAAATTTAGTCATACCAAGGTCTTTCATCTCAAATTCGTTCTTCAATAGTGTTGCAGTATGTTCAATCTCATGAGGAGTTCCAATGATATTTAGATCATCAACATACACTGCAATAATTGTAAAACTTGCTTTTGATTTTTTGATAAAAACACATGGACTATTTTGATTACTTTTGTATCCTTCTTTCGAAAGATATTCACTCAGGCGATTATACCACATTTGTCTTGATTGTTTTTAATCCGTATAAAGATCTTTTCAGTTTTACTGAAAACATTTCTCGAGGTTTTGATCTACAAGATTCGGAAATTTTGAGTCCCTCGGGGAGTTTCATGTAAATGTCACTATCAAGTGATCCGTACAGATAAGCTGTAACAACATCCATAAGGCGCATTTGAAGCCTTTCAACATTTGCAAGATAAATTAAAAATCTAAGAGTTGTTGCATCAACAACAGGTGAATATGTGTCCTCGTAATCTACCCCGGGTATTTGTGAGAAACCTTGTGCCACAAGCCTTGCCTTATATCTCACAATTTCATTTTTCTCGTTTTTTTTATTGCAAATACCCATTTGTAGCCTACAGGCTTCACATCATTTAGGGTTATGGTAACAGGGCCAAACACTTGGCGTTTTGCAAGTGAATCTAACTCAACTTGTATGGCATCTTTCCATTTTTGTCAATCATGTCTTTGACGACATTTTGTGATAGATTTTGGCACGAAATCCTCATCATTTGTTACATCACTTGCTATAGCATATGCAAAAAATTCATCAACACGTGTTTCATTTCGATTCCATGTTGTACCATTTTGAACATAATTTATAGATATCTCATAATCAGTAGGTACATGATCCTCTTGAGGGGATATATTGGCCTTTTCTATACCATTATTTATTTCTTTTGGGATTTCATCAGAAGCTATCTCTTGGACTTTGCCAATTGCATTCTGCTCTTTCCTTTTTCTTGGATTTATATCTTTGGAACCTAATGGTCATCCACGCTTTCTTCGTATATTTGACGCATGTGGAACTTCAGGAATATCAATTCTAGAAGGTGCATTTACAGCTGGAATATGTGATTTAGTAACTCTTTTAGTATCCGAAAATGCATCTGGAAGTTCATTTGCTATTCTTTGTAATTGGATGATCTTTTGAACCTCCAATTCACCTTGACCATTTCGAGGGTCAAGATAAGAAATTGATGATGCATTCCAAGTTACATCTTGTTTTTCCAATTTTTTCTTTTCTCCCCCTAAGATTGGGAATGTTGTTTCATCAAAATGGCAATCTGCAAGACGTGCTATAAAAACATCTCCAGTTAGTGGTTCCAAATATTTTATAATTGATGGAGAGTTAAAGCCAATATAAATTCCTAATCTTCTTTGAGATGTGGGGAAATTGGAACATAAACAGCACACCCAAATATTTTAAGATGAGATAAACTTGGTTCTCGTCCAGAGACGAGTTGAAGTGGAGAATATTTATGAGATGCACATGGTCTTAATCTAATAAGAGCAACAGCGTAAAATAGCATGTCCCCATGCAGAAGATGGCAATTTTGATCTCATGAGTAATGGTCTAGCAATTAGTTGCAATCTTTTAATCAAAGATTCAGCAAGACCATTTTTTGTATGAACATGTGCTACAGGGTGTTCAATAGTGATCCCAATTGACATGCAATAATCATTAAATGATTGAGATGTAAACTCTCATGCATTGTCAAGCCTTATTTTCTTGATTTGATAATCTGGAAAATGTGCTCGTAATTGGATTATTTGGGCTAATAGCCTTGCGAAAGCAACATTTCGTGTAGCTAATAAGCATACATGGGACCATCGAGATGATGCATCAATCAATACCACAGAGTATCAAAATGGTCCACAAGGAGGATTAATCGGCCCACAAATGTCTCCTTGAATTCTTTCTAGAAATGAGGGAGATTCATTTTCAATTTTATTGATTGAGGGCTTGATTATCATTTTTCCAAGGGAGCATGCTCCACATGATAAATCTTTTGATAAATGGATCTTGAGGTCCTTTAGTGGATGTCCGTTTGAATTTCCAATTATTCTCCTTATCATTATATCACCTGGATGACCCAATCGATCATGCCATAAGGAAAATATTTTTGGATCTACAGCCTTGCGAGTAGAAATCATATTTGCTTCTGTCCAGTTTATGCTTGTAATATATAAGCCAGATGATAGAGCTTTCATTGTTTCCATTATGGACTTATTGCCATTTTCAATGGATGTGAGTTGGAGATATTCAATATGATTTTCAGTCATGGTTTCAAGATGATAACTATTGCGTCTTATATCTATAAAGCTTAGTAGATTTCTCCTGGATCTACTAGAATATAACGCATCATTTATTAGTAACTTTGTACCGTTAGGTAACAAAATGCAGGCTTTGCGAGAGCCTTCAATCAAGTTACTAGTGCCAGAAATTGTGTTGACTTTTGCATTTGCTAGATGTAATTCAATAAAATATTTTTTGTTTGTCAAAATGGTATTTGTTGTACCACTATCAATCATTCGTCTTCACGATTTTCCATGTTGCTAGTAATATCCTTGAACATAAAAAAATATAAAAGGATAAATAAGCATTTGATTTTAGAATTATAAATAAAGAAAAGAAACAAACTTCATTAAATAAAACTTCAAAATATAAGCAACAATGCAGAAAGAAACTTAAACACTTGTTTTGGAAAAATAAAAACCTAAATACTATTAAATGGTGTTGCAAAGTTAATTGCTCGTTCCATCATTTGAGAATGTGGTAGCAACGTCATCAACATCATCAAAAAAATCTGAGGTATCGAAGCGTGTATCACTATTTGGCTCATGATCATTGAAATTGAAGTTGTCAATGAAATTTGTCTCAATGTCTTTTCCTTATTTCTTGAGTGATGCTTGATAAAGCTCAACGAAGTATTTTGGAGTACGACATTGTTTTGACCAATGATTATTCATACCGCATCTAGTGCAACCATTTTGAGAATTCTTAGGAGGCTGACGTTGAGAGATTTTGCTTTTTTCATTTTTTTCCTTGAATTCATATGGCTTTGGTTTCTAACCATCACGATGCCAAACATTATTGTGGCCACGGCCTCGACCCCGTTCATTATAATTTCTGCGGTTGTTACCACATCCACGTCCACGCCCCTTAGTAGATAATGTTGCATTCGCTTCGGGTAATGGGGTAGAACCAACGGGGCGTGCATGATGATTTTTCATCAAAAGCTGATTATTTTGTTCGGCAACAAGGAGAACGGATATTAGTTCATGATATTTTTTAAAGCCACGTTCTCGATATTGTTGCCGTAAGAGCACATTCTCGGCATGGAAAGTAGAGAATGTTTTCTCTAGCATGTCAACATCAGTAATATTTCCTCCACATAATTTTAGTTCAGAAGTGATACTGAACATTGCAGAATTGTACTCGCTAACACTTTTATAATCTTGCAACCTGAGGTGCATCCAATTAAAGCGAGCTTTTGGGAGAATTACTTGCTTTTGATGATCAAATCTTTCTTTGAAACTTTGCCATAATTCTAAAGGATCTTCCTCCGTTAAATATTCTTTTTTAAGATCCTCGTGGAGGTGATGACGGAGGAAGATCATGGCTTTGGCATGGTCTTGTAGAGAGACCTTATTGCCAACCTTAATTGATTCTCCCAAATTGTTTGCAGTAAGATGAATTTTTGCATCAAGAGTCCATGGGAGATAATTGTTTCCAGAAATGTCAAGAGCAGTGAATTTCAATTTTGTGAGGTCTGACATTATAATTACAAAATAGGAAACAATAAATTATTTAGCCAATATTACAAATATGTAATCAAACAAATACTATGTTTTTAAATGATTTTATCAAACACATGCAAGCGTATTAGTATATAAACAAAATGTATACACAACACATATCTTTATTAAATTAAACAAAACGTATACATAACACATATCTTTATTAAATTAAAGAAAGGTCATGTATATTAACAATAATGTTGGGCTCATTCCCACTGAGAAAAATAATTAATTGATAAAATCCGTTTTGTTTATCTTTCAAGTTCAACTAGTTCAAAACCCGCAAAATTTGCGGGACTCTTCAATGTTTAACTCTAGTAAGCGTTTTTAATAAATAATTATGCACAGTTTAATTGATGTTAAGCGTGAGTAAGGGAAATATGTAACTACAGGTATATAGGTCCAAGTTAGGGAAAAGTCTTTTTTTTTTTTTTCACTTGTTATCATCACAAACACGTATCTTTGACCTTAATCAAGTAAGCTCTCTTATAGACATTCAACTTAGATAAAAAATTATTCCAATGTTGTTTTCCTTAATCACGTAAGCTCTATTATAGATATTCAACTTCGATAAAAAAAAATATTCTAATGTTGTTTGTTCTACGCTTCTTCAAATTTTTAATAAATTGAAACAATAATTCAGAGACACTATGCCTTCTAATAAAATTTGGAAATCATGTCGCGTCTTACACTTCGTGCTTTTAAGGCCTTTAAGCCACAAGTCAAGTTCCTGTGACACTAAAAGCAATGGTCAAACTTAAGTAAATGCGGCAATATGATCGAGTTGTTTAAAAGGTTAAAAAAAGTTAGGGGTTGAAAGTAGGTTGGCTAAAAAATCCACAACATTGTTCAAAAAATATACACATTCTACTTCATATCGTCCTTTTTAAATCAATAAATTCAAGATACAATACTATGCAAGTGTACGTCGATTCGGTATTACAAAGAAAGTCCTAACCGTAATTTCAAGTAACAGTTTACAAAAAGGCAACTTGCCCAAAATAGAATACGACCTATTGGCTAAATGTTTTTTTTTTTTTTTTTTTAAAAAGGCAGTTATTTTATTAGAAACCAAGCGAATAATTACAAAGATTACATGGATACAATTGGGCAGAAGCAGTCATGTATGATTCCTCTATATACAGTGATGCAGCAACTAAAGATTCACAACATACAATCTATACAAGCATCACTTGCTACATGATAAAACAATACAGACAAGCCACACCAATTTGACTTGAAACAGATGACTTTAAACTGCTTCTCGAGCCCTTTAATCCAGCTCCGACTTCCAAATTAAAATCACAATCACAACCTATTATTACAACCATTTCCCACAGAATCCAACAGATCCACAATATCTAAAGCATTACAAGGGCCTAATTTCCACCAACTAAACACCTTATTCCAAACTAACATGGATTCGCTACACAATAACAGGCAATGATCTACCGTTTCAACATCATCACGTAAAGGGCATAATAATGAATGTAAGTCGATACCTCTTCTATCTAGTTCGACCCGAACCGGAAGCCGCTTCCTTCTTGCTCTCCACATGAAGATATTAATCTTGTTCGGAACCACTTTGAGCCGCTTTGTTTGTTGACTAATATCTCTGTTAGAGAATATATTACCATCAATTCTCCATGCCATCTTATTCACCGTATATAATTGCTCTCCATCAGCTGTCCACCTCCATTTATAACGTCCACCGGGATCTATAACCATTGAACCAAGCAAGTGAATCATTTCAATTAATTCCCCATTCGCCCAACCCCTTGGATTTCAGTTCCAATCCCATTCCCAAACCCATTCATTTTTCATCCACTTATCCCTTCTTTTATAACTACCGAGTAAGCTTTTATCCTCCTAAACGAAAAATTACTTTTGATGATACTAACCTCATATAATGAAAAAGCATAGAAACAAATCCAATCTAAGTTAATCCCAGAATGTCACAGACCGACCCAAACTGGAAGTTATAATTTCAAGAAAATTAAGACCTTATAACTAATACACAATCATCATTTACAATAAAAATGTCGATTGCATACAGAACTATAATAGAGAGGGCAATAGACATGCACATGACCAAATTAGTTACTTTAATAGTCGCACTACTTTTGGTAATAGATGCCATAGTTCACTTCCGGCGGTTGCCTTCAAGTTATTTCTATGTGAGACCAGCAGCAAGACTTTGGGTCACTCAGCCCCGAACTTCTATGTATACGAATCCACCAGGTGTAAGTCCCTTGAAAATATAAAAGGACCACAAAATTACCGAGGTCAAGTAAATGATAACTTCATACTGGCCATAAACAGCAGCAAAAAGTAGAATAGCAGCAAAATCAGACAAATATAGATACATTATTAAGGATTTATATACATACATCAATCATAACTACATCAAACATTAACAGATAACAATAAATAATATTATAATAATGTAGCATTAAACTTACAACATACTACCTATTTGAACCTATGGGCCAGTGCCCACCAAAAAAATTATTTCAAATGTCTGCAATTCTCTTGCAATAAGACCACCAACGCCCACCAACAGTAATACTTCTGGGGATATAAATGTGGTCTTCTCACCAATAGTAATAATTTAATGTTTAGGATCAACTTAGGAGGATAATGAACGATTTCAACGGGTACTATCCATAATGACCCATTTCAATAGGCACCACTAACGCATACCATTTGACCCACCCATATTGCCACCTCCAACAAAGAATATCAGATATTGTTAATTTCTATTCTAAGAAAAGAAAAAGAAATGAACAAAGCAATCTCATCATTATACAACTTGGTCTTGCTTTCAATGGATATTTGTCAACCTTTTTCTTTGGTAGACCATATGGTCCTTTGTTCCTCAATTGCCAAAGCGCATGAGTAAATTACTGCATGGCACGGAATATGTCAAATATTTTAAATAAGAAGAAACTCAGTTTAAATAGATGTGCTAAGAAGTGTGACAACAATATAATTTACAGCTTATTTATTGTCCTTGCTGCATCCCATTTTTGTGTTCCAACTGTTAGGACCGATACTTTAGCCCAACAACATGTCCAACATATAGGCCCACTGAGGTTCAACTCTAAAACCAATTGGTGATAGAGGGAGTAGCCCATGAGCTTATATGCAGACATTACTTTCTTTTATTTTTCGATGTGGGATTGGGTTGACACCAAACAATCCTCCCCTCAAACCCAAGTCCATTAGGGTCTCCCCTCCAATGATAGTCCCGATCCAACCTTATTTAGCACCGCCGCAAACTCGGTACTCGACCTGACTGGGTCCACATCAGGGAGACTTTCGGTACAAGGCTCCAGGATCGACTCATCGTTCTCTGAGGTCAACCGAGGGGGCATGCGCCACTGCGTGCCGCGCATCACGCGTCATCCACATCCGGGCTATAACCGTAGCTCTGATACCACTTGTTAGGACCGATACTTTAGCCCAACAACATGTCCAACATATAGGCCCACTGAGGTTCCACTCTAAAACCAATTGGTGATAGAGGGAGTAGCCCATGAGCTTATATGCAGACATTACTTTCTTTTATTTTTCGATGTGGGATTGGGTTGACACCAAACAATCTCCGTTCTTCTTGGTCAGGCAAATGCTTTTCTTCAAACTGTAGAAAGGATCAAAGTGATACTATTGGACCCATTACATAATGACCCACTTTAATATGCAGCACTAACGCATACTATTGGATCCATACTAATATATAATATGATTCGATTTACATTTCTATTTCTGTTTCATGGAAGCTAGCAAAAAACCATTGAGATAGTTATATTATCAACCAAAGGACTATATTCTCTATGGGTATGCAGAACAAAGTCTATATCTTAAAGCAACAAATGACAGCATGGTCCTAAATAATAAATGCACACGACATTCATTCACAAACAGATTATCAGTCAAGTACTACCAAGGAAACCTTAAATTGCCAAAACCGATAATTGAACGGGTCCACAGTCAAAGTTATATCCAAGTTTTATCAATGCACTTACTTGGACCAGGTAGAGGCTGGAATATAAATCTGAGAAGTAGGAGAAAATCTGGAAATCTGCAATAATTCGAATTGCATTAATGCCAAATACGAACACGAATCCACCTAAACTTAAGCAAAATAAACAATAATGTAATGAAGTGCTTAAAGGAATTAACAGCTACATCAAATATTTTGCTTTGTTGAAGCAAATCATCATAAACGGAAAAAAAGCAAAAAAAAAAAAAACTAAGGACACCAAAATATACGCAAACTTGTTGACAAGACAAAAAAATTCAAATAATCGCAAAAGCTAACAGCCTACTACCAGATACCGAATCTACCTAGCATGGAGTCAATGACTAAACCTTCTCCATGAGCTGTCGTGGATCACACTTCCAGTTAGCCCATCACGTACTGCGTACTCACACTTCCAGCTGGCCCAACCCGTCCATATTGCCACCTAGAACAATAAATAACATAAAATAGTTTGCAATTTAAAGCATACAACAAAAACTCAGTCAACCAAAATTTTTAAAAAGTTTTCAAAACCTATATTTTTGAGGCCAAAACACACTACAAATACTGAAATAACGTCAAACATTATTACCAACATTCAGTCATTTCTATGCTAATATGACTTGAAATTAAAATGATTTCAAAAGTTTCACTGCACTCAAAACAAAGTTAAGGCACCTTGACCTTACTACCCATTCAACCCCTTTGACATCTTCCAGAGCATTTAGCCATATACTGCAGTCGAATATCATAGGCCCGCTACCATTCCATGTATGTCTGCACTCTTTGTAAAACCCCACTCCTACTGGTGCTGTTAACTCTCTACGAATGGCTCTTATCCGCTCCCAAATACAACCAGAGACCGCACAAAACCATATTACCAGTAACTTCACTTCCACTAATTAGAGGTGGCAAAATGGGTAGGTTAAGTATTTGGGATAAGGGTCTTTAAGGATACAGGTTATCATTGAGTCAGTTTGGGTCTACCCGCAGACTATTTTATAACAAAGTCTTCATACAAAATTAGAAAAGCAAGCATAAAATGCATTATTTTAGGCCCATAACACTATACAACAGTCATACCCATCATTTCAGTTTTCATATACTGTAAAACATGGAGCGTAGATCAGTATCCAGATTACAGTAAATTGGCTGTTATGAACTTTAGAAAAGAATAAAAAATAAAAAGAATACCTCATTGTTTGCTATAGAACGTTAGTCTTGGACTCCTAGAGCCATGTAGTCGAGAAAATGATAAGTTGTTCCAGAAACAGAATGCTAACGACTCGTCAAGAATATTTTGGAATACAATTTTAATATGATCAGGTCTTTCAGCATTTGTTGCTAGATGGGTAATACATCTATCTGGAAAAAAAAAATTCATGAACATATTAGATGAAGTTGATCTAATTTTACAATCAGCAAGTCAGCAACATATAGTTTTAGCATTTAAAATCGTGAACCAATTAAAAAGGAACCTTAAGGGAACTGACAAAGATGTTATTGAAAAATATAATTCGAGTCAGTGTTGTCCATACCTTGTGATATTATCACGACTTACAGGGGAGAAAGCAAAGAATGTCTGCAGTTTCAACTCGGTCTGATTCTTTAACCCCAGTTTCATCAATCATGTAAGCATCTCTCATGCAGTTAAGGGAGACATGCTTTTTAGCTGAAGAGACACTTAGAACAGTCCCTACAGATATGCTTGCAAAAGTTTCGGACAGCTGCGAGTGGATATTTCTTCTCCATTCATTATAGTTGTTCTGCCATTGATACCAACCCATCTTTCTCGTAAAACAGGCTGACCAATTATGCCAAGATTGAAGAATCTGAAATCAAGGAAAAAATAATCAATTAAAACACACATGCCTCAAAAGAAAGTTCATGTACCAATATTGTAATATGTTGTTTCGTTTCTATGATCATATTTATCACATTAGATATTTATAATAAAGAAATTGAAGGAAGAAAGAAAATTGTTTCTGGGTCAACCTAACCTGACCCAGTTCAACCCACTCTAAGAAGTTGATTTCAACTTTCAGCCCAAACCCATTCTGACACATTACCCAACCCACCCATCTTGCCACCTTTCATTTACGTGATAATGCAGATTGATATAGTGATAATTACTTTAAAGGAGTAGATACAATCAGATCGAAGTATAAATGAGCTCTTACATGCCAAGTGTATCAAAGAGAGAAGCAAAGGACAATCTCACAAGTGTACCACTATGTGCATTTCCCTCAATATCCACCCGATCAACTGCAAGACGATGGCAGACTCGGTCAGTAGGAAATAAGTAGAGAACGGGGTTAAAAAACTCAAGTAACAGAAGGATCTTACACTCAATATCCCTAATGTTTTCCAAGGCTTTACAATAAGGGTTTTCAGCAAAATAAGTTTCATCTTTCAGAAGAGACTCAGAAGTGACACCGACATTGTTGATTTTCACAGATTCCACAAGAATACATTTACGATAATGAATGAGAATAAGTAGTATATTGATACTACTGTCCGCCAGTTGAGCTTTTGAGGCCTCATCACTTGAATTGGCAAAGTAACTAAGTGGAAACAGCACTATATTTGCTGCAAGTCAGATATAAAAAAAAGTTTTTAGATACATGATCCAATGTTACTGCCATAGGATAGGATACATGTACGATTGAAAGAGGAAAGCAATTTGACAAATAAAAACATTAGTTGTAGCGTAGGAGTAGTATCAGCTCTTACAGCATTCAAAGAATATGGACACTATATAACGCAACCATTGCTCATAGGCAGAACCAATATATGTAGATATATATTGTAACAGCATACATAGGATATTACTTTCACACCCAAAAAATCACTTGAAAAGACGAAGCAAGAAATTTACTTGAACTTCTTATCTACCCACAGTTACCAAAACCAGTCGTATCCAAATTAACTTTGTAGCAAGTTTAATATAACGGATAATCTCAAAAAACTAATAGTTTAAACAATAAACAGTAGGAGACATACAGCCAATAATAGATAATTATAAAACGAATTACCAGCAGCAGAACCAACTCTCTTCAGCACACCAAGCTGATTTTCTTCAGAGAGTAAAGTATAAGATGCACTACTTTTGGATTTTGGGCGTCTAAAATGAAAAAGCAGTCCCAAATAGACACTACTTATATTAAACCCATTTTGATTTCCTACAGTATCATCACCTCTCATTGAGGTGTTTAAACAAGTGACAATTGTTTTGTAGTTATAAGATTTCTGAACTATATGTTAGCTCCCAATACCATATAGACTTAAAGGTGAAGCCTAATGGTTATTTCATAACCGTATGCATGATTAAATTATCCTTTAAAGTACCAATTTGGTGAAATAATGAAACTCCATAAACAGTCATTAACATAAACATTAAAACTCACCAAGACGTGATCACTCCTTTTTTCTTGTCTTCGACAAAACTTTACGTACCTCAACACTGTCCAGTAACAAATCAATAAATACAATCAGATGCTAAAATCTGTAATGAGAGCCTAAATTGCTAAGTCTACATATTACAAATACAATAACTAAATAATCCATGTATAGCGAAAAACACTGTAACATTGTCATTTTGGTTGATATCTATATTGATGAGAGGAATTTCTTTATTAGTTCGTGTACAGTTCAAAGTTATAAGACTGTAGTTGCTAGAAAAGCGGTTCGCTTCGATTTGGGTACGCAAGTTGGGTTTAATTTCTTACCATTAGGACTGATTGATAGATTATCATATGTGAATTTAATTATAATTACGATTAAGTTGAATATGTAACTTATATCACAGAAGGTCATGTTGGGCAATAGCCCCAAAGGGCTTTTGGACCTCTAGAAGCACTGTGTGATCATGCTTGCTTTGGGGTTGTACTTAATCTCACACCATCTCATTTTCTCTTTTTCATTCTCGAGTGCATGTTCCACATATCTAGATCAACATACAACCCAGAATTGTGGTGCACGTAAAACAAAATGAATGATGACCAAAATCGAGAGGTCGCTACAATTCTAATAAATACTCAATTTACAAAACATATTTTGTTAAAATTCATATGATTAAGGTAATTTTACCTCATACACAGTTCTACACAAAGCAAAAGCTGCTTCAACTCATACCCGCCAGAATGGCCTGCACATGTCAAGACCACATAGATGTATATTTCCATCAAATTTCATAACAATTAAATGAAACCTAGCACCAAGCGTAGTAACAAAAAGGTTATCCATGTAATTGCAAAGTAGAGAGACATATACATAGTTACACACCTACATATAACAGGTTGGATATATTAATTTGAAGAAGCAACAACGCAACAAAGCCTTACATGCTTCTCAATTTAATAAATTTAGAAAAGCGAATTGAATTTTACCTCATTTTAATTAGCAGGAGTAAGAATCTATCTTCAGCTTCCATACAAGTACCTTTGTTTATGTACATAAATCATAAACATTTGAAACTCAAAAGTGTTAGGATCACTAAAATGTCTATAAAAATAAGAAGGAATGACACACTGATGCTAAATATATCAAAGTTGTTCGTAAATTCATATATCCCTATATATCAGTATATCAAAAGACCCCAAGCATTTACGATAAAACCCATTGAAATTGGACTATAGCAGATTTAAAAGCTTCAAGTTCATGTGTTGGGTCAGTTTGTATGCTGATGCAAATTGGAAATTGATCTAAGTGTAGTTAATACCGCTGGAGTTATTTGTTAGTACTGCTAGTTTTTGGTTTGCACCGTTGGTCAAAGTTTACACCGCTGCATAGGTTACAACTGGTGGACTATTCTCCGTTTCTACCGTCAAGTCATCTGAAGTTAATACCGCTAGTCTAGTCTACATGGTTTCCACCGCTGGTACTGATAGCAGCGGAAACAATGCCTAGTGGATCCGTCAGACTTGCACGTGCAGTGAACAGTAATTACAGACCATGCTTAGCAGAAATACAGATACAGAGTTAGATTAGTTTCCAAACTTTAATGAGGATAACTTGTAAAAGAAAACTCTAATGATGAAATAGAGTTTTCTTATTTTCAAAGCATGGCATGCATATTAGTTGGTACTTTTGTTTTGACTATATGTATGGCTCATCTTCTTCATTGTAATGTGTGTAGCTTCAAGGTTTCTTTGTAAATCCTGATACATAATCAGTGTATCCGTATTATTAACATCAATAATAATATTGAAGCTTTGGTTGTTAAAATTGTTTCTTGTTGTTCATTCTGTTAATATCTTCCTTGTTAACAAGTGTTATTCCGCAAACTTCTTGTTAATATTTCAAAGCATTTAGTTGGTTAAATCTTGATATTGTTCAAGTCTGGGAACCACAAGTGGTATCAGAGCAGTTGTTAGCTTTGAATACAGGAAGTGTTCGAAGAAATTAAGATTTAGAGTCTAAGTTACACTTGAGGCTGGTTTTAGAGGGTGATTTAAAAATGTCTGCAGAAACTTCAGATGGGATTCAAGCAACAAAGATCCCAATACTCAAACCTGATGAGTATGAGATGTGGAGAAACAGAGTTAGGCAATACATGTTGCTTACAGATTATCAGATGTGGGACATTGTTGAAAATGGTCCAAAATACAAAACTGATGCAAATGGTGTTAGGCTACCAAGATCAGCACCAACTTCTGATATCGAACGAAAAGAGAGAGCAACAGAGATGAAAACTCTCAGTACTCTCTTAATAGCCATTCCAAATGAATATCAAAGTAATTTTGATCAGTGTGCAGATGCAAAGGTTCTAATGGAGGCACTGGATAAAAGATTTGGTGGAAATGCCAGCACCAAAAAGAACAAAAGATCATTACTCAAGCAACAGTTTGAAAACTTTGGAGCTACAAAGTATGAAACTTTAACTCAAGTCTTCGACAGATTCTCAAAGTTAGTAGGTGATTTGGAAAATCACAAGGTAAACATAGATAAGGATGATCTTAATAGAAAATTTTTAAGATCATTGGGAGATGAATGGACAATGTATACAGTTGGGTTAAGACAGAAAAGTGATTTAGATGATAAGGAGTTAAGTGACTTGTATAATGATCTCAGATCATTTGAATCAGAAGTGGAAGGCAAAAAGCAAGCAGATGGTTACTCTCAAAGTGCACAAAATGCAGCATTTATATCTACTGGTAAAAGACAAGCAGAGTCAAAGTCGTATGGTGGTACATCAGTTGGATATGGATCTGGATCTGGTTCACTACCACAGGACAGATCTTATGATCAAGTTATGGAAGCATTCTTTGTAGCTCATGTAAATTCATCACTCATTCATGAAGAATTAGAGCAAGTCAATCCTGATGATCTTGAAGACATGGAATTGAAATGGCAGATGGCTATGATTTCCATGAGAGTAAAGAGATACTTACAAAGGACTGGAAAGAGTAATTTCGGCTTAAGAAGAGAAGACAATGCTGGGTTTGATAAGAGTAAAGTAGAATGTTACAACTGTCACAAGATGGGTCATTTTGCTAGAGAATGCAGATCTCCAAAACAAGAAGGAAATGATCAAAGATCAGCTCAAAGAACTGGTGGGTACAATGGAAATCAAAGAAGAAACATTCAGATTCAAGATACTTCTACAAATGCTCTAGTATCTCTGGATGGACTAGGGGTGGATTGGAGTGATCAAGATCAAGTTGAAGAAATGCAAAATCTTGCACTAATGGCTCAAACAGAAGCTGAAGATTCAGATGAGGTTCCATATGAGGTACAAGCTAAATTATGCTCTAATGTATGCAAGAAAACTGTCAAACACTATAGAGATCATAATGCTAAAATATGCACTGAGCTAAAAGAATGGGACATAAAAAATAGACACTGTGTTGCTTCAATTGAAGATATAGAAAACAGAATTAAAGCATATCAACAAAATGAGACTCAATTTGCTTATGATATTGAGTATGTCAAATATGAAAGAGATGTTTTAAAAGATAAAGTTGAAGATCTTCAAAAATTATTAGCTCAGGTCTCTAGTGAAAAAGAAAGTATGAAATTGATAGTATGGGATCTTGAAAATGCATCAAAGAGTGTTCAAAACTTAATTGACTCACAAATTCATCATAAAATTAGAACTGGAATAGGATACAGTTTGAATAATGTACCCCCACCTTATAATCACAACTACTTTCCTCCTAAAACTGATTTAGACATAAATAAGCTTAAGGAGTGTATGGTAGAAGAAGTTAAAAAGGTAGATCCAGTTAAAATTTTAGAAGAAAATGTGTTTGTTGAAAATGTAGAGATAACATATTGGAACTCTGATGATGAAAATGAATCAAAACCTGAGTGCAGTAAGACTGAAACATCATGTGAAAAGGAAATGAAATCTCTCATAGGATTAGTTTCTGATCTGAAGAAAGAAAAAATTGTGGAAGGAAAGAAAATGTTTCAGGAAAGAGCAAAGCTTAACTTGGAAAAGATGAACAACACAGATAACAAACTTAAAACAGGTCTAGGTTTAATTAACAATAAGGACAAGTCAATTTGTGAAAATGTTAATAAACCTGTATCAAAAAATCTTGAGTCTGTTAAGTGTTCAAAATGTATGTGTAAAACAAGCAGCTCATCATCCTTGTCAAAAACAAAAACTTATTCCAGAGGAAATCAAAGAAACTGGAATCAAATGGTCTCACAGAAATTGGGATCAAGCTTTCAAAGGATTGATGAGAAGGCCTGTTACATATGCGGAAGAACCAATCATCTTCAACATGATTGTTTTCATAATCCAAGATTTCAAAGGATTACAAAACCTTCATGGACATCTGTTGATAGAATTAATCATCAAAATTTTAAATCAAAAGTTAATTCTATTAAGAAGAGCAAGGCTTCTATAGTTAATACTGTTGCTCCAAAACAGAAAGCAGTGTTAACTAGACATAGAGCCAACAGTGGAAATCAGAAGACATTTGCAGCAACAAAACTTAAAACCGCCAAGCATATTAAGACTGCCAGCAATATTAATACCGCTAAACAAGTTACCACTGCTAACACAGTTAAGACCGCTCGTCCAGTTAAACTGTCAAAGCAGTTAACACTTCTAGTAGTATTAACACTGCTACCAATCTTAAGACTGCCAGGCCTTTGAATACTGGTTCAATTTCAAAATCTCTTAAACCAGTACCTGCTGTTATGTCTAATATATGTTGGACTTGGAAATTAAGAAATAATGACAAATCAAAAATTTCTAAGAACAACAGTGCATCACAGTCAATGACCTTTAAAAGAGTTGACTTGGTGAATGCACAAGGGATACCCAAAACCAAATTGGTTTGGGTTCCCAAGAGAAACTAATTTCTGTGTATCTTATATGTGCAGAGCAAGTCAAGGAGTACATGACACATTGATAGTGGTTGCTCTAGGCACATGACAAGGGATAAAAGCAAGTTGCAGAACTTCAAGAAATTTGATGGAGGTCCTGTAGCTTTTGGAAGTAGTCCAAATGGTGGAAGAATTACAGGAAAGGGAATTGTCAACAGTGATAAGATAAGCTTTACTTATGTGTATTTTGTTGAACAATTGAAGTATAATTTGCTAAGTGTGAGCCAAATTACTGAGAAAAAGAATCCAGTTCACTTCACAGACACAGAATGTTTTATTCTTTCTGACAAATTTAAACTTGATCCAAATATGATCTTAATGAAAATTCCAAGAAAGAATAACATGTACTGTTGTGACTTAGCAAATTTCATACCTCAAAAGGAGTTAAATTGTCTGATTTCAAAAGCTACTGTTGATGAATCTGATCTTTGGCATAGAAGGATGTGTCACATGAATTTCAAAACCATTAACAAACTTGTTAAAAGTAAACTTGTCAGAGGTTTACCTGAGAAAACATATTCATGTAATGATCACTGTGTTGCCTGTCAAAAAGGCAAGCAACATAAATCCTCTTATAAGCCCAAAATCATGAATTCAAATTGCATTCCTTTATACTTACTGCACATGGATTTGTTTGGACCAACTAATGTGAGTAGTATAGGAAAGAAATCATATTGTCTTGTGATCATTGATGATTTTAGCAGATTTTGTTAGGTATTCTTTCTTAGGACAAAAGATGAAACTGGTGAGCAACTTAGATCATTCATCACTAAGATAGAAAATCAGATGAATTTGAAAGTTAAAATCATTAGAAGTGACAATGGTACATAATTTAAAAATAAATTGATGGATAAATTCTGTGATTCAAAAGGAATTGAAAGACAGTTTAGTGCTCCTAGAACTCCACAACAAAATGGAGTTGCTGAAAGAAAGAATAGGACACTAATTGAGGCTGCTAGAACAATGTTAGCAGATGCCAACTTACCAATGACTTTCTGGGCTGAAGCAATTAGCACTGCTTGCTATGTTCAAAACAGAACCTTAGTCATTAAGCCTCACAACAAGACACCTTATGAGCTAATTTTTAATAGAAAACCTTTAGTTAGCTTTTTGAAACCTTTTGGTTGTCCTGTTACCATCTTAAATACCAAGGATCATTTAGGGAAATTTCAAAGCAAAGTTGATGAAGGATGTTTTGTTGGATACTCTATTCCAAGTAAAGCTTATAGAGTATTTAATCACAGAACTAGAATTGTGGAGGAAACAATGAATCTGACTTTCAATGAACACACTCCAAATGTTGTAGGAACAGGACCAGCACACTTGTTTGACTTAGATGCTCTAACCAAACTTTTAGACACTTGTATGAGACTTCAAATGCAGGTACAAATACAAATGTGCAGGTTAAAGCAAATAAGGAAAAAAGAAAAGCACCTGAATATGTTCTTTTTCCCATCTGGACTCCTGATCCTCCAGAAGTTTTTGAATCTCCACAACAACAAAGTCCAGAACAAGTCACAAACATTGATGATGATGAGAATGCATTGTCAGATTCTACTCTACATCAAACAGAAGGGGAAGCAGATCAGGAAACTGATGAGAATGCATCAGAATATGTAAATGAAGATCAAAGTACACCATGTCACAATGTGTCTGATCCTCCTGACTTGGATCAGAACATGACAAATCTTGAAACCAATATTCCTGAATCATCTTCATCACATTATCAAGCTCACAAAAGCTATCTTCCTTTGGATAATGTGATTGGTCCCATAGATGCACCCATGCAAACCAGAAGGCAATCAAGAGATAATGAAGAGGAAATCAACACTTCATTGTATGCATGTTTCTTATCTCAGATAGAACCTAAGAAAGCAATTGAAGCTTTAAAGGATTCTAGTTGGGTTGAGGCAATGCAGGAAGAACTGCTTCAATTCAAGATCCAAGAGGTGTGGACTCTAATGGATCTTCCAAAAGGTAAGTGGCCCATTGGCACTAAGTGGGTGTTCATAAACAAGAAGGATGAGAGAGGGATTGTCATAAAGAACAAAGCAAGATTGGTTGCTCAAGGATATTCTCAAGAAGAAGGTATTGATTATGATGAAGTTTTTGCTCCTGTGGCAAGAATTGAAGCAATCAGATTATTCTTGGCTTATGCATCCTTCAAGAACTTCAAAGTGTATCAAATGGATGTAAAAAGTGCATTTCTCTATGGCAAAATTGAAGAGGAAGTGTATGTGTGTCAACCTCCAGGATTTGAGGATCCTATGCATCCTGATAAGGTATACAGATTGGATAAGGCATTGTATGGTTTACATCAAGCTCCAAGAGCCTGATATGACACCCTATCTGTGTATCTTTTGGAAAATGGATTCAAAAGAGGTTCAATTGATAAGACTTTGTTCACAAAAAGAATCAAGAGTGATATTCTACTTGTTTAAATTTACGTTGATGACATCATTTTTGGTTCTACAAAAGATTGTTTGTGCAAAGAATTTGAATTTCTAATGCATCAGAAGTTCAAAATGAGCTCAATGGGTGAGCTAACATTTTTTCTGGGATTGCAAGTAAATCAACAGTCTGATGGCATCTTCATTCACCAAGGGAAATATGTGAATGACATTCTAGAAAGGTTTGGCTACAAGGATGTGAAATCTGCTAGCACTTCAATGGAAACACACAAACCACTGGTTGCAAATCTTGAGGGGGAGAGTGTTGATGAACACTTATACAGATCAATGATTAGATCTCTCATGTACTTAACATCAAGCAGACCAGACATCATGTTTGCAGTTTGTGTGTGTGCAAGATTCCAAGCAAATCCCAAGCAATCTCATCTTTATGCTGTCAAAAGGATCTTTAGATATCTCAAAGGTCAATCAAAATTGGGCCTATGGTATTCAAAAGATTCTGCATTTGAGCTTATTGCTTATACTGATAGTGATTATGGAGGTGCAAATATGGATAGAAAGTCCACATCAGGTGGATGTCAATTTTTAGGAGACAGACTAGTCTCATGGCAATGCAAAAAGCAAACCACTGTATCCACTTCAACAGCAGAAGCAGAGTATGTTGCTGCAGCAAGTTGCTGTGCTCAGATCTTGTGGATTCAGAATCAATTGCTGGATTATGGTTTGCAATTTTTAAATACTCCTATGTATATTGACAACAATTCTGCTATCAGTATCATCAATAACCCAGTTAAACACTCCAAAACTAAACACATTGAGATCAGATATCATTTTATTTGAGATTGCAATGAGAAAAGATTGATTCAGATTTTCAAAGTCCATACTGATAATCAATTTGCAGATCTATTCACTAAAGCATTTGATGTGGGTAGATTTACATATTTGATTACAAGTATTGGAATGATTAATTTGACAAAAATCTTTTTAAATTAAAATCATTTTTGTATATATATATCTCATAAAGTGTTTAATTCGGGTTACTTATTTTATCTGAGATGTTAACACTGCCGGCATTAATGTTAATACCGCCAGTTCACAAGTTAACACCGCCAGTGCAAATATAACTACTGCTAGTTCAGTTGTTATGTTAACACTGCCAGTTCTAAATTATAACTGGTACTTGTCACATTTTTGGAAATTTTTTGTTTTGTGTGTATATACATTTTGTTTGCAGGTTGCAGGTTTACTTAATTATATGTGGCTGGTTTTGGTCAAACTAAAGTCCAAAAGTTTTATCACCACATATTTTTCTGAAAGAAAGATTCCAATATGTTTAAGTACAACTTATTCACATCTTTTTAGGAGAATAGTAATATTTTCAGTCTTACAATCTTTCTTATTTTCAAGATTATAATCATAGTTTTGGGTTCTATAACTTAGTGTTTATCAAACAAAAATGTCATTCATTATCTCAAAGTTTCTCAAGCAACTCAAATCTTTCAAGGCAAAAATGAACCCAACTCCAGAGCAAGTTGTGATGGTAAATGAAATTCCAACTTCTTGCCTGTTCGACAATTATTACTCTCCAAGAGAATACTTTTCTGCTAAAACATCAGGGAATACAACTTCTGGAACCTCTGACAATGAGATTCAAGAAGAACCAAACCCTGAGCTGATCAGTTTGGATGAATACCATCAAATGGAAGCTATTCAAGAGTATGAGCATGATCATGTAGTGGAAACATTACAAGAACAAGTTCAACAGCTGGATAACTACAACTGGGGATTAATGCATCAATGTCGAGAAACTGAGACCAGGCGACGCATTGCCAAAAGATCTCTTCCAGGAAAAATAAAGGACAGATTACTTCATTGGAAATACTTGGCAAAAAGAGCAAAGACTAAAGCCAAGATTTGGATCAAGTGTAAACTGGATCCATCTAATGAAGTCATATTTAACTATATTCCTCCTTACACTTCTTATAGGGATCATTTGATGAATCGTCATTATGCTCAAGATTTGGAATTTCCGGATCTCCAAGATCCTGAATTGTTTTAAGTTGTTAAAAAAAAAAAAAAAAAAAAAAACTAACTGTTACCACCGCTAGCTGTAGTTACAACCGCTAGCTATAACTCGTTATAGTTACCACCGTTAACTATGACTAGTTATTCTGTTAACACCGTCAGTCTAACTATTCGATTAGTACTGCCAGTAATTTTATTAATAGTTAGTACCGCTGGTGTTGTTGATACTGTTTTAAATTAGGGCTCGTAACTACCGCTAGTTTATAACAGGAAAAACAGGGTGAAAATCTTTCATTTTCACATACAACTCTTTTTCGCTCTCACAAACTTGAAATCCTCGATCAAAATCATCAAATCTTCGCACTCAATTTCAAGTTTAAATCGATCATGGCTTCGTCTTCTTCATCTGAAACTCTTACAATCGCTGAGAAACACAAAATTCTCGCATTTATGAGGAAAGTTCAAGGATCAGATGATTATCATGGGATGATTGATTTTCTGTTACACAGCAATCTTAAAGAGGCTCTTACTGTAAACCCCACCATCTATATTTCTCATCTAAATGATTTCTGGACATCGGCAAAACGAACAGAAATCGAAGGGGTCACTACTATTGAGGGAAAAGTTGCTAGAAAAGTTATCAAAATTTCCAAGGATTCAATTCGTACTCACTTGTTGCTGCAAGATGCAGATGGTATGGACTGTTATCCTATTCTTGAAATTTTTGATAAATTAAAATTGTTAGGGTATGAGGGGGAGAATGATGGCAAGTTAACATTTTTCAAATCAATGTTTTGCCCCCAATGGAAATACTTAATTCATACCCTACAACAATGTATTTCTCAAAAAAGGACTTCTTTTGATCAGTTTAGCAGTAATATTGCAACTGCAATAATTTGCCTAGCTAATGGAGAGAAGTTTAATTTTTCAAAACTGATTTTTACTGGCATGTTGAATAATCTGGAGCATCCCAAAGATAAATTTTTGATGTATCCAAGATTTTTGCAACACATTTTCAACAAAGATTTAAAGGATTTGCCAACTGCTGGTGACAAAATTGTTATCTCTTCACATTCTAAAAAGGTTTTTGCAAATATGAAGAGAAAAGGTACTGTTAAAGGTACTGCCTTTTCTGGGAAGGATACACCTTTAACTTCACACATGTTGAGAGCAGAAGCTGGTACATCAACCACTTCTGCACCTGCAGTTCAGGAGGAAGATACACCCCCTTCCTCTCATCCCAAAACTACAGTGAAACCATCAAAGAGAACAAGGGACCCTAAACCATCCAAACATAAAGCCAAAAAGGCTAAGAAACAGGCATCTGAGGCTCCTCTTTCTCAGATGTCTCAGTCTGAATTAAATACAAATGAGGTGGTCAATGTAGAGGGTGATGACCATATGGAAAGGGCTGCCACTACTGTATCTACCTCAGAAGGAGTACATGATAGTGGTAATGGAAATAGGACCCAATCCATGGCAACACAAGATGCAGAGATTCCAATGGATTCCTCTAATGCAGAGGACCCAATGGATATCATTGCATCTAGTGGTCCCAGTACCAAGAACAAAGGGGCCTCTGCTAGTCATGCTAGGCATGATGCAGCTGGTGGTTCCAGTGATCCATTAAAGGAGGTTAACACTTCCAAAGATGGTGAGGACAGTTCTTTACTAACTGAATTGACGAATACTTGTACCAAGCTGTGTGATTTGGTGAAAAAGTAGGGTGAGGAAATTGCTGATCAAAGAAAGCAATTGAAGGAGTTAAGAGATTTAGTAGATGAGCTGATAAATGAAAGAAACATGAGAAAAGAAAAGACATAAAAGAATTCTGAAGGTTTGAAAAGGCTTGTTAGGGGCAGTAAAAAGAATGTAGTTGAATCAACCTCTGTTTCATCTAGTTCTTCAGAAAGCAGTGATAAAAATGATGAAAATCAATGGTGCTTTACTGGAGCTATGCCTTCATCTGCTGTATCAAAAGATCAAGCAGACAAACTTCTTGAAGAAGATGATCAGAGAAAAGAACTTGAAGCAGAATATGAGATGCCTCCTCTGTTCTCAACTTTTGAGACTAATGATGATAAGCTTGATGATAATGAACAGGTGGGTGATGGTGAAAGGACAGTTCTTGGAACAGGTTTGTTTGAAGATGTTGAACCAGAAGTGGTAGATGCTACCATAATGAATGTGGTAAAAGATGCATTAGATTTGGAGTTGCCTACTGATGTTGAGAAACCAGTTTCAACCGCTGGAGATAAGGATAGTACCGCTAGTGAAATTCCAGTAGTTTCCACCGTTGGCACTAGTACTGCTATTGAAACTCAATCTGTTTCCACTGCTGCAACAAATACTACTACTTCTGAGCAACCTGATCCAGTTAGCACTGCCGGAAAAGATGAACCAGTTGCTAATGCAAGTGATGAGCACACTGCTGCTGAGGCCTTAGTTGAAGTGGCTAAATCTGTTCAAACAAGAAATGTGGGTATAACACTGAGAGAGCCTGATGTTGACAAAAGGCAAGAAAATGTCAAATCAAATTTGAAAGAAAAAGAAAATTCTGCATCAAAGGATAAAGGCAAAGGTATTTTAGTGGAACCTGCAAAGCCATTGAAAAGAAAGGATCTTGAAGCCATAAGTGAAAATGTGGCTAGACAACTTCAAGCCCAGTATGAAAATGAAAGAGGAAATGACTACATTGAGGTTGATGTAGGAGATAATGTGAAGGTTCTGATGACCCAAAAAGAACAAATTCACTTTGATCATCTATTAGCAGATGGATCAAAGAATGCTCAAATGGAAGCATTCACTCCTGATGAAAGGTTAATGTGGTATCTGGATATGCTTGAACAAAGAAGAAAGCATATGTCAAAGAAGAAGATGGAGGAGAAAAGAAAGAAAGCTCCCAGCATGAGACAGCTAAAGGATAGATATGCAAGAGCTGTAAGAAATTATACTAGTCAGACTTTGAAGACCCTGATGGCTATGGACTTCTATGATCTTGAAAAGAAATACTTAAGGATTCAGAAAGAGAAGGAAGAACAAGCCAATAAAAGGGAAGAAGAGGAAGCAAAAGAAGCTCATAAAAAGGTGTTGACTGCAGAGGAAATAGAAAGAAATCAAAGGACTGCAGAAATCAACAGAGCAAAGGCTGAAATGGAAAGGAAGGAACAAGAAGAATTGAATGCTTTGAAAAAGAATATTCCAAAGGAAACAATTCATTTCAACAGAAGAGTAAAGAAGATGGATGCTCAGACAAAATCTGAAGAGATGACAAAGAATACAAATGAATCTGAAGCTGAAGCAGAAATTCATTCTGAGAAGGTGTCTACATCCAAATCTGTACAGTCCACTGAAGAGGAAATGGTTGATTGGGACAAGATCAAAGCAATGGTAGAGGTTGAAGAACCTAAAGTGCCAATTGCTGTACAGTTCCCTATCATTGATTGGTACTTTGTATCTGATGAAAAGAAGAATAAATGGCTCAAAATTGTGAGAGCAGGTCATTTAGAAGAAAGATTTTGATCCTTCTACAGATGTATTCAAAAGCTATCCAGAGATGATCTGGATGATATGTGGGGGATTGCAATAAGAAAATATCATAATTCTATTAAATACAGTGATGAAGAAAGGATCTACAACTATCTTTCAATTATGTATGAAATGGATGCTGAAAATGAATTCTACAAAGATTTGACACGTGCAAAAGTATGGCATTGTCACTCTCACAATGGAGTTCATGTGGTGCAGCTTCAAAGCAGTGTATTTGCATATTTCTTCATTGGCACTGAATATCCATGGAATCTAGGTCAGTTATCTTCTATGCTCAAACTGAATATCAAATGTGATGATCTAGATACAGCTGCTTCTTTAGTTCATGAAGTTCAGAACTATTATAAGAAGGCACTTGCAAAGTATGCTATGGAAAGTGAAGAACACAGAAAGAAAAGGGTTGTAGAGATCAAAAAGAAATTCAAGGATCTGAAATAGAAAACTTGAGTCTGTTCATGGAAAGATCAAGTTTAGGGGGAGATTGTTGGGTCAGTTTGTATGCTGATGCAAATTGGAAATTGATCTAAGTGTAGTTAATACCGCTGGAGTTATTTGTTAGTACTGCTAGTTTTGGTTTGCACCGTTGGTCAAAGTTTACACCGCTGCATAGGTTACAACTGGTGGACTATTCTCCGTTTCTACCGTCAAGTCATCTGAAGTTAATACCGCTAGTCTAGTCTACATGGTTTCCACCGCTGGTACTGATAGCAGGGGAAACAATGCCTAGTGGATCCGTCAGACTTGCACGTGCAGTGAACAGTAATTACAGACCATGCTTAGCAGAAATACAGATACAGAGTTAGATTAGTTTCCAAACTTTAATGAGGATAACTTGTAAAAGAAAACTCTAATGATGAAATAGAGTTTTCTTATTTTCAAAGCATGGCATGCATATTAGTTGGTACTTTTGTTTTGACTATATGTATGGCTCATCTTCTTCATTGTAATGTGTGTAGCTTCAAGGTTTCTTTGTAAACCCTGATACAAAATCAGTGTATCCGTATTATTACCATCAATAATAATATTGAAGCTTTGGTTGTTAAAATTGTTTCTTGTTGTTCATTCTGTTAATATCTTCCTTGTTAACAAGTGTTATTCCGCAAACTTCTTGTTAATACTTCAAAGCATTTAGTTGGTTAAATCTTGATATTGTTCAAGTCTGGGAACCACATCATGGCTAGACAGATTAGCAGAACACAAACAAAACGCATTCAAATTGGGGTGCATAGCTTTAATTCTTGTTATAAACCGTATCTAGAAAAAAGGCACCGTTACAAGCCTACATAATAATGCATCATGAAAGTATCTGGACACAAATAGGGGCTCTGGTTCCTGTGTTGAAAACAAAATATGAGCCTTAAATAAAACATCTCAGGCTTTACAACTTTATACACATAACTGGAAACAAAATTTATTGAGTACAACATTTAATTTTGTTAGTTGGTGTCCAGATGTTTGTTGTATTTTCAAACCAGTTGTAGATGTAGATAAGGGTTAACCACGAACTGTAGTTTTGTTAGTTGGTGTCCTCATGTTTGTTGTATTTTCAGAATGGGGAGTATCAAACGGGCCCGCTGTAACAAACGTTGTTCCATTAGTAAAGTAAAACAGTGGTAGTCATTCAGATGGGGAGTATCTATGGTATTATGTTCATGTAGAACACAACCCATAAATGTTTTTAGTGGTAGTCATTCAGATGACATAGTTGTTAGCCATTAGGTAGTGTTATGTGCTACATAAAGTAAAAGTAAAACAGACATAGATGTTAATGAACGAACCAGTATTTGTAATGTCACGGAAAGGTGTTGTGCCTAGCTCATGGTTGCTTCCTTCTGTATGATTTTGAGACTCTGATGTTTTCCGGGCAACTGGAATTACATTAACAGTAGTTATATATTTAAATGTAAATTATGCTTAAGACACATTAGATATAATAAAAAATAGATCTCATTATAATGATGTTACGAGATCGTTCTGCAGAGCCCTGAATGGATTCAGGCGATTGAAAGTTTAAAGTTGGGGGAGTATCTAAATGTAAATGATGATTAAGACACAATTCACAGAAAAAATATATCCATACGGTGGCATTCATAAGAGTTGTTTTAACACTTCATTTTGTTAAAAATGTATGTAAACAGAGCTATATTTGTGTCCAGATCAACACGTGTTCAAGAAGCATAATGCAATAGCCTAACTTGCACACAATAAGCGATGTAAGGAAAATGGTACACCGTCTGCACTCTTGACATCATTTTATCCGTGACAAACTCAATTCAATTCACACATAGTATCATAAAGAATTGTATGGTTCCTTACAGCCCATCGAACTAATACTATATCAGCAATTCCAACAGAACACAACATAGCAAAATAGGTTTTAACTTTAAATTTGATTAACCATAAAGCAAATGACTTTATAATACCTAGTGCTTGCCACATTATTCGCAGGTAGAACTTGGCACGTAAGTAGCAGTACTTCCTGTGTCAACAATAAACGCAAATTGCTGCGGTGGAGATCCAATCCACAGTTTCGTAGTATAACACCTGATTCAAACAATTATATATAATTACACTATAATTATTCAAAATTGATGGAATAACATTTTATAATAAGTGAGTTCATCATCTAATTCAGTGAAATGTATCGCATTCGGACGAGGAGTATCAGATAATCACCTATACTTTGTATACAGTCTCAATCGATGGTCTGGTTTCAGTCTCAATCGACGAACTTGAGGACGATGGTGGTAGGTTTGATTTTTCACGCTCACAAATTGTAAAACCTAGTATACAGATGTTGTTTTCTAATTTTGAATGAGGGCAATTTAGTAATTTCTAACACAATAATTAGGGCTAATGACGTCATTAATTGATCTAATGGTTGGCTAATTAAGGATTAGCTTTTAATCCATGGGGGAAAATCTTCCACAGGTTTTCTTATATATATATATATATATAGAGATTACATCCATATAATAACAGTGATAGTTGCAAACTAATCTACGGAATTGTATATACATGAAATAAAATGACTATAAAATAAACATGAAGCAACTTAAATAAACTAATTCAATCAAATGATTATGAGATATAATTAACATAGAACGTGAGGTTCCATTCAATGAAACATTAACATGAGGTTATGTCAATTATTGATTCTCTTTAGGAGATCATTGTAGATCTTGAAGATCATATAAATATATAACAATAACATGAGGTTATTGAAATCATTATAGATCTTAAGGATCTTATAAATATATATCAATAACATTAACATGAGGTTATGTTATTTAATTCATTTTGGTGAATCATAATATAAACATCAATATAACAATAACTTGAGGTATTGTATATGGATTCTTTTTATGTAGATACGATAGAACATTGACAAATTGCAATATGGCAAAAACACAACCATTTGACAAATTGCACAATTGACAATTAGGATATTGACAAAAACCTTTGACAAAGTATCGACGGCCTTATAACACGCATAATATATATTTGAATCAGCCCCATTGTATCTACTATACCCGACCCACCCATTTTGCCACCTGTAAAAAGATAAATAAATAGTGCATAATCTAAAAGACGGTTGTATCAACATAAAGAACACGAAATAACTAAAATTCTTACCATCCCAATCTTCTTGAATTCTGCAAAAACGATCATCCATGGCGGTCAAGAGCAGTAGCGGTTGACCAACAAATGCATCTCGAAATTAACCTGCTGCCATGACCCACTGTCAAAATCTTGTGGCATTTGTGGCTTCAAATGTGACAAAATCCGTTCTCTATAGGAAAGGACAACCAATGCCCATTTATAAGAATACAATAATGGAAAACATCATTCACAATGCACAGTTTGCCATCAATTTACCATTATTCACGAAGTCACTATAATATAGCATAGAAGCATAGAGGCAAATAATTGAACCTTGTGTATCATATAATTGTAACCGGCTAATATTTAAAGATAAAAAGTAGAGACCTTGACAACCAAGGTTATAATCATGTAATTATAATGCTTCTTGGCTGCTGCATTCTTCAACAATAAGCTCAAAAATGACAAAAATCAAGTGACAATGAGATTTTACTAAATTTAACTAAACCAAAGTTGAAATCCAAACAAAAACATACCTTACTAACATAGACATTTCAACACAGGTCGTATGCTACGAACTACAATCTAACTGTTGAATCAAAAGGTATATACCGAAAATAGACATAATCAATAACAATCACAGCTCAGTAAATCAGTCTCAAATAAAAAATTTATGACCCATGTCCAACACACAAAAGCTACCGTAATACATGTATTCACATTTCAAGAAACAAATACTACTATAAAGAAAGAATATAGTTTTACTGTGAAGAGCAATCTTGCTTCGATTATATCTAAAATTCTAAATGTGATTATTTATTGAATGAAAAGAGTTGACCTTCTTTGAAAATTCATTTCAAACACTTGATAGGTGTCAGCACCAAAATTTGCAAAGCATGAAATCATATGACATAATCTGAATTTTTATTTCATATCAATAACATAATGAGAGTTTTACCATAAGATTCTATTGTAAGTTCTAATGAGAAAAATCAATATAAGGAGTTGACTTTAAGTTATACTGAGAACAATCATTACGATTCCTCAAGACCAAAGACAATCCATATCTGATTAAGAATGAAAGTAACGAAAGTAAAGAAAGTAACGAAAGTAGACACTAACCAATCGAAACCACAACAACAGCAACTCAGAGTGTCCTGATGCCATGTTGATCTTTTTTTGTTTCCTTTTTGAAGTGAATTATAAACTAATAAACCTCCAAGATGAACCAATCTGAAGTTAGTAAAATAAAAAATAATGCATTACATAAAAGAATTAATAATGATACAATTGAAGATAACTTCATCTTCATCACATATATTTACCATCTTACCGTACTGCTCTTGAATTATTACTGGGTTTCAGAACCTCATCCATGTTGCTCAAATATGCCTCAACCAAATCGACCGATTTTTGATAAAAAAAAAGTAATTATATCTCACCTTCTTTTTGAATCTGAAACAAAAAAAGAACTTTAATAAATCGTCAATATTATGAACTCTAACCAAAAAACAAAAAATAAGAGGAATGTGTTGATTATATACTCCCCTTGAATTTATATAAATTAAAATAGTTGGTATCATCATCATCTTCATCTGTGGAAGGATTGAATTCCTCTATTGCATTTTATCGAGCAGGTGGTGTGCAGACATTAAACCTGAAGAAACACACATACAAAAGCTTTGATTAATAAGATCAACAAAAATCAAAAAACATCCAAACCTTCAAAAAGAGCAATTTATAGCATTATCAAACCCTAAACTACTAAGAAGAAGATCAGAATTGAAAGCACAAAACAAAGTCATGCTGATATTCAGAAAGTCGCAAAAGATTGAAGGAAGATAAACAAACATTGATATCTTTTAAACTCTGAACTTAGCTTGTTGAATAGCCCTTGATAACAAATGGAAACAAAAAGAGCCAAAGATTAACCTTCAAATAAATCTAACAAAACCCTAACTTATATAAATGATCAAAAACTTACGGCAATACCATTCCATCGAAATAGTCCTAAAGTTGAAGATGAAGATGTAAATAGTGATGAGGAATGGTTAAGAGATTAGAAATGGCTTCACTGTGAGGAACAAAGGATATGAAATTTGAGAAATAAAATGACAGTGATGATAATTGATAGCGAATATGATGGGATAAATGTATTCAGATGGTTAGAATTTTGGGCGGTGGAAGAAACAAATTAAAGGTGGAGGCGTGATATTGATTATAGTGAAAAAACCAATTACACGCAGAAAGAGACCAGGTCGTGATATTGTGTTGGGAGAGGAGCCGATAAAATAAAGAGTGCAAAATACATTTGAGAGCCTCAAGAAATTAATTACTTTTGCATAATGTTTATTAATATAGAACAAAAATAGTATATATTACCAAATTTAAATTCAAAATTTATGACATCATCCTTTTAACTACAGAGTGACACCTCAGCATGAAAACCTACCTCATGACTCGCCAAGTCAGCTTTATGATGTCAGCGAAACTCCCCTTTAGTAGATAAGATAGATAGATAGATAGTATAGATAAAGTGTGACTAACTAGCTTTTTGACACCATTGATAATTTCAAAATTGCGTTTTGAGGCAGTAGCTACATGCCATCTTCTTCAAATCTGCGATTTCATGCCCTGTAAATGCAAATAAGTGCTTTTTAAATTTTCATTCCCAAACACTATAAACAAATTATTTGCAGTTCAAAGCGAAATCATCATAAAATCATCTTCAAAACGTAATCCCAAACACTCTTCTAATCTAATTCATATAATACTAAATAGATACAAATTACCATGAACACCTATAATAGTTATTTTTTTACATTCTTTACACATGGCTCAAATGTTTAATTACATACCTTATGATAAAGGATCAATCAAGCTAGTGACGTGGTACGAACAAATTTCAAAAACGGTCCAAACTATTTCTTGGTAAATTGTTATATGGTCCACGATGTATGTCACACCCCGTCTAAAGCGGAAACAACGGAATGCAACCATGATAGGATCACAACACATTATTATAAAGAATCTATATGAAAATAAAACTCCAATGTGTTATGATACTTGTAACATGAATAATGGTTCACGCTACGTGTACATATCAACAAGGAAACAAATTAGCAAACAAACATCCCACAATATAAATACTAAGGCAAAACACGCCTTTCTCAAACCACCGAAATATTAAAACCAAATGTCATATGTCTTGAAGTAACACTTAATGCAACCTAATCGGTCCACTAAGCTTTCTTGTCCTCAATCTTAGTTCCACTAGTGCTACCTGAAAAGATATGCTAAAAAAGTGTCAACACAATGGTTGGTGAGTTCCGCAGGTTTATAAATGACACAAAATAAATATTTGCTGTGATAAAGATACGAGTTAGGACAATGCAATGAAAATGTACACATAAGTGAAATAATGTAAATGAAACACCTCAACACACTGTCATCACCCCACGAAGAAGTATGACCAAACAAACCCTGTGAATGCAGTAGCTACTCATAATGGCTTTAATGTATACATAACGTATAACATTAGGTACTAAGGCCTTGTGAAACAACATGGCTTTAATGTATACCAAGAATAATGTATACATCAGGTACTTACTCCCGAAAGAGCAAGGCCTTACAATGATAATGAATCCAACAACCAAATGCACATACTTCACATAGTGTCATACATTTCATGCAAATGTCCAAAATGAAAACAAATACGTTTCACAGCGGAAAATGGTAATAAAACGTACGAGCATACTTTTCCCCCAATTTAAAAATAAGTAAGAAAATGGGGCCGCAAAACTCACCTTGATTAACAAAGCAACTATCGTCCCAAAATGAATCCACCAAACACTACGTCAATCTACAAATAAATTTATATAGATTAATAACCTAGTTGTCACCTCCTTTGTTATTTTGTATTACCAATCAAGTCACTTAAAACTTAAGGAACTTAATTAAAATATTAAGCTTGATACTATAATTATTAAAATCCTTATAACATGCCAACGCTTAACTTCCAACCCATACTTTATATCTTATATAACTATTATATTATAATAAAATTCATCTTCATCAACCAAAAAAATGAGATACACAACTTCTTTAATCCTAATCGTTTAAACCCTTCTAAGGTTATCATACAATTAGAGTATAACGGTTATTATTTAAAAATATGATAAAAGACGATTGAGACACTACCATTTGTAACAACTAATACCCATTACATAACCCATTATTTTTAAATCAAATATATAAATTAAATCTTAAAATTTTACAAATGTGGTTTATTTACAGAAAAGTCTAGTCTTAAACATTCTTTACAACTCCCAAAATACTAGAAAATAATTTGATCAAACCGATGTAACACTATCGACTTTTTCTAAAAATTTCGTCACTCTTAATAGCAGTTTACAAAATAATTTTTTATAAAATCATACAATGCGTTTGAGAGACCGAAACCTCGCGAATTTTAGTAAAATTTCGAGATCTACAACTTTCGTGTTTTGGCTGAAGCCTGAAAACGAACGTAGATAGGTCAAAACTGCGTCTGTTACTAGTACGAAAATCTGACAGATTTTTACGTTTAGCGATACAATACTTTCGGTTTGCAAAACCTATTTTACCCAACTTATTCATATCCCAAACATATAATTCGACCCATATATATATATACACATCTCAGAAAATATAAAGAAAACCTATTTATTAGGGTTTATGAAAAGTACCTACACGAACACACAAACGGGTATCTCGCGTAAGCAACACTTGACTTTGGTTTAGTAGAGTTCTCTTTTGATTCCTTCCCTCTTTGCTTTTCAATCGATGGCAGCAACAAAGTACCACCAGAAACAATTTTTTTTTAAGTGATATAGGACTTTAGGGTTAACTCAATATTCTAATTGTATACTTAATCAAACTTGGACCCGAAATCTTGTATTTGGGCCGACTATATATAATTTCGACACACACAGACTACAACCGTGTACATTAACATATTTATTGTTATTTTATTAAGTTTTCTTTTTAATATTATATTATCACATTTGATGATACGTTTAATAATTATTATTATATTTCTATTATTATTTAATTATCCATATCATTCATATTTTATTACTATCAATTATTATTATTATTATTATTTTATTATTATTATCCTAACTTTTAATTTGATCTCATACAAGCATTGGTTCGAGTTATTGGACACTATACGAGAAGTAAATTTCTCACATAGTTTCGAATACGAGATACTTAATTTATTCCGTCACAATTTCACAAACTTGAGTACAAATAGGGAATGTTTATAATTAATAAGTCCATGAATAGTGGGGTTTGGTGACGGATGTCACAGTATCCCCCCGTTTAGGGAATTTCGTCTCGAAATTCAATCGAAATTATTACTGAAAACATTATTATGTAATGGACATGGTTTTCGAGTTTCTTATGATCCTCTTGTTCCTATGTGATTTCAAATTGCCGCCTAACGTTATATCTTATCTTTACCGGTTCTATGACAAATTTTTTTTTTTAAAACTCCATCTCAATTTTATTCAATTACAATGTACTCATAAGAGACTCATCACTGATTATGTATCGCGAATTCTGTTCGCTCCATCCTTCCCTTCGATTGATAGGTTATCGAACCTATTTGTTAAACATATAGTACGAATTTGTTTAGTCTGTTAAGAAAGGATACGAAATTGGTGTTTGTAGATCTTGCGTTCTCAACATCAAAAAGGCTCTTTCTTGATTACAAATACCGTCGTGTGGTTAATTTCTATGGTTTCATACTAGATTTTGATTTATCGAAATTTATTTATGATGTATAGCAATCGATACATGGGGCTTACACATGCAAGGCTTGTAGTGGAATAATAGGCGCGGAAGAGTAGACGATTATTAAGGAATGGTCTTGACCCAATGAGTGAAAGATATTGGTTCTTTACACAAGCTTACGGTGTGTTGATTCTACAAAGTTTTTGTGAGGATCTCACATCGAGAATTTGCGTTTAACGCGGAACAATCACATTTAGATTCAGCTTAACGTATTAAAATTTAGATTACACTAAAATGAGTCCCAACCATTTAAACTTCTATATGTTCTCAATTTATCCTACATATATTGTATATTATTTGAGTGGGCTTGTTGATTGTTAAATCTATTGTGTTTTTAGTTGTTGATTCCATTTTTTTTTACATTGGTAGGTGAGAGTAACAATATATATATATATATATATATATATATATATATATATATATATATATATATGCAAGGTTTGTGTCACCAAGGAAGATCAATCCACAATATCGCCAAAGGAAGAAAGGTTCATACCTACCAGAGCGTCTCTTGGTAAGGTTATAACAGTTTATTTGTATAAGTGGGGGGGGGGGGGGGGGGGGGGTGTGTAAGTGTGAACTTAGATTTCATCCTAAAATCTAAGGAAATTTGATTTGGTCTAATCTCACAGTTGTATGTTCTCGCACATCGAAATTTCATTATTTAAGGACTAGTAAAATTCCCGTGCTATGCCGCGGTAAACAAGTAAGAAGTAAGTAGTTGTGATTGATATTGATAACTGACCATTATGTGAATGAAAGAATGAATAATAATAGTTGTTATTGGTGGTCATCACAAATGTTAAATTTATGATGTGAAATAGTATATAAAAGATTATCTTAATAAGTGGCGCCTTAGGATTCACAGATTGTTTGAATTAATTATGAGAAATTTCCATATACTGACATAGTGTGGAATAACTATTTGATTATTTGCTCACATTTCAAAGACAGTAGCTTCCAAACTTGTTGAATGAATAATTAAAAAAGTTTAAATCTTATACTGGTCCAAGTTTTTTTTTGTTTTGTTTTTTTTTTTTTTAATTCATGAGAAAGTAATCTAATAAATTTTATTTAATATAGTGAGGGTAGTTTGGTCCTTTTACAGATTGAAACTTACAAGTCTAAAAAAAATGGATAAGTCATTTATATGGAAGTATAGATATAAATGGAAAATAATCTTTGGGGTAGGTGTTGGCAGGTTAGTGTCGTACCACGTGTTTAATCGTGTCCACTGGTTCCTCAATGTCATTTTGTATTATTTCCAGCAAGTTTTCAACTAAGTTTATCCCCTCGTTTAGGCTTGTGTTGTTTTTTTTTTTTTTTTTTTTTTTTTTTTTTTTTCAGAAATTTTCATAACTATTGGTGAAAGAAATGTGTTGTTTAGCTTAAGGTTTATTGATGTTTAGATGACGACTATAATCAGAGTTTTGTTCCGTTTGAAGGAAGAATTGGTTCTTTAGTTTGGAGTAATCCCCTTTTATGTATCAATTTGATAACGCTAGTAATATACCCTCACACAACGTGATGGTCAACGAAAGAACATCGATCAGAGATATCATACGTACATATTTAGATTTAAGGCCGATGCCTTATGTGAACTGTTCTATTGATTCCCTATCGATCGATTTTATTTATTTATTTTATATATATATATATATATATATATATATATATATATATATATATATATATATATATATATATATATATATATATATATATATCTTTTTTTTTGGATATCTTGATTTTCACTTTGTAATTGTTTTTTTTATTAGATCTCGAGATCATTTCACTGAACTTTTTTTTTTTTTTTTGAGATAATATTTAAGATCCACAGTCTCATTTCGTATGGATTAGTAGAGAACCATTCTCATGTTAGTGCACAATATGGCATAAGATACGTGAATTCATTTCAACGTGTCAACAAATGATTTCCTCATGATTTCTTCTTGTCCATTCCATCGGTGAGCTTGTTATACTCGTGGAGGTTATGAACGCTCATTGGTTTTGTATTTCCTTTTGACTTAGTGATAACCAAATGTTATTGTTGATTAAGTTCTTAATGTTAGGTGACACAATAAAATAGTTTCATTATTGGAGCTGGGCATTTGTAAATCTCAAATTCAACGTTTATCTCGTTATTTGAATCTCTCTTAGAATAATTACAACTGGAAATTTCTTCGATTTTATACCAACATTATGAGTAAATTTTCCCCTTAAGAGCTGATGCGATGATGTGTCACGTAGAAATGAAATATATTACAAAACTTGAAGCACTAAATTTTTAGTTGTAGACTTTAAAGGAAATTGAGGTTATTATGTTATGTTGATTGATTTATTTTTAGATATGGGAGGGTAGTAAATCATAATTGTTACATGTTCCAAGACATAGAGAGTTTCAAAATAGTATAATTTATTTTGGGTACCAACGATTTTAGTAGGAGAATCTTAAGCCATCACTAAAATAGATCATCAATGGTTATATATTTTAGTTGAGAGGGCCATTGTATAGGTTGACTTAACCTTCTTCTTCATTCAAACCCCTTTCATTAAGTAGTATAGTTAATAACGGGTTGGTTGAATATGAGAATCATTACCAAGTTTTTGATTACCAACACATCAACAAGTTGTTTTAATAAGGTCCGTAGGAAAAGTTTGATTCACCTGTGATGTAATCGTGATATTGTCAGAGATCATGGTGTAGGTATGTTTTAGATTCACTTTAATTCTTACGGATGTTGTAGTCAAATGGTTTAAAAACCGAGAATATAATGCATGTTAAGAATAGCCTTGTTCAGTTACGTCCTATTGTAAAATGTGGCATTGGAGACCTTAGGTGAAATTGCCAAGCAATACGGAGAATTCGAATGCATGTCCAAAAGATATCAAGATCTTGGGCAAACTTGCAAAAGAGATTAGAAACTTAGTTGCGATAATGTGAGAGTGGCCAAGTGATGATTACATCACTGACAAGAAAAGATTATCGTATGATTCGTGGTTGTAATGTGAAATTTCCCAAGGAAGTTAAAATATAATTATGTCCAAAGAGTTTGAGGGATGATGAACCAATTATTTTGATTCCAGTGAGTAATGATTTAATAAAGTTTTCGCACGGTTATTCATTAGTGAGTTATTATCCGCGTCCATTATTCTCACGATACGGTTTCCATGTCTTAGAATGATGTTTACTTAGTACATGAGTTATACTTTTATATTTGTCACCCTTCGCTCTCGTTACGTTTTTAGAATTTCGAGTAGAATGTCTTGGCGGCATATTTGATACGATTTTGAGTACATAGGAGTTTAGGATAAATGAGCAGTTTGGATATTGTCAGATGTATGCGCCAAACCAACGACCAAAGATCATGAGTTCGGAACAAATAGAGTTGAGATTTTGACGTCGCCACGCGACTCTGAAAGCGACACATAGGACACTCGAATATGGTCATATAATCACATATATGTCGTGATACCTTTGCAATTACGTCGGCCGCCGTAATTGTTAGGGTATCCTTTCATATATGTACTTATTACCAAATCCTATATCATAATGTTCAACTTCGTTCCTACGGTTTTAATTCTAAATGTGACACGAATTTATATGGAAATGATACTATGATCAATATAGTTTTGCTAGATGACATTAATGATTTCATGCCGTTAAGCCTACATAACCCTCTCGGGTACGCGGGCATGTGCAGAAACCACCAACGGAGCATGTCCTGCTCGAGAATCGGAATGCGAATGAGTACATGTCATCAATGTAGCAAATAAGTATATATCCTAGTGGATAAGTCCATCTTGAGTGACATGTAAGTACACATCGTTTCGAATAAGCACATATAGTTTCATGCACACGTAGTGTCCTAATTCATGTTCTATATGCGGGTTCCTTATTTATAGTCTAGGTCAATCCACCTAAATCTCTATAAACAATGTCTCTGATACCAATCTGTCACACCCCGTCTAAAGCGGAAACAACGGAATGCAACCATGATAGGATCACAACACATTATTATAAAGAATCTATATGAAAATAAAACTCCAATGTGTTATGATACTTGTAACATGAATAATGGTTCACGCTACGTGTACATATCAACAAGGAAACAAATTAGCAAACAAACATCCCACAATATAAATACTAAGGCAAAACACGCCTTTCTCAAACCACCGAAATATTAAAACCAAATGTCATATGTCTTGAAGTAACACTTAATGCAACCTAATCGGTCCACTAAGCTTTCTTGTCCTCAATCTTAGTTCCACTAGTGCTACCTGAAAAGATATGCTAAAAAAGTGTCAACACAATGGTTGGTGAGTTCCGCAGGTTTATAAATGACACAAAATAAATATTTGCTGTGATAAAGATACGAGTTAGGACAATGCAATGAAAATGTACACATAAGTGAAATAATGTAAATGAAACACCTCAACACACTGTCATCACCCCACGAAAAAGTATGACCAAACAAACCCTGTGAATGCAGTAGCTACTCATAATGGCTTTAATGTATACATAACGTATAACATTAGGTACTAAGGCCTTGTGAAACAACATGGCTTTAATGTATACCAAGAATAATGTATACATCAGGTACTTACTCCCGAAAGAGCAAGGCCTTACAATGATAATGAATCCAACAACCAAATGCACATACTTCACATAGTGTCATACATTTCATGCAAATGTCCAAAATGAAAACAAATACGTTTCACAGCGGAAAATGGTAATAAAACGTACGAGCATACTTTTCCCCCAATTTAAAAATAAGTAAGAAAATGGGGCCGCAAAACTCACCTTGATTAACAAAGCAACTATCGTCCCAAAATGAATCCACCAAACACTACGTCAATCTACAAATAAATTTATATAGATTAATAACCTAGTTGTCACCTCCTTTGTTATTTTGTATTACCAATCAAGTCACTTAAAACTTAAGGAACTTAATTAAAATATTAAGCTTGATACTATAATTATTAAAATCCTTATAACATGCCAACGCTTAACTTCCAACCCATACTTTATATCTTATATAACTATTATATTATAATAAAATTCATCTTCATCAACCAAAAAAATGAGATACACAACTTCTTTAATCCTAATCGTTTAAACCCTTCTAAGGTTATCATACAATTAGAGTATAACGGTTATTATTTAAAAATATGATAAAAGACGATTGAGACACTACCATTTGTAACAACTAATACCCATTACATAACCCATTATTTTTAAATCAAATATATAAATTAAATCTTAAAATTTTACAAATGTGGTTTATTTACAGAAAAGTCTAGTCTTAAACATTCTTTACAACTCCCAAAATACTAGAAAATAATTTGATCAAACCGATGTAACACTATCGACTTTTTCTAAAAATTTCGTCACTCTTAATAGCAGTTTACAAAATAATTTTTTATAAAATCATACAATGCGTTTGAGAGACCGAAACCTCGCGAATTTTAGTAAAATTTCGAGATCTACAACTTTCGTGTTTTGGCTGAAGCCTGAAAACGAACGTAGATAGGTCAAAACTGCGTCTGTTACTAGTACGAAAATCTGACAGATTTTTACGTTTAGCGATACAATACTTTCGGTTTGCAAAACCTATTTTACCCAACTTATTCATATCCCAAACATATAATTCGACCCATATATATATACACATCTCAGAAAATATAAAGAAAACCTATTTATTAGGGTTTATGAAAAGTACCTACACGAACACACAAACGGGTATCTCGCGTAAGCAACACTTGACTTTGGTTTAGTAGAGTTCTCTTTTGATTCCTTCCCTCTTTGCTTTTCAATCGATGGCAGCAACAAAGTACCACCAGAAACAATTTTTTTTTTAAGTGATATAGGACTTTAGGGTTAACTCAATATTCTAATTGTATACTTAATCAAACTTGGACCCGAAATCTTGTATTTGGGCCGACTATATATAATTTCGACACACACAGACTACAACCGTGTACATTAACATATTTATTGTTATTTTATTAAGTTTTCTTTTTAATATTATATTATCACATTTGATGATACGTTTATGTGAAAACGTATGATCGATTAAGCTCAGACTTTTTAGGTCTTGATCTAGGATTAACAAACAACGATAACAATGATAATATAGATGCAGCGGAATAATAATAATGAATCAATGTTATCACAAACCAAATCCCTAATCTTATTTGATCAGAATAAAGACGGATACACTTTGTATCGGGGTTACAAAGAACCTTAGGGATAACAAATTACTAGACGTCTACATTGTGTGCACACTTTTTCCTACACCCTATATCTCTTTATATACTAGAGATATTAGGGTTACAATAAAACCTAACTTGCATAGGAATTAAACTTACTTTTACACATTAAGTCGTTCTAGTTCCATCATTCTTTAATTATGCATATTTTGTTTTGTAATCATCAAATCTAGAATCCCTACAATCTTCCCCTATTTGATATTACAAAACAATCTTCATGAATGAAACCGTCTTCAATGCTTCCCCTTGACTTAATATCTTCTTGAACATGTCACCACTTATTATAAGCTGCAATCAATATCTTTCTTCCCCTTTTTGTAATAATCAAATATGAATCTTTTGCAACTTGTAAACACTTCCCCTCAAGTGGTACACATAGATGATGAAACATTAAACAGTAAGCTTCCCCTTAAAATATGTTCACCATCTCTTGAATCTCGAAATCGATTGGCTCTTATGTAATGATCACTGATGAAGAAAATAGAGTATAACAAACTTGATGAAGAAGTCGAATCTTCCAAACTTGTACCTTATATCTTGTACTATTCACGACGTCGAACTTATATTCTTGTATAAGTAGATCACAATCTCCCCGTAAGATCTCTTTGACAAAAATCCTTATTTTCCATAATAAGTCACCGAGTCCACCAAAACTCTTTCAAGTGATAGCAAATGTGAGCATTGAGCATCCTAAGTTTAATCTCACACGTTTGCTAGATTATGTCAAGTCTTCGTCGTCACCATACAAACCAAACAAGTTATCTTCAAAGCTCTTCATCCACCACTTTGAGATATTATAAGATACATAGCTGAAAAACTCAACTACAATATCAAATAAGCTATAATCAATCTTCTTCGTAATCACATCTTCTTCAAATAATCTTCAAAAACGAGCCATAAAATCAATAAGAATAAATTGTTATGTAAACAATTCCAATCCGAGATCCAAAACCATCAGTTGAAGTAACAGTGGTAACCAATTAATACTAACAGTGTTAACTGATTTGTATTAATAGTGGTAACCATTATAACTAACAGTTTTAACTTCCAATACCAAGTCCATAAACAGTGGTAAAAATCTTCAAATTGTACTAACAATGGAAATTAACTTCAACAGTGGTAATATCTTCCAAACCATAAGCAGTGGTAATTTGCAACAAACAGTGGTAATTCACAAAGTCCACTGATCACAAACAGTGGTAATTATATTACCCTCTTCCACTGACTTTTTCATTCCACCAAAGTAATAAACATATCAACCCCATGATTTAAACTAACCAACCAATTGTGTTGGAGAGACTACTCAATTAATACCAAGCAGACAAGCAGAGACTATTCGAAGCTTTTCTCCATATCTAAAGCATCATGAAACATTTAATAATCTGATCAACAAATGCTTTCATCCTCATATTCAAGTCCCAAACTTTCTTATCATCAACAATTGCAAGTATTCCGAAAAGCAGAAGCTTCCATCTCTGGACCTTTTCCATTCTGAAGAGCTTGTTCAGGACAAACAAACAATCCATCTCACATGAAGATCCAGGTATCTAACCTACAGAACAAGCTGTGATGTAATCTTGTTCATGTTCACCGCAGCTTGCCAACGAAACTGTCTTCGTCTTCCTTTTTACTATCTCCATCGGTGACATTCAACTGTTCTCTTCTTCACTAATCTTTTAACTCTGCTTTAATTCGATTAGAGTTTAGTGAAAACCCTAATGTCCTCAAAGTTGAACATGCAGCTACCGACTCCTTTTAATCACCATGATTAAATATCAATCTTCTGTTGTATAGGCTCTACACGTGAGTGCTGTGCATGTGTTCTATCATCCTTCATTAAACCCGAAACACAAACTGTAATCGCAAGAAACTTCACAACACCCTATCGAAACACCATAAACCATCTTCATGAACACCCTAATCTGATCGTGAACTTCCAGACTTCTTTCGCATCTCTCTCTGCTCGACTTAATACACAAACAATATGCTGCTTGCTTTCGAAACCCTTCATATCTACCAGAAAATCAAAATCCCGAATCGGCCAAGAGTAATGTCCTGAGATACTAACTGTTAAGAACAGTTCTATCAAGTCCAAGAAGCAATCTTGTGTCGCAAGAACCAACCATACATCACTGATTTTCATGAGCAACAAACCATTCTTTTTCTGCTGTAGTCGAAGTAAAGTTTGACGAAAACATTCTTTATATTTGAATATTCACTTGAATAAAGATAAAGAACGTGATATATGTCGGCAGAAAAGAAATCCACAATCCACAAACATGTCGGCAAGAAAAGAAATCCTAGTTGGCAGAAGTAAATCCATGATTTATGTATGTCGGTTGAACATGCAAACAATAAACGAAATTTGCAATTAATTAAAAGCAAATCGTTATCATCAATTTTGCATCCCACTCAGATTAATTTAATAATTTGTCGGCAAGAGTGGTATCCAAACTAATCAAAGTAATGATTTAATATGGAGATCAACCGACGATGATTGAAGAAAAACAAATTACGAATCTTCAAATTTATCTCCTATCACGTACTCTTTAGTAGATCCTAGATCACGAGCCACCTTCTCTGATACCAATTGTGAAAACGTATGATCGATTAAGCTCAGACTTTTTAGGTCTTGATCTAGGATTAACAAACAACGATAACAATGATAATATAGATGCAGCGGAATAATAATAATGAATCAATGTTATCACAAACCAAATCCCTAATCTTATTTGATCAGAATAAAGACGGATACACTTTGTATCGGGGTTACAAAGAACCTTAGGGATAACAAATTACTAGACGTCTACATTGTGTGCACACTTTTTCCTACACCCTATATCTCTTTATATACTAGAGATATTAGGGTTACAATAAAACCTAACTTGCATAGCAATTAAACTTACTTTTACACATTAAGTCCTTCTAGTTCCATCATTCTTTAATTATGCATATTTTGTTTTGTAATCATCAAATCTAGAATCCCTACAGTTTAATAATTATTATTATATTTCTATTATTATTTAATTATCCATATCATTCATATTTTATTACTATCAATTATTATTATTATTATTATTTTATTATTATTATCCTAACTTTTAATTTGATCTCATACAAGCATTGGTTCGAGTTATTGGACACTATACGAGAAGTAAATTTCTCACATAGTTTCGAATACGAGATACTTAATTTATTCCGTCACAATTTCACAAACTTGAGTACAAATAGGGAATGTTTATAATTAATAAGTCCATGAATAGTGGGGTTTGGTGACGGATGTCACAATGTATGTGATTGTTATTGAATTTGAAGGAGTTTTGATCAGCATGAATGGAGAATGAAGGGTTAATTAAGATGAAAGAGAATAATCAGTCGGATTTGTTGTTAAAAATCACTAATTTATTGCCAAAGTTCGTTAGGAGGTGGAAAATAAAAGGCAAAATATCCGCTAGTTTTAATTTTAAAGATTATATACAAACTAGACCGGTTTGAACAAAATAGACCTGTTATAAAAGTTTATATAGATCGGTTAGTGTTTTTGGCGCACAATTAAAACAAAAAGAGACCGGTTTGTTTGTTTAGAATTGGATGGGCATGGCTTTTTTAGACCGGTTTTCATATAACCGGCCGTGTTAGGGGGTCTCAATATATTTTCTATTACAGAAACTGAAGTTTGAAGTTTCAAGCAGACCAGTGTGCAGAAATGGAGTTATATAAATAATAATAGATAGATTTTGTCAATCTCATCTTAGAATTTTATTTTATTTTTAATTTCTTTTGTACACATTTAACTTGAAATGGTTGTAAGTTTCAGGCTGGTGAAAATAGAAGGGTCTGGTTGCATATTGATAGGAGTTTGATGTGAGACAGTAAAACTGGATACCTGGTGGCATTTGCTGAAGAGTTTAAAGTTGAAGGACCATTTGTGCGTTTTTTTCCTCTTTTTTAGTTCTGTAGGTGAGTTCTTTTTAATGTAATTTGAGTCTAAAATGTTTCTGAATGACAATTCAGTTCCTTTGATTCCTGAACGTATTTTCTTCATTGTCATATATTTGGTAAAATTTGTTACATGAAATGCATTACAAGTGTTTGATAAAATGCCTCAGTGAGATATTTGGTGCATCATGCATTATTATATTATTCCAATCAACTTACATGTACCCATTTATTCACACTGGTTATTGAAATATTCCGAAGTAGTTTTAGCATCGCTTCTTATATGCCAAGAACCTAATGGATATCCCACGTACAAATGACACTATAATATTATGCCTGGATTAATAACCTAAATGAGATATACTAATTGTCTCATTCTGAATTATTTCATCAAAAGTGACTCTAGCTTTAGATGTTTCTCCCAACAGAAGTCTGATGAACTTGGATGTGTGTGGTTCGATAAGTGACAGCCTAGGGGGAACTCTGCCTTCAGGACGCTAGAAGGCATTCCCTTATGGGGGCAGGCTCGTTGCGCGCCCTGGGCTTATCTAACATCGTAGGTCATATGCCGAGCGCGTAACGACAACGCCCGACGGCAGCTTTTTTTGTTTTTTGCAATGTTTAACTATAACACAATGTATGAAAGTAATAAATTCAGAAAACAGAAGAATAATATGCAACCAAAACTTTTATTTCATGGGGATATGTGCTACGAAGGCGGGGGATCAGTCCGGCCTGAGCTTTTACAAAGTTTGATTACATATAACATTTCATTAAGTTAGTCACGTGCAAAGTACGCGGCACTGACTTGCCATCCAGAGTGGCCAAGTGATAGGAGCCGTTGGCATTTGCTTCCACAATTTGATACGGGCCTTCCCAGCGTTGTCCCAGTTTGCCAATGTTCTCGGACTTGCTGGCCTCGTTGTTAAGCCAAACGAGGTCCCCGACTCGGAAAGAGAGTGGGCGCACGCGCTTGTTGTAGTAGCACGCCATTTTTTGCTTGTTCATAGCTTGGCGGATGGCAGCCTTTTCCCTGCGCTCTTCCAACACATTGAGATTCTTCTGCTGTGCGGTCATGCTCCCGTACTCAGTGAAGTTGATGATACTTTCACTGGGGACGCTCATTTCTGCTGGGATGACCGCCTCACAGCCGTAGACATGGCTGAAAGGGGTCTCACAGGTGCTTTCTTTCGGCGTAGTGCGGTGGGCCCATAAAACATTAGGTAGCTCATCGACCCAGCCAGTGTGGCTATCACCGAGCCTGGCCTTGATGCCGGCTACAATGTCCCTATTTGTGACCTCAACTTGACCGTTGGCTTGCGGATGATACACTGAGGTTAACGTTTGTTTGACATTGAGCTCAGTGCACCATGCTTTGAACAGATTCTCGTCGAATTGTTTTCCGTTGTCAGTGATGATTTCGTGTGGGATACCGAATCGACATACAATGTTGTCCCATACGAAATTGCGAACTAGCTTGCCACTGATGTTCAGCAACGGCTTCGCTTCAACCCACTTAGTAAAGTAGTCGATGGCCACGAACAAGAATTTGACGCCGCCGTGACCGGGTGGGAAAGGTCCCACAATGTCAATGCCCCATTTGAAGAAAGGCCACGCCGACGTGATTGGGATCATGTCATGTCTGGGAGACCGGGCAACGGGTGCATGAATCTGGCATGAAGTGCAGTGCTTCGTTACTTCTGCTGCGTCTCGATACATTGACGGCCAGAAGTAACCCATGCGCACGATTTTGGCCACGACGGTTTTATGACCTGAGTGCAGGGCACACGATCCCTCGTGCACTTCCCGGATGACGTTCTCAGACTGCTTTGGACCTAAGCACCTTAAATTTGGTCCCAAGTAAGATTTTTTCATGAGCTTGCCTTTTTCGATGAAGTACATTGGAGCTTTCATCTGGATTTTTCTTGCTTCATTTGGGTCCTGAGGCAGGGTTCCTGCTCGGAGGTATTCCATGATCGGGGTCAGCCAATTATCCCCTTCCTCCTCAATTTGAGCGACGACGCTGGCCGGATCAATAGATTTTTTCCCCAGGACCGCGACCAGAACCTTCTTGGTGAGGTGGGCGAAGGTGAGTGATGTCAGCTTGCTTAGCGTGTCAGCTTTCTTGTTCTTGTTCCTCGTGACCTGCTCTATCGCGAATGATTCGAATTGTTTTGCCATGCTCTGAGCGAGTAACAAATATTGTTTCGTTGCCGGGTCCTTTGCTTCAAAGGCACCGTTGAATTGGTTGGCTACCAGTTGTGAGTCAACGTATGCCTGAAGGTTTTGTATACCCATCTCTGCTGCTATGCGAATACCCGACATAAGTGCTTCGTACTCGGCCTCGTTGTTAGAAGCAGGAAAACTGAACCGGAGGGCGTAAGTGTGTTCTTCTCCGTCGGGGCTTATAAGAATAAGTCCGGCCCCATCGCCCTTCGAACTCGAGGCACCATCAGTGAACAATTCCCAAGTAACTGGTTTCTCCGAGGTAGGGGTGACCATGGTACACCTGCCCTCTACCCCCCCCCCCCCCCCCGAAGCTCGGCAAGGAAATCGGCCAGTACTTGACCCTTCACCGCGCTCCGAGGGCAAAATGTGATTTCATGCTCGCCAAACTCAATTGCCCATTTAGATAGGCGACCGGAGATCTCGGGTTTTGACAACACTTGCTTGATCGGCTGGTCAGTGAGAACTGTGATAGGGTGGCCCTGGAAGTACCGACGAAGGCGCCGTGCTGAGTACACGAGCGCAAGTACCAACTTTTCGATTGCCGAGTAATTCAGCTCGCCCGGTTGCAAAGCGCGGCTACCAAAACACACCGGCATCTGTGTTTTTTCTCGAATGGCGATGAGTACAAAACTGACGGCGCTCTGCGACGCCGCCAGGTACATGGTGAGTGTTTCGCCGGGGATGGGAGCTGTGAGGGTTGGCAATTCAGTTAGGAATGTTTTCATGTCCTGGAATGCTCGTTCTGCCTCCGCCATCCAGGCGAAATCTTTTTTGTTGATGCAACCCTTGAGTGTGTCGAAGAACGGCAATGACCCGCTCAGCGGCTTTAGACAAGAAACGCGCCAAAGCCGCTAGCTTGCCATTTAAGCTCTGCATGTCTTTTTTGCATTGCGGGGATACCATGTCTGCGATAGCCTGTATTTTCTTAGGATTGGCTTTGATGCCTCGAGGCATCACAACATGGCCAAGAAATTTGCCCTCCTCCATTCCGAAGGAGCACTTAGCCGGATTGAGCTTCATATTGATTTTCCGCAGTGAGGAAAAAGTTTCAAGGACTTCAGTGAGTAGCTGGGACTCGATGTTGCTTTTGATCACGATGTCGTCGACATACGCTTCTAAGTTTCTGCCGATCTGAGGTTGGAAAGCGCGGTCAACGACACGTTGGTAAGTTGCTCCCGCGTTCTTGAGGCCGAAGGGCATCTTGGTGTAGCAAAAGATGCCTTGGTCTGTGTGGAACGCGGTCTTCTCTTCATCATCTTTGGCCATTAAAATCTGGTGGTACCCCTTGTAAGGATCCAGAAAACATTTGAACCTGAACCCGGATAAGGACTCGACCTTCCAGTCGATCTCGGGGAGCGTGTAGTTGTCCTTTGGACATGCTTTGTTAATGTCTTTGTAGTCCACACACATTCGCCATGAGCCATCAGATTTTTTGACCAGAACGGGGTTGGCGACCCACATTTGGTACTGAACCTCACGCATGATGCCGGCTTGTATTAACTTTTTTACTTCTTCGCAGATGAACCGGCTGCGATTAGGGGCCATGCCCCGCTTCTTCTGCCTGACCGGCGTGATGTTGGTGTTGACATTGAGCTTATGCTCGGCAAATGATCGTGGCAATCCGGTCATTTCCGAGTCATGCCAAGCGAACACGTCGGTGTTATTTGCTAAGATTTCGCAAAGTTTCAACCTAGTGGGTGCGCTTAACGCAAGACCCACTCGAACCATCTCCTCCGAGAACATGGGGTTGATAGCTACCATTTCATCACTGGTCATGGTGAATGGTCCAGGGGCGGATTTGGAGACTTGTGCACAGATTGGCAAGGCTGTGCCAATGGTGTGCAGTGTAGCGATGCCAGCTGGGGTCGAAAATTTCATCATTCCGTGGACCGTGGACGTGATGGCCCCGAACTTGTACAAGGCGGTGCGGCCCAACAGGACATTGAAACGGGAAGGGGCACGCACGATCACGAATTCTAACTCCACCGATCGACAGAATGGGTAATCACCCAAGGTGACAGCCAAAGTAACCCGACCAATGGGCCATCTGGAGTCGTTTGCATAACTGGCCAACGGTGAAGTCGGCTCCTGTAATTTTGTTCTGAATGTGCGAAGGCAACTGTAGAATACAGTGCTCGTACATGACTTCAACAATGCTACCAGTATCTGTGTAAACCGTGGAGACCTGACAATTGGCTATGCGTGCTGTAATGACAACAGGCTCTGGGAGTATAACAGCCCGCAAAGGTAGGAAGGAGATCGGCACCAACTGCCAGTCATGCAGTGTATCAGCTTTCCTTTTTAAACCTGTACCCACTGAATGAATCATGTGAATGACGGCATCCGGGGGATCCCTTGTGTCATCTTTCTTATAACACCCTCTATTCTCAAGACCATTTTTTTTAACCGGAAGCGCATAGTAAAATAATTCCATCTTAGATTGCATAAATTACAATTCAAAAGTTGCAATCCACATAACATGATTCATAAAAATAAGTTACCATACTAATTACAAATACTAAGTTTAGGTGTTATATAAATCCAAACATAATGTTAAACCATTAACATGATTATATAAAATTCAGAGTGAGCCGTCAAACATTCCAATCCAAAATCAACTTATTGCCCACCCACTATCAAAAGCTTAACCTGCAAGAAGTAAGGAGGGAATTAGCACAAAGCTAAGTAAATAGATCCACAACTATCAACCTAACTCAGATTAACAATTGTTTACAGCTAAACATCATAAACAACTAGCTTCAAAGAGGATCGGTGGTCCTTGAGGAACCCTACTGCCGCGGTGGCCCCCAAGTAACACTTACAACCACTGAAGGCCAATTCAGTGATCTAACCGATAGTTTGGTACTATTACTTCCTGCAACACCAATTCAATAAACAACACATATACAAAGCACTAATGTTGTCCAAGTAATAGTACCCAAACCCAATCCATGTTGACCTCTGAACAATTCACATAATCCACAATTCTCATGGCAATATGTAAACATAAAAGTATAAGCAGTAAAACCAAGTTTACCCGTTGTAACCAGATTGTTACAAGTAATTTAGACTGAGAGTCATTGATCCACTCACCCTTGTCGATCACAGTCTCCACTCAGAGATCTTATTTTACTGAGTCTTCGGTTTATCTGAGAACACAACCAAAACCCAAATTAGCATTTCATTTACAAGTTGTTATTATCTACCCAAGTATATAAAATGTCAAATATATGCACATAGTTTACATTCAATACTATTTAAATATCACAAGTATACAAGTCACAAGTTATCAAATTTGTCAACTTAAAACGTGCAAACGCGATCCGGGTTAAGGGTGGTGGGATCGCGTTCAAAATCATTCTGTTACCGTTTTACACTTGCAAACGCGATCCGGGTGATGGGTTAGGATTGCGTTCCAAAGAAGAAAGTTCGATTGCATCAAGATAACACTGATTAACGCGATCCGGGTAAGGGTTTTTAGGATCGCGTTTCAAAGAACAAATCGGACTGTGGCCAATTTTCACATGGTAACGCTATCCGAGCAAAAGGGCTGGATCGCGTTCCCACGTTCTACAGCAGAGGTTCAGACCTGCAATTGCACAGCACGAGCACAAATTCGAATTTTACAAAACCAAACTCCACAAACTCAGTTTTTATCAATCTAATACATCCCAATACACCTATAATCATCATATATCAACACAACATCAACATGCGATACTCAATTTCCTTTTACCTAACATAATCCACCCAATTTAATCAAAATCCATTTTTTATATTGAAATCTAAAACACTTGCATTTAAAATAAGAACAAGATGATGATGATGATTAAGCAATTTCAGTAACTACAAGTCCTTCAAGCATAAATGTTCATACATGCATCCATTTTTAACCTAACTCAATCAAATAAGCTCATAGAGATAAACAAGCAAACTTACAATCAATTGGAGAAAAGAGATGAACTAGATGACGAAGATGATGGTGAACTCAGATTCTAACACAAAATCACAGCCTCTTCTTTTGGTTTAATTCTTGTTTAAATGATTTTTCTTCAAGTGCGTGTGTTCTTGAGAGTGAAAGGAAGTTGGGGGAAAATAAGAAGTTAGGTCGATATTTCCTAACTAACCCCAATATTAGGTAGTAAAATGTTATCCCCCTTTAAACCTATTGTCTGGAACCTAAAAACCAATTGCGAAAATAATAATTTTATTTTAACGACAAATATAACAATTTAGAAGAAACAATATTTTACTATTCACAATAAGTCATTTAATCAATTGACCTATTATTTTCAATTATCCAAATAATAATATCAATTATTTCTAACATAATTAAATAACAAATAGCAATTAAATAGAGAAATTACCGTATAACTCCTAGGCCTACAAAGAGGATGTTACAAATCTTCCCTCCTTAAGGAGATTTCGTCCCCGAAATCTCGCCATGCCCAAAAACACTAGGATAACGCGTCCTCATGCTAGATTCGGTCTCCCACGTAAGGTTTGGTCCCAAACTATGATTCCACTTAACTAACACCATGGGAATATCCTTCTTTCGAAGTTTAGTCACCTTACGGTCCAATAGCTTTACAGGTTCCTCTACAAGTCTTTGACTTTGGTCAACGCGTAAGTCTTGCAATGGAAGAACTTGGGATTTGTCCTCCACATTGCATTTCCTTAAATAGCACACATTAAAAGTATCATGAATACCCGCTAACTTAGGAGGAAGATCTAGTGACACCGTTTGATCGTTAACTACTTTTCGAATTCTAAATGGCCCAATATACCTAGGAGAAAGTTTACCACGCTTACCAAACCGAATCACGCCCTTCCAAGGTGAGACTTTCAAATAAACCAATTCTCCTACAACAAAAGACACGGGTCGACGACGTGGATCGGCATACTGTTTGTCGCACCCCCAAATTTATGATGCGGAAGCGGTTCATGTCGGGGCGCGACCAAATACAGTAATCACAACACAAAGATATAATGAACGACCACTATATGCGTCGTTTACATTTGTATTGATTAAACAAAAGTTTACATCAAAATATAGTTTGCAATAGCTCGGTTTGAAATTGAGAGATTTACATACATAATTAATTTATACAAAATATAATAATGCAGCTAAATCTCTAAATGTTTGTATGCTTGACACGAGCTAAAGTATCCTGATCGGGCAGTCCAACCTACTGCTAAGTACATGTGATACATGCTAAAAATGGTCAAGGAAACGCTGGTGAGCTCACAGGTTTATATGTCAACACATATTTGTATGAACCGCAAGATTTAATTGAATTTAAAATGCAATTAAGAAAAATAAAAGTTATACAGCCATGAGCACATAGTCTGAGCTTAACTTGAGGGTCGGGTCCAATTAAGGAATTCCGATCGAAGTGCCTCCTACGAGTGCCTAATCTACACTCGTCTACCCAAATGCTAATACGTCCGTTTGACCAGTTAGTGCTTGCTAACCCAGACGAGGATTGTCAATCCTATATGATATCATATACTAACATTCACGCTACAGATGTATTACCAAACTATGTTTGTGGAGGACTTTAAATTGATTAGTTGAAAACAACTCATGTAGTATTTGATTTTGATTGTACTTGCGTTCACATGTAAATAAATCGAGCCACGTATCACACCCCTGATGAAAACAGTAAAATAGGGGCTATGAGACTCACCTGAGTCTTGAGAGTTTAACTTAATAAACTTGATTTGATTTACCAAGTATTGTTGTCCGAAGATTTGTAACCTGAGGGTGTCCATGACACGCGATGGTTATAAACGTGAGTAGGTATCTATAAAGACTACCTTTGTAGTTGTTCGTCCAACTAGAATGTCCAAATGACTATGATTTGGTTGATTAACTTGTCCAAATGACTACGATTTGGTTGATTGGTTTGAGTTTTGGAAACGTGTACGGCCCGTTGGTGATTGTTTGTAATAATAATCTCAACATTATTATTCTGATTTCAAAGTGTTATACTTAAAAGTATGTTCCAATGTGTTTTAGAAGTCGTATCGTATAAAGGTTTGAGGTTATACAAGTTTGACACTTAGTATAAAAATAGTTTGCAAACTTTCTGTTTTTAGCGTCACTTATAGCGACACTTAAGGGTTTAGGCGACACTCAAGAAGTGTCACATAAATGGTAAGTTCTGAATTGGTGGCGTCACTTGAGGAAGTGACGTATAAGAGGCTGCACTTAAGCAAGTGTCGGGTATGAGAGTCGGTGTAAGTGTCGGGTAGATTGAAAATCGATTTCGGGGTGTCATTTAGGTAAGTGTCGGATAAAATCATAATTTGGTTTTGGGCGGCACTTAGACAAGTGTCGCATTGGAGTGTCGGGTAGTACAGTTGCCGTCACTTAAGCAAGTGAAGCAAAAAGAGGGTATTTAGCGGCACTTAGGCAAGTGACGCAAAATTAGGGCTTTTGGCGACAGTTAAGGCGTTACTTAAGGAAGTGACGCTATACTGGATCTGGCTGTGTGTCACTTACGTCTGGTTGATTTCTTGATTTGTCGAAAACGTGTTTAACGACCACCACATGGTCTGATTCTTTTACCTAACCCTTATTTTGATTCATTAAGCTTATTAAAACCCTTACTTTGTGTCGAGAGTCGTTTTCACAAAATGACCAAAACTGACATTTTCCGTCAATGTTCCGAAAAGAAGTTTTGAACATATATTTGGATACTACAAAGCTAGAGGAACAACATACAAGTAAAATAAATCGAAAATCTAAAAGTTTTCGAAAGTGTCGGGAATCTTACAAGTTAAAGCGAGATGAAACCGAAAAGATAGAAAGGTAGATCGTGACGTTGTGGTTCTTTTTCTTCAAATGAGCGGAATGATTTGAGGCCGTTTAGTGCTGTTATTTGGTGGTGGAAGTGGTGGTGGTGTGGTGGTAGAAAAGATGGTGAAAGAGAGAGAATTGAGATGGTGTAAAGAAAGTGAGGTGGGAAAATGAGGTGAGGGGGTAATGACCCTCACCTTGGGCTGATTTTTGTGGGGCCCACTCCATGTGGGTGTGTTCCAAATTTTTATCCCCTGCGTTTGCGCTCCGTGCGGTGTTCGTTTCCCCGATCGTTTATATAATTTTAGACACGTTTAAATATGATTTTTAAAATGCGAATAATTATCCGATATTTTTGTTGAAGTATTTCATCAAATACTTTATAATTGAGTTATCAAATATAACTGAATTTTGTTTTGATTTGTTTGCGCGTTTAATATTTTAAATCGCGTAGACGTCATTTGTACGGTACGAAATGTAAACAAAATATTATCAAAATAATATTTTAAATACAATAGTGTTATTAAATAATGTTATATTATTTAATAAAATTGCTCACCAACGTCCGTATTATTTGAACCGAATTACATTCGATTTGAATTGCGTATGTAACACCCCCAAATTTACTGATCGCGGAAGCATACCTTGGGGTGCTACTAATCAATACACAAAGCACATAAGATACATAATGAACGACCACTACATGCGTCGTTTTACAAATACATTGATTAACGTAAGAGTCTACATATGGTTTACAAAAGATGAGTTCGCATAGCTACTTGAGAGATTCTAGTACATATCTAATTTAATCAAAATATAGAAATGCAGGGAAATCTCTTGATATTATATGATTGCATGCGACTCGAGCTACAGTATCCTGATGGGCAGTCCAACCTACTGCTGAGTACCTGAGATAACATGCTAAAAGGTCAGCTATAAAGCTGGTGAGCTCACAGGTTTGATATAACAATATATGATGTGTGAACCACAAGATTTGATGATTTGATTTACAAAGCATGTAAATAATTGATTGATGGGTATCACATGAATATTTGTAATTAAACAAATAAGTAAAGATATATGAAACTGGCATGAGCACATAGTCTGAGCTTAACTGAGATGTCAGGATCACAATTAAGTGCCTGAGCGAGGGTGCCTCTATGCGTATGCCTAATCAACATACGTTTGAACAAATGATAATGCGTCCGTTTGACAGGTTAGTGCTTGCTAACTCGGACGGGGATTGTCAATCCCATATGGTACCATACACTAACATTCACGCTAAATCATATTAACAGAACTATGCTTCAGAGGACTTTGATTGATTAGATGAAAACAACTCATGCAGCATACGTGATAATTTGATACTTGCGTTCACATGTAAAACAAAACAGAGCATGTATCTCACCCCTAGGTAAAAGCATTTAAAATAGGGGCTATGAGACTCACCTGAGCCTATTGAATTGTTAGCCAACAATTTATGATGATTCACAATGATTTGATGTCGTTACAACGACTGAACCTGCAGGACGTCTGAGACGTGCAAGGTTTTGATAAATGATTAGATTCTTAAAACTTGCCGGGCGTATCAAACGCGCAAGGTTTAATTGATTTGATGACACTACGGACCATCTATGCTAGTTATTCCCTTAACTAGTTTTGACCAAATACTTTGGTAATTGATTAGGGTTGAGTTTGTGAAAATGTATACGGGTCGTTGGTGACAGCTTGTAATAATAATTTCAAACTATTATTATTTTGCATGATTTGTTGTATCGTATTTAAATTGTTATAGTTAAAACTGCTAGTTATAGGTTTCTGCCGAAAGTTATGGTTTCTGCCGAAGGTGATGGTTTCTGCCGAAGGTTATGGTTTCTGCCTCAGGTGATGGTTTCTGCCGAAGGTGATGGTTTCTGCCGAAGGTTATGGTTTCTGCCGAAGGTGATGTTTTCTGCCGAAGGTTATGGTTTCTGCCGAAGGTTATAGTTTATGCCGAAGACATAAACTGTTACCATTTTTGAGTTTGTAAAACGAGTTTCAAGTTTTGATTTGGACATTTTATAGTTTGATGAGCTACAAGACAAGTAAATAAATGTATTAAAGTAGTTTTAAGGTGTCGTTCCAAAAATTCACCCAAACCCATCCTAATCAATTTCTTTGGACATAATCAGTTGCTAGATGTTAATATATGATGTTATAAATACATATAAACATATAATTTAAACAAAAGTTGTTGATTTCCTTACAATTTAAAATGGAGCTAAAATGGAGATGGAGCTTGGTGATGATGATGATGAATGATGAAGATGATCACGATGATGATGATGATGCTTGATCTCGTTTTTGTTATTTGTTGTTGTTGTTTGATTTGGAACCGAGAGAGAGCCGAGAGAGATTGAGAATGAAATGGAGAATGAAAATGAAAACAAAGGGTGCGTTTGATCTAACTGGCCAACTCCAATTATTGGAGTTGGTTGGTTAATATTTGCAGTACAAAACGCCCGTGTTTTTGTACCCGATCGAAAAGTAGTATAATATTTTAATTCGATAAATTTCTATAATTGACATCGTACGTATTTTAATCGAAGTATTTTAATAAAAATACTTTTAATGAGATATAAAAATATATCTTTGTTTTATCTTTCTGAGACGGACACGATTTAATTGGTTTCGTCGCGTTTGGGTAAAATGTTATAAAACGAAATATGTTTTATTTTAACTGAATGTAAATAATAATTATTATCTTCCATAATAATACATTATTTATAAATTTTGTCGCGTACGGTTGATTTGTACGATACGAATACTTTATATATATTAACAAAATAATATATAAGAAATAACGAGTTGTATTAAATAATATTTCCTATATTACTTAATATTGTTTTTCACCAACGCCGTATAATTGAATCGGAATTCGGCCGATTTAAAATGAACGATTAAACTTAATCGCATATTGATATATATTTGCCAATATATAATTTGATACACACAATTAGCCTAATACATAGCACTAACTACATGTATTACAAAGTGATTAGGAACTAAAAATCTAGTCCTAATTTGACGGGTGTCACATTCTCCCCTTGTTAAGAGAATTTCGTCCCGAAATTTAACTCTGAGTTGGCGTGCGAGTGGAGTCTGAGAATAGATGTGGATATTTGAGTCGCATATGGTCTTCCCGTTCCCAGGTGAATTCCGGACCACGCCGCGAATCCCACCGAACCTTGACAATAGGGATACGACTTTGCTTGAGCTGTTTGACCTCACGGTCCATGACCTCCACTGGTGTTTCGACGAAATGAAGTTTGTCGTCTATTTGAATTTCCTCAAGCGGAATGATGAGTGTCTTGTCGGACAGGCATTTCTTAAGGTTAGAAATGTGAAATGTGGGATGCACGCTACTGAGCTCTGGAGGTAGCTGCAATCGATATGCGACTGGACCAATCCTTTCAAGGATCTCAAAAGGTCCGATGTATCTAGGGTTTAACTTCCCACGTTTACCGAAACGGATGACACCTTTCCAAGGTGATACCTTGAGCAATACTCGATCCCCAACCTGGAACTCGAGATGCTTTCGTCTCACGTCAGCATAACTCTTCTGACGATCACGTGCGGCCTTTAGCCGTTGCTGGATACCAACGATCTTCTCGGTGGTTTCATGAATGATTTCAGGACCAGTGAGTTGACTATCTCCAACTTCGGTCCAACAGATAGGCGATCGGCACTTACGACCGTACAGTGCCTCAAAAGGTGCAGCTTCAATACTGGTGTGGTAGCTGTTGTTGTATGAGAATTCGCACAATGGCAAATGTTGTTCCCAATTTGCACCGAAATCAATGACGCAGGCGCGTAACATATCTTCCAGTGTTTGGATGGTTCGTTCACTTTGACCATCGGTTTGTGGATGATAGGCTGTACTCATATCTAAACGAGTGCCCAATGACTTTTGTAATGATTTCCAAAAGTTAGATGTGAATCGGCTGTCTCTATCAGAGATAATTGAGATTGGAACGCCGTGCCTTGTTACGATCTCCTTCATATAGATTCGCGTGAGACGTTCCATTTTGTCGGTTTCCTTCATAGCAATGAAGTGAGCAGATTTGGTTAGACGATCAACTATTACCCATATAGTATCGCAACCACTTGATGTTTTCGGGAGTTTAGTGATGAAATCCATGGAGATTTGCTCCCATTTCCATTGAGGGATTTCCGGTTGCTGAAGCAAGCCGGAGGGTTTCTGATATTCGGCTTTAACCTTTGAACATGTGAGGCATTTGCTGACGTACGTGGCAATCTCTGCTTTCATGCTCGGCCACCAGTACAGTCCCTTGATGCCATGATACATCTTGTCCGATCCAGGATGTATAGAGTATTTGGACTTGTGAGCTTCATCCATCACAAAGTCTCGAAGATTCCCAAACTTGGGTAACCAGATTCGGTTTGCGAAGTACTTGACCCCATTGGGTTTGGTTTCAAATTGATTCTCCATATTTTGCAAGGCCTCTTCCTTGATGTTTTCAGGTTTCAATGCTTCGAGTTGAGCAGTGAGGATTTGAATGATTAGATCATTATGAATGATAATACTGAGGGCTCGGACTCGAAGAGGTTTGGTGCGCTCTTTTCGACTTAAGGCGTCGGCAACTACATTTGCCTTGCCCGGATGATACTTGATTTCGCAGTCATAGTCGGTGAGTAACTCGACCCAACGACGTTGCCTCATATTGAGATCCTTCTGATCGAATATATGCTGGAGGCTCTTATGATCAGTGAAGATGGTACATTTCGTGCCATACAGATAATGTCTCCAGATTTTGAGAGTGAACACTACGGCTCCTAATTCGAGATCATGGGTTGTGTAGTTCTTCTCGTGAACTTTGAGTTGTCGGGAGGCGTAAGCTATGACTTTCTCTCGTTGCATCAACACGCAACCAAGTCCCTGATGCGAAGCATCGCAGTATACTACGAAGTCCTCGTTACCTTCGGGTAGTGATAGGATGGGCGCACTGCAAAGCTTTTGCTTTAATAACTGGAACGCTGACTCCTGCTTATCAGTCCAATTGAACTTCTTCTCTTTCTGAGTCAGTGTTGTGAGTGGTTGAGCTATCTTGGAGAAATTCTCAATGAAGCGCCGATAATAACCAGCCAGTCCTAAGAATTGGCGTACCTCGGTCGGTGTTGACGGTGCTTGCCAGCACTTGATAGCCTCGATCTTTGAGGGATCAACATGAATTCCCTGACTGTCAATCACATGACCAAGGAATTGAACTGTCTGAATCCAGAATTCACACTTGGAGAACTTATCATATAATTCTTCGCGCCTGAGAAGTTCTAGAATGGTCTTGAGATGCTGTGCGTGCTCTTGCTCGTTACGTGAGTAGATAAGAATGTCGTCTATGAAGACAATGACAAACTTGTCAAGATATGGTTTGCACACTCGGTTCATTAGATCCATGAATACTGCCGGTGCGTTAGTCAAACCAAAGGCCATAACCTGAAACTCGTAATGACCATAGCGAGTTCGGAAAGCGGTTTTCAGAATATCTTCATCGCGAACTCGTAACTGATGATAACCCGATCGTAGATCTATTTTTGAATAAACACTTGACCCTTGGAGTTGGTCGAACAGGTCATCGATACGAGGAAGTGGATAACGGTTCTTGATGGTTAATTTGTTCAACTCTCTGTAGTCGATACACATCCTGAATGAACCGTCCTTCTTTTTCACAAACAGGACCGGAGCTCCCCAGGGTGAAGAACTCGGTCTTATGAAACCCTTATCCAGAAGTTCCTGTAACTGAACAGACAACTCCTGAAGTTCTGAAGGGGCTAAACGATATGGTGCTCGTGCCACGGGTGCTGCCCTAGGCACAAGATCTATTGAGAACTCAACTTGCCTTGGTGGTGGAAGACCAGGTAATTCTTCTGGGAAGACTTCTGGAAAGTCTCTGACGATGGGCACATCCTCAAGTCGCTTCTCTTCTGACTTCTTCTCAATAACATGAGCGAGGATTGCCTGATACCCTTTTCTAAGGTACTTGCGAGTCTTCATGCAGGATATGATATTCAATCTCGTCCCACTGGTCTCCCCTTGTATGATCAAAGTACTACCAGTGACGAGAGGAATACGAATGATCTTGTCATGACATACAATTTCAGCTTGATGCTTGGATAGCCAATCCATGCCTACTACTATGTCAAAACTTCCAATCTCGATGGGTATGAGGTTTATGGGAAATAGTTCATTTGCGAGGTTTAGGGTGCAATTTGGTATTACACTATCGGCCTCGATCAATTTGCCATTAGCTAACTCTACAGTGTACTTAGCTTCTAAGGCAACAGGTGAAATGTCTAATAGTGGGCTAAATTCCTCAGATATAAAACTCTTATCAGCACCAGTATCAAACAAAATTGAAGCAGTTAAATTGTTGAGAAGAAACATACCCGTGACCACATTAGGGTCTTCACGGGCCTCTCCAGCATTCAGTACAAAAGCTCTGCCCCTAGCATTGTTGTTGTTGTTCCCTTTGTTCTTCAACTTTGGACACGCATTCCTGAAGTGTCCAGTGTTTCCACACTCATAGCATGCTCGGGGTTGGTTGTTGTTGTTGTTGGCGGTGGGGTTGGTTGCAGGTGTTCGACAGTCTTTGGTAAGATGTCCATACCTCTTGCAGTTGTTGCAGGGTGCACTACAAGGACCATCATGATGACGATTGCACTTTGAACAGTAGGGTTTATTTCCAGTGTACCCTTTCCTCTCTCCAGAACCTGATGTGTCATTCTTGACAGTCTCAGTCTTTTTGAAGGTCTGTTGGTTCTGATTCCCAGACCATTTTCTCTTGTTGTTGTTCCCAGAAGATGAGACAGGGTTTCCTTGGCTCTCTTGCATAGCCATGAGCTCATGAGCTAAACGAATTGCTCCCTGAATGGTGGTCTTACCAGAAGAAGCGACGTTCCCCCGGACAGGTTCCGGAAGACCGCGAATGTACCTCTTGACCTTGTCGGTCTCACTGCTTACTAAGGCTGGGCGGAGAGTTGCCAGTTGTTGGAACCTAGTGGTATAACCAACAATGTCGGTTCCTTGAACCTTGAGATGCCAGAACTCCTCATCTAGCTTCTCGAGTTCTTCAGATGGGCAATACTCCTCTGTGAGCATTTTCTTCAGATCTTCCCAGGGAAGTAGATAGGCGGTATCTATACCCACAGACTGGGTATACGAGTTCCACCAGGTGAGGGCACCGTCAGCAAGGGTGCATGTGGAAAACTGAACTCTATCCCCTTCCGCACATTTGCTAATGCGAAAGACGGATTCCATCTTCTCAACCCATCTGATTAGGCCGATGGCTCCTTCAGTTCCTTTAAAGCTTAGGGGTTTGCAGTTTTGAAAATCCTTGTAGGAACAAGGCTTGGCAGTGGGAGGGGTATTAGCAGTACCACTATTCCTTTCGGGAGGCTTCAGTCACAGCCTGAGAGATGATAGATGCCATCTGGGCATCAGTGTAAGTCCTTGACTTTGGCGGCATGATTTTCCTGAGATTAGAAGGATAAAGTTCGTGAGAGATTGTCCATAAATGATGATTATCATAGATGTACTTATACAAATGCGGTAATATACAACATCACAATATGACAATCAACATTATAGAACAATCAAGAGGAATTGAATAACCATCTCTACTGACTAGCAACTACGTGCTAACTAGCCTGGTTATTTGAATTGTTTTGAGTTGGGTAAGGTCTCGCTCGAAGTGACTCGGTGGTCCTCCTAGCTACCTATGAGTTTCGTGATTACAAGAGATGTTGTCGAGAGTGGGATGAAAATAGAAAATGTTTCGGTGGGTGTGTGTTGCCATCTCTATGACGAAGTGTTTTAATATGTGAGTGTCTATAATAGACTAGCGTACAGTGCTTGAGCGATGACTATCTATGTATATATACTTATATCACATAATAGTCTTATGAGTGTCTAGCACAAACAATTATGAGTCCCGGTTTCTCTCGAGGTCAGAGTCAACTAATGTATTCCTATTCCAGCATAACCATTTCAAGCCTTACATCATCTTTATTTAATTGTACATAGTTGATCAAGCTATGTTAAATTAAACTCATATGATGTAACTCTTGAACCAATCATACTTAACAGAAAATACTGCCTAACGGTCATAGTCTAGGCCCACTAATGCAACCTAGTTCACTATAACCTTAGGCTCTGATACCAATCTGTAACACCCCCAAATTTACTGATCGCGGAAGCATACCTTGGGGTGCTACTAATCAATACACAAAGCACATAAGATACATAATGAACGACCACTACATGCGTCGTTTTACAAATACATTGATTAACGTAAGAGTCTACATATGGTTTACAAAAGATGAGTTCGCATAGCTACTTGAGAGATTCTAGTACATATCTAATTTAATCAAAATATAGAAATGCAGGGAAATCTCTTGATATTATATGATTGCATGTGACTCGAGCTACAGTATCCTGATGGGCAGTCCAACCTACTGCTGAGTACCTGAGATAACATGCTAAAAGGTCAGCTATAAAGCTGGTGAGCTCACAGGTTTGATATAACAATATATGATGTGTGAACCGCAAGATTTGATGATTTGATTTACAAAGCATGTAAATAATTGATTGATGGGTATCACATGAATATTTGTAATTAAACAAATAAGTAAAGATATATGAAACTGGCATGAGCACATAGTCTGAGCTTAACTGAGATGTCAGGATCACAATTAAGTGCCTGAGCGAGGGTGCCTCTATGCGTATGCCTAATCAACATACGTTTGAACAAATGATAATGCGTCCGTTTGACAGGTTAGTGCTTGCTAACTCGGACGGGGATTGTCAATCCCATATGGTACCATACACTAACATTCACGCTAAATCATATTAACAGAACTATGCTTCAGAGGACTTTGATTGATTAGATGAAAACAACTCATGCAGCATACGTGATAATTTGATACTTGCGTTCACATGTAAAACAAAACAGAGCATGTATCTCACCCCTAGGTAAAAGCATTTAAAATAGGGGCTATGAGACTCACCTGAGCCTATTGAATTGTTAGCCAGCAATTTATGATGATTCACAATGATTTGATGTCGTTACAACGACTGAACCTGCAGGACGTCTGAGACGTGCAAGGTTTTGATAAATGATTAGATTCTTAAAACTTGCCGGGCGTATCAAACGCGCAAGGTTTAATTGATTTGATGACACTACGGACTATCTATGCTAGTTATTCCCTTAACTAGTTTTGACCAAATACTTTGGTAATTGATTAGGGTTGAGTTTGTGAAAATGTATACGGGTCGTTGGTGACAGCTTGTAATAATAATTTCAAACTATTATTATTTTGCATGATTTGTTGTATCGTATTTAAATTGTTATAGTTAAAACTGCTAGTTATAGGTTTCTGCCGAAAGTTATGGTTTCTGCCGAAGGTGATGGTTTCTGCCGAAGGTTATGGTTTCTGCCGAAGGTGATGGTTTCTGCCGAAGGTGATGGTTTCTGCCGAAGGTTATGGTTTCTGCCGAAGGTGATGTTTTCTGCCGAAGGTTATGGTTTCTGCCGAAGGTTATAGTTTATGCCGAAGACATAAACTGTTACCATTTTTGAGTTTGTAAAACGAGTTTCAAGTTTTGATTTGGACATTTTATAGTTTGATGAGCTACAAGACAAGTAAATAAATGTATTAAAGTAGTTTTAAGGTGTCGTTCCAAAAATTCACCCAAACCCATCCTAATCAATTTCTTTGGACATAATCAGTTGCTAGATGTTAATATATGATGTTATAAATACATATAAACATATAATTTAAACAAAAGTTGTTGATTTCCTTACAATTTAAAATGGAGCTAAAATGGAGATGGAGCTTGGTGATGATGATGATGAATGATGAAGATGATCACGATGATGATGATGATGCTTGATCTCGTTTTTGTTATTTGTTGTTGTTGTTTGATTTGGAACCGAGAGAGAGCCGAGAGAGATTGAGAATGAAATGGAGAATGAAAATGAAAACAAAGGGTGCGTTTGATCTAACTGGCCAACTCCAATTATTGGAGTTGGTTGGTTAATATTTGCAGTACAAAACGCCCGTGTTTTTGTACCCGATCGAAAAGTAGTATAATATTTTAATTCGATAAATTTCTATAATTGACATCGTACGTATTTTAATCGAAGTATTTTAATAAAAATACTTTTAATGAGATATAAAAATATATCTTTGTTTTATCTTTCTGAGACGGACACGATTTAATTGGTTTCGTCGCGTTTGGGTAAAATGTTATAAAACGAAATATGTTTTATTTTAACTGAATGTAAATAATAATTATTATCTTCCATAATAATACATTATTTATAAATTTTGTCGCGTACGGTTGATTTGTACGATACGAATACTTTATATATATTAACAAAATAATATATAAGAAATAACGAGTTGTATTAAATAATATTTCCTATATTACTTAATATTGTTTTTCACCAACGCCGTATAATTGAATCGGAATTCGGCCGATTTAAAATGAACGATTAAACTTAATCGCATATTGATATATATTTGCCAATATATAATTTGATACACACAATTAGCCTAATACATAGCACTAACTACATGTATTACAAAGTGATTAGGAACTAAAAATCTAGTCCTAATTTGACGGGTGTCACAGCGTACGATTTAATCAAATCGCATAATTGTATATATTCAACAATATATATTATTTGATACACAAATTAGCCTAACACAGAACTAATTACATGTATTAGAGGTGATTAGGCACTAATTATTAGTCCTAATTTGACGGGTGTCACATTCTCCCCCTGTTAGAAGAATTTCGTCCCGAAATTTAGTTTGTAGTCGTGTTTGAAGTAGCGACAGTGAATAACTGAGGATACTTGAGTCGCATTTGGTCTTCCCGTTCCCAAGTGAATTCCGGACCACGTCGCGAATTCCACCTGACCTTTACGATGGGAATACGACTTTGTTTGAGTTGTTTGACCTCACGGTCCATGATTTTGGTGGGTTCTTCAACAAAGTGAAGCTTGTCGTCAATACGAATTTCATCGAGTGGGATAATAAGTGTCTCATCAGACAGGCATTTCTTCAAATTAGAAACGTGAAAAGTGGGGTGCACGCTGCTGAGTTCGGGTGGCAGCTGCAATTGATATGCCACTGGACCTATCCTCTCGAGGATCTCAAATGGTCCAATGTATCTAGGATTCAGTTTTCCGCGTTTGCCGAAATGAATGACACCTTTCCAAGGTGAAACTTTGAGTATTACTCGATCCCCAACCTGGAACTCGAGTGGTTTGCGTCTCACATTAGCATAAGTTTTCTGACGATCACGTGTGGCTTTGAGTCTGTTTTGAATTTCGAAGATCTTTTCAGTGGTTTCGTGTATGAGTTCAGGACCAGTGAGTTGACTGTCTCCCACTTCGGTCCAACAAATAGGTGAGCGACACTTACGACCGTACAGTGCCTCGAAAGGTGCAGCCTTAATGCTGGTGTGATAGCTGTTGTTGTACGAAAACTCGCACAATGGTATATGTTTTTCCCAGTTTACACCGAAGTCAATTACGTAAGCTCGTAGCATGTCTTCCAGTGTTTGAATCGTCCGTTCACTTTGGCCGTCGGTTTGAGGGTGGTATGCGGTACTCATATCAAGACGGGTACCCAACGATTTCTGAAGTGATTCCCAAAAGTAAGATGTGAAGCGACTATCTCGATCTGAGATAATTGAGATGGGAACGCCGTGTCGGGTTACGATTTCTTTCAGATAGATTCGAGTGAGGCGTTCCATTTTGTCGGTTTCCTTGATCGCAAGGAAATGAGCAGATTTCGTGAGACGATCAACGATCACCCAAATGGTATCGCAACCGCTCGACGACCTTGGTAGTTTGGTTATGAAATACATTAAGATTTGTTCCCATTTCCATTGAGGAATTTCGGGTTGTTGGAGTAAACCGGAAGGTTTTTGATATTCATCTTTGACTTTTGAGCAAGTAAGACACTTGCTGACATATGTGACGACTTCGGCTTTCATGTTTGGCCACCAATAGAACTCTTTGATGCCATGATACATTTTATCGGATCCCGGATGAATAGAATATTTGGACTTGTGAGCTTCATCCATCATCAAGTCTCATAGGTTCCCAAAACTAGGCAACCAGATTCGATTTCCGTTAGGTTTGATTTCGAATTGTTTATCCATGCCTTGCAAGGCTTCATCTTTGATGTTATCGGGTTTCAAAGCTTCGAGTTGAGCAGTGAGAATCTGAATGTTTAGATCGTTATGAATAGTCATACTGAGGGCTCGGACTCAAAGTGGTTTCGATCGTTCCTTTCGACTGAGGGCATCGGAAACAACATTTGCCTTCCCTGAATGGTATTTGATTTTGCAATCATAATCGGTAAGCAACTCGACCCATCGACGTTGCCTCATGATGGGATCTTTCTGATCGAATATGTGTTGGAGACTTTTGTGGTCGGTAAAGATTGTGCACTCAGTGCCGTAAAGATAATGTCTCCAGATTTTGAGAGCGAACACGACAGCTCCAAGTTCGAGGTCATGAGTGGTGTAGTTCTTTTCGTGAATTTTCAGCTGTCGCGAGGCGTAAGCAATGACCTTGTCTCGTTGCATCAGCACGCAACCGAGACCTTGGTGTGAAGCATCGCAGTAAACCACGAAGTCATCGGTGCCTTTGGGTAAGGATAGAATAGGAGTACTGCAAAGCTTTTGTTTTAGAAGTTGAAATGCTGACTCTTGTTTATCAGTCCAGTCAAACTTTTTGTCTTTCTGAGTCAGTGTCGTGAGTGGTTGGGCTATTTTTGAGAAGTTTTCAGTGAATCGTCGATAGTACCCAGCAAGACCCAAAAATTGGCGTACTTCGGTTGGAGTTGTGGTGCTTGCCAGCACTTGATAGCCTCGATTTTTGACGGATCAACATGAATTCCTTGACTATCGATAACATGCCCAAGGAATTGAACGGTTTGCATCCAGAACTCACACTTAGAAAATTTAGCATACAGCTCCTCGTGTCTAAGTAGTTCTAGGATGGTTTTGAGATGTTGCGCGTGTTCCTGTTCGTTGCGCGAGTAGATGAGTATGTCGTCGATGAAGACAATGACAAACTTGGTGAGATAAGGTTTGCACACCCGATTCATAAGGTCCATAAATACAGCCGGTGCGTTGGTTAGACCGAATGGCATCACTTGGAATTCGTAGTGCCCATAACGGGTTCTGAAAGCAGTTTTCGGAATATCAGTGTCACGAACACGTAGTTGGTGATAACCTGACCGAAGATCGATCTTTGAATAAAAACTCGACCCTTGAAGTTGGTCAAACAGGTCATCTATGCGCGGAAGTGGATATCGGTTCTTGACGGTCAACTTGTTCAACTCTTGATAGTCAAGTGTCGCATTGGAGTGTCGGGTAGTACAGTTGCCGTCACTTAAGCAAGTGACGCAACAAGAGGGTTTTTAGCGGCACTTAGGCAAGTGACGCAAAATTAGGGCTTTTGGGGATACTTAAGGCGTCACTTAAGGAAGTGACGCTATACTGGATCTGGCTGTGCGTCACTTACGTCTGGTCAATTTCTAGATTTGTCGAAAACGTGTTTAACGACCACCACATGGTCTGATTCTTTTACCCAACCCTTATTTTGGTTCATTAAGCTTATTAAAACCCTTACTTTGTGTCGAGAGTCATTTTAGGTGTCGTTTTCACAAAATGACCAAAACCGACATTTTCCGTCAATGTTCTGAAAACAAGTTTTGAACATATATGTGGACACAACAAAGCTAGAGGAACAACATACAAGTAAAATAAATCAAGAATCTAAAAGTTTTCAAAAGTGTCGGGAATCTTACAAGTTAACGCGAGACGAAACTGAAAAGATAGAAAGGTAGATCGTGACGTTGTGGTTCTTTTTCTTCAAATGAGCGGAATGATTTGAGGCCGTTTGGTGGTGTTATTTGGTGGTGGAAGTGGTGGTGGTGTGGTGGTAGAAAAGATGGTGAAAGAGAGAGAATTGAGATGGTGTAAAAAAAGTGAGGTGGGAAAATGAGGTGAGGGGGTGATGACCCTCACCTTGGGCCAATTTTTGTGGGGCCCACCCCATGTGGGTGTGTCCCAAATTTTTATCCCCTGCGTTTGCGCTCCATACGGTGTTCGTTTCCCCGATCGTTTAAATAATTTTAAACATATTTAAATATTAGTTTTAAAATGCGAATAATTATCCGATATTTTTGTTGAAGTATTTCATCAAATACTTTATAATTGAGTTATCAAATATAACTGAGTTTTGTTTTGATTTGTTTGTGCGTTTAATATTTTAAATCGCATAGACGTCATTTGTACGATACGAAATGTAAACGAAATATTATCAGAATAATATTTTAAATACAATAGTGTTATTAAATAATGTTATATTATCTAATAAAATTGCTCACCAACGTCCGTATTATTTGAACCGAATTACATTCGATTTGAATTGCGTACGATTTAATCAAATCGCATAATTGTATATATTAAACAATATATATTATTTGATACACAAATTAGCCTAATACAGAACTAATTACATGTATTAGAGATGATTAGGCACTAATTATTAGTCCTAATTTGACGGGTGTCACACTGTTTCTGTCTATCACGAGCAGCTTTCAATCTATCACGGCCGATAGATACCTTATCAGCAGTGATATGTACTATCTCAGGACCCGCAAACTGTTTCTCACCCGCCTCTAATCAACAAGTGGGTGTTCTACATCGGCGACCATACAACATCTCATATGGTGGCATGCCTATACTGGAATGAAAAGAGTAATAGGCGAACTAAACCAACGGTAAGTGAGAATCCCAAGACCCCCCAAATTCTAATACACAAGCCCGTAACATGTCCTCGAGATTCTGAATAGTCCGCTCAGACTGACCATCAGTCTGAGGATGATAAGTAGTGCTCAAATTAACTCTAGTACTTAATTCCCTTTGCAAACTTTGCCAAAACCCCGATACAAATCGTGAATCTCTGTTAGAAACGCTAGACAACGGAATCCCATGTCTAGAAATAACCTCATTAATGTACAACTGTGCCAGTTTACCCAAAGATGCCATCTCACTAGCAGCAAGAAAGTGAGCACTTTTAGTCAACCTGTCCACGATCACCCAAATCATATCATTACCCTTAACCATTCGAGGTAATTTGGTTACAAAATCCATCGTTATGTGCTCCCATTTCCACTCGGGAATCTTAAGTTGTTTCAATGATCCATATGGTTTCTGGTGTTCGGCTTTCACTTACGAGCATATGTGACAAGATTCCACAAACCGAGCTACATCCGATTTCAAAGTAGGCCACTAATACAACGGTTTCAAGTCATTGTACATCTTTGTACATCCGGGATGAACCGACAATCTAGATTTATGAGCCTCCAACAAAATTAAATCACGAAGTCCACCAAACAAAGGAACCCAAACTCGTGACTGAAAAATCTTTAATCCACGCGAGTCATCAATCAATAAACCCTTTCTTTTAAGCATGATCTCGGATTTCAAGTTATTATCCATCAATGCCTCCAATTGTGCGGTTTTTAATTGGTCAATCAAATCCAATGAAACCTCTAATCGCATAAAACAAACTCTTTCAGATTTTCCTTTCCGGCTAACGCATCCGCCACAACATTGGCTTTACCCGGGTGTTAACGAATCTCACAATCATAGTCCTTGATCAATTCCAACCATCGTCTTTGTCGCATATTGAGCTCTTTCTGGGAGAACATGTACTGCAGACTCTTGTGATCCGTACAAATAACACACTTAGTGCCATAAAGGTAGTGTCTCCAAATTTTCAAGGCGAAAACCACAACCGCAAGTTCCAAGTCATGGGTGGGGTAATTTTTCTCATGAGGTTTCAATTGACGCAAAGCATAAGCAATTACACGGTCTTGTTGCATCAATACACAACCCAAACCCGTAGAAGAAGCATCGCAATAAACAATAAAATCCTCGGATCCCTCTGGTAATGCTAACACCGGAGCCATGTTTGAAAAAGCCAATTCCTGTTGATCACCCCACTGAAATCTCAATCCTTTCGAGTGAGTTTAGTCAACGGACCCGTAATCTTAGAAAAGTCCTTTATAAACTTTTTGTAATAGCCCGCTAACCCTAGAAAACTCTTAATCTCGGAAGCATTCTTAGGAGCATCCCAATTCATAACGGCCTCAACCTTAGACGGATCAACCATCACCCCATCTTTGCAAATGATATGCCCCAAAAACTGCACCTCTCGAAGCCAAAACTCACATTTGGGAAGTTTAGCATATAATTGTTCCTTTCTCAAAGTGTCAAGAACCAAACGCAAGTGCATTTCATGATCGGATTCAGATTTGGAATATACCAAAATATCATCAATAAACACAATAACGAATTTGTCCAGAAAAGGTCGGCACACCCTATTCATCAAATCCATAAAAACAGCAAGAGCATTCGTCAACCCAAATGGCATAACAAGGAACTCATAATGACCATATCGTGTACGAAATGCAGTCTTACGAAAGGCAGTCTTAGGAAAATCTATTTTAGAAAAGTATGAAGCTCCCTATAACTGGTCGAATAACTCATCAATACGAGGAAAAGGGTATTTATTCTTAACTGTTCTTTTGTTCAATTCCCTGTAATCGATACACATTCTGAGGGTACCATCTTTCTTTTTAACAAACAATACCGGTGCGCTCCAAGGAGAAGAACTCGGTCTAATAAACCCTTTATCTAATAACTCCTGAATTTGACTCATCATTTCACGGATTTCGGAGGGAGCTAATCTATAAGGCGCTTTAGCTACAGGGGTAGAGCTAGGGATCAAATCAATATGATATTCTACATCCCTAATAGGGGGCAAGCCAGGCAATTCATAGGGAAAACATCTGGATATTCAGAAACCACACAAATATCTGGAACAGACTTCTTTTCTAACTTAGCATTTACCACATAGGGTAGGTACGAGTCACAACCCTTAGCTAGAGATTTTCTAGCTTTCATCATCGAAACCAAAGGAATTTTACCTTTCCCCCTTTCCCCTCGAGCCACAACATATGACTCATCAGAGATTGGGATTTTAATCAATTTTCTATGGCATTCTATATTTGCTTTGTTCTTACTTAACCAATCCATGCCTAAAACTGCATCAAAACCGGGAATAGGCATCAACAGAAATGAAACCGGGAAACTATGACCCTCGATCAAAATGCTAGCTCCAGTCACCGATGTGGTAACCGGAACCATTTTGCGATTTGTTACCTCAACCTCAATAGGATTAGTAATAACAGTGGGAGTCAATCTCAGTCTATCACAGAAATGCATGGATATAAAAGAACAATTTACTCCTAAATCAAATAGAACACATGCCGATACAAAATTGATAAGAAAAGTACCAGTTATGACATCCTCGGTCCTGACAGCTTCATCATCTGTCATTTGGAAAGCCCTGCCAGTTGCTGATGGTGGATTCTTGTCGCTGCCCCAGCGGTCGGTCGGATTGTACTCCGGTTGTTGAACCGTCCGGCAAGGGCACACGGCAGTGGGTTTTATATTTATTATGTTGGGTATCCTAAGTTTTTATACAACTTAAAGACCTATAGGGCAGTAAGCAGTACGTATGACTCAGGTGTCGTTCTTCAAACAACAACGGGCATGGGATCTTAGGCGGATTAATTATCTTTTGCAATTTAGCTGGGATTTTTAAAACTTTTGGATAGGTTGGTTTGATTATCTAATCTAATTACTAAAATTAAAAACTAATTTAAAGGTGGAGGTTGTACGGAGAACGCATAGAAATCAAGATAAGGAATATGTTTAATGTGATTTCGGCAATGTTATAAGGTGGATAGTTATGAGGGATAAGGCTACTAGCTGTGATGACTAATCTGGTGAGGTCATAGAAACCTAATTGGTAGTAAAGTATTATGCTTACGGCCTTTTCTCGGCTTCCACGTATTTGTACTACACCAGAGGTGGTTCCAACGCTATACCGGATACTTGGATGTTTTACAACTTTTCCGTTACACTAATTAGAATTCCATATTACTCACTGGATATTCCTGATAGGTTTTAGGACCCAATCAAGAACACGTACAATCACAAGATTATACCCCACGACAATAAACGGATCAAACACAAGCAATTAAGATAATACGAGAATAGTAAACGAACACGAGAATATAACGTGGTTATATCCAATCTACTCGATTGGTTTAATCCATGGCCAACTAGAGAGAGATCTTATTATTTTTTGGAGGTGTTAGGGTTACAAATACAAAGGTTAAAATATATATATAATACTTCGTACGTAAGTAATGCGGCCAACTTAAACTATTGCCGACTCCAATTTTGTTTCCATATTCGTTTGTCACGTGAAACATCCATTATTATTATTATTCTAACAATAAATAATAATGCCTATTACTTACCCAAAGTGAATATATTATTTATTTAATCTTCATCAAATCCTAACAATCTCCCACTTGAAGATTAAATTAACCAAACTCCAGTAACCCGTAACTAAACGCCACTTTAATAGAATATGTTCAAACTTATACCGCCGAAACCATCGGGACACGCCGCACGACCACACCGAGTCGGAAGACTTTCGATACTAGTTACCAGAACTCCACTATTAAACTGTGACCAAGAAATCTCTCTAGTTTATCACCTTCTCATTAGTTCATGAGAAGATTGGTTGAAGCTTGGAATGACTCCACGTTACACTAGCAACCCATCCATACAGCCTTTCGCCTACCAGATCTTTCTTTCCAACAAAGATAAGACCACCCGGTAGAACAACCATGTGAATAACACCATCAAGGCAACCGTGTGAAAATACCATCACACCCTTGATCATCCACTCAAACATTCTTGCTTTCACCGTTGGATCACCGATCACAAACATGCGCATGAATTTCGGCAAACACATCTTTCCCCAACGAGCCAACTCCCACTGTACGGATTTATTATAAAATGCGGCTCTCGGAAAAGCATCTTGCTCACCACCCTCGGTCAGTCGCAACCTAGTTGCCATTGGAGATGATCTAACCCAAGACTTGAAAACTCTAGTAGTACCGAGATAACAAACCAAATCTATAGAAACCCCAAGGCTCCCACTCAACGCCAATCTCCTACTAGTTTCAACTCTTCTCGAACTCCCACTCATTCCAGATCTCTCAACAATACCGTGAAGCTCAAGTCGACTAGGATTTTGAACACCTACCTCACCACCTAGCCATTCCTCATTCGGAATCTCAACCATATACAAGGTTCCCCGTTTATACCCGCGAGCAATTACCAAACTACCCTTGATAACCTTCCACTGTTGATCGCCAAACCTAATGTGGTACCGTTCATCATCCAACTGCCCAATAGAAACCAACCGCTTCTTGAGCTTGGGAATGAACCTCACATTATTGAGGACCCAATCCTTACCAAGGTGAGTTTTGAGGATAACATCCCCAATACCCGCAACTTTAAGCTTTCTTCCGTTCGCAAGACAAACCCTACCAGAATAAGACCTAAAATTCGTCATCTCTTCTATGCACGGGATAGCATGAAAAGATGAACCCGAATCCAAAACCCAGGATTCCACAAGATTCTCCTCACAGCACAACAACGCATCTTCAGTCGTATCAACCGCCGTATTAACACTCGGTTTACCATTCGGACATTGATACCTAAAGTGCCCCAGTTGCTTACAGTTCCAACACGTGACGTTCCTATTCTCCGATGGCTCTCTCCGCGATCTAGATCTACTCTTACTACGTCCCCTGCTAGTCACACTCAAAGCTGACGAACCCGAATACTCACCGGAATCTTTTCTTCTAATTCCCTCACCGAGTATCAAATCACGGATCCCCTCAAAAGTCAACTTAGTAGTTCCGGATGAACCACTAACAGCTGTAACCATTCCAGACCAACTTTCGGGCAACAAAGATAATAAGAAAAGTGCCTCCAACTCACCTTCAAACGTAACCCCTACAGATCTTAACCTAGTCAAGATCGAGTTAAACTCGTTCACATGATCCGCCGGCGATGCACCTTCACCCATCTTCGCGTTCACCAACTGCCGAATCAAGAAAACCTTATTGAGAGCCGAGGGTTTCTCATACATGTTAGACAACGCCGTTAACAAACCTGCAGTCGTGGTTTCCCCAGCAATATTGTAGGCGACATTCTTGGCCAGAGAAAGTCGAACTACTCCAAGTGCATAACGATCTAACAACGCCCAGTCGGCATCACTCATACTTTCAGGTTTAGTACCTGACAACGGTTGGTGTAACTTCTTCTCATACAAAACGTCTTCGATTTGCATCTTCCAAAACCCAAAATCGCTGCCATCAAACTTACTAATCCTAATCTCACTTTTATCCGTCATTGTTCCCAAACTCGAAAACCACGAGCTCTGATACCACTTTGATAGGTTTTAGGACCCAATCAAGAACACGTACAATCACAAGATTATACCCCACAACAATAAACGGATCAAACACAAGCAATTAAGATAATATGAGAATAGTAAACGAACACGAGAATATAACGTGGTTATATCCAATCTACTCGATTGGTTTAATCCACGGCCAACTAGAGAGAGATCTTATTATTTTTTGGAGGTGTTAGGGTTACAAATACAAAGGTTACAATATATATATATAATACTTCGTACGTAAGTAATGCGGCCGACTTAAACTATTGCCGACTCCAACTTTGTTTCCATATTCGTTTGTCACGTGAGGTACGTACGTACACAAGTCTTCAAAGGAAACATCCATTATTATTATTATTCTAACAATAAATAATAATGCCTATTACTTACCCAAAGTGAATATATTATTTATTTAATCTTCATCAAATCCTAACAATTCCTATATTTCTTAATGAGCTACAACTACGATCCTATTATATACCTAACATAGAGTTGTCCGCAATCAGATACACAATATGTCACATGGATAGCAGTTATAGAGTATCCGGTGCACCTAATGTTCTCCCAAATGCACAGACCAATTCAACTGACAACCATCCTCTAATCCTGGTCCCCAGTCTCATACATCCGAAGGACGTCCGTATCGTGGCATATCGTTCATTGAACAATAGCATGAACAGGGTTTAACCTGCGGAACCGGTTGGGATAATCTATCTAGCGATCAGTTAAATTGTTCATCATTAATTATACAATCATCACAACTATTACATACATGTTAACGTACCTGTATTATGTTTATTATGTTTATGAAAATCTAATTAGCAGGGCAGTGATAGTGGTTATGTATGTCTAGCATGTAGTACCTAAACAACAATCAAACAAGAACATGCAATAGGACGGAAGACTAGTATTACACTAACTGGCCTGAGGATTAAATCATGGATATCCCGGAAGTTATCCCAAAGATATACAACAGATAAGCATGAACCTAATCTATCTCTACTCTTATGCTTCGTGTCCCTCAGATATGTTTCAATCAAGGGAACAACGACCATGTTGAGTTCATTGATCATCAAACACAGAATAGTTGGCAATCCTACTTCTAGCAACTGGCCATATTCTAGGGAGGAGGATACAAACCACAGCATAAGTTGGATAGATAAAACGGGCAGAGGTTCAGCTTATAAGTTCACAAACAGTTTAAACTCATACAGGCAGAGTAACAGCATGGCAAATTAAATCATAACTATCCTAACATTGCATACATCACAACAAACATTGATTTGTCTAGCCTAGCATAATTCTAGCATTCATTCCTAAGCATGCATAATAAGATAACATGATTATAAGAATAAATACGAGAGATTGTATTAAACCTGAATAAGAGAGTAATACAGACAAATCTTCACAAATCTGAAGTCTCAGAGTATTTCCGTACAAAAGCTATTAAAAGCTTCTACCCTAAACTATAACCTACTAGCTTATTTCTAGAGAGAGAAATAAACTAGAGAGAGAATTTTAGAGAGAGAAAGAAAATGAGAGAATGAGGTGTGTTGAAATGTGAAAATGGAGGGAGTATTTATAGGATAAGGTTAGGGTTTGAGGTACAAGCCTTGAAGCATAGAGTACAAGCGTCAATGCGTTACACGGGCCAAGCAAGCAACAAGGGGGGTCAAACGGCACCCAAGTACCATTTATCAAGGCAAATAGGGCACCAAATGGTACCCTGCCTACCGTATACGGCCCTCTAGGTACCGTTTACGGTACCTAGAGTGGAGGGGGGGGGGGGGGGTTGGTGCTCCGTTTGTCATCCGCTGACTCCTCGGTTGCTTTGTTTGTCCGTATCTTCTTCGTTTTAAGCCCGATTTGCTTGATTCTTGCGCCGTTGGCTTCGTTTTTCTGTTACGCTTCTAATGAAACTAAGTTTGCCAAATTTGGAAGTATTTGAATTTTGCATGTTCCGAATGACGATCGGCGAGCTTCCAGACTACATATCTTCTCCGTCTTTCGTCCGTTTCTTCTGATTCTTTCACCTCTGGTCTTGGATTTTCCTATAGATTCATAAAATATGAACTAAGATCTATTTCTATAAGAATATTAAGAACATAAAATTTAAGGTGATTGTTTTGCCTCGGTTTGCGTGTTATTTGGACGTTTTAACCGATTTTTGTAACAATGTCTGTATTTAGACTACCTTGGTGATTTTTGGTAAATAATGATGGTTTTAAAATGTTTTCACCAAAGAGTAGCCCAAAAGGTGTGGAAATATGTCCTTAAAAACGTGACTTTTTGGGTCACATCAATTCTTTATTTTCTGGCCAGAAGATGAAGACCCTTCGACCGTACCCGATCTTTGCTTACCCGCCTCAGTACATTGCCCCGCTCGGTGACCTTCCTTATGACAATTCCAGCAAACATGCTTAGGAAAAGTGCAATCTTTCATGTCATGTCCAGACTGTCCACATTTAATGCACCTATGAGTTTGCGGAGTACAAGGTCCTGTGTGCCTGGATTTACAACTCTGACACCAATTTGACTTATCCATTATACCACCACTAGCATCTGATTTTCTGTTTTGTTGAGATCCTTGCCATCTTTTCTTTCCTTGACTTGAAGGAGAATCACTTTTGGATTTCGATGAAGACCTTTCTTTGTTTTCCAAATCCCAAGCCCGAATATCACCATCCACATAACGGTCCAAATTAAAAGCCTGGGTAAGAGAACCCGCCAGTCTCACAGTCGTCCGATAAGTATGAGGCAACATTCCAACGAAATGTTCAAATTTGGTCTTTTCATCTGGAACCCATTGTCGTACGAACCTAAGCTTTTCAGAAAATTGGGAAATAAGCTCATTTATGACCATATTATCCGTCAAACGCATATCCATAAACTCCCGTCGAATACGAGTCATGTCAAAATCTGAGCAATATTTCTTGCAAACCTCATTGTAGAAATCGGGCTGATGTGACTCAAATAGTCATGTTTTTAAGGGCAATATTCCGCACTTTTTGGACGTATCTTTAGTGAAAACATTCCAAAATGATCATTATTTTCTAAATTTCACTAAAGTGGTCTAAATATAGGCGTTGCTGCAAAAATCACCTAAAACGTCCAAATAACGAGCAAATCAAGACGAATAAACGTGCACAAAATCACCCGGCCTCATTTACCTTATATAAATCACATTCTAACTTCATCATATGATAAAACAAGAAAAATCGAGACGGGAAAATCAAGAATCATGCAAATCGGATAAAGAACGGAGAAGACTGAGCAGTATCAGACCCTATAAAGTCATTTCGGCTATGCTTGAGCTATACACATCCAATTTCAGTGAAGTTGGCATCATTAGAAGCGTAACGGAATTACGAAACCACAGGCGAAAGAATCAGGTCAAACGGACGCATAACGAAGGAGATACGTGCGTTTTAAGCAACGAACAAAATCAGACGGACACCGTATACGGCCTTGGCAACCGTATACGGCCTACCCAAGACCATATACGGCCTCACACACACCGTATACGGCCCCACCAAGGCCGCATACGGCCCTATGTACCCCGTATGCTGCTTCGTTTGCTTGTACGTGCTGTTTCGCGAGTTGTACGGCTGATTTTTGAGCTTTGCCTATAAATAGGAGATCACCCCTCCTCATTTCACACACCTTAACACATCCCAACATTTTCACACATTTCTCATTCTCTCACTTTTCTTTTCTTTCACTTTCTCTCTCTAACTTTCTCTCTCTAGCACTACTCTTAGGAGTTAGAGGAGAAAGGTTAGGGTTGAGCTTACGGTTCGAGTCTAGAGGAAGTTTTAGCTTGGTAATCTTGTTGTAACGAGTTTTTCAAGTTCAGACTATTTGTAATCCTCAGTATTACGCTGCTGTATTCCCGGTGATATCTAAACTTTACTTACTGTTATAATGCTTGTGCTTTATGTTATTTCAGTTTGTATTCTGCATATTGCAATGTTTATAGAGTAGTTTAATATTGTGATTGTTGAAATGTAGATATTAGGAGTAGGGATGATGTTAAATTAATGTTTCATTTATACGATTGGAAATTGTTATGCGGTGTATCTGGTTAAGCTTATCCTGAATATAGATCTAGTCTCTCATCACCCTTTCCAGACTTTCACGTGACTGTTGCCCTAGGATAGGATCTGATCAACCCTAATACTATGAATACACAGTTATCTCCAGTTACAGTATGAAACTATGAACTTTCCTTTAAAAGGCACGGTACTTCGTATAGCGTTGGAAACACCTCGTGTGGAGTACAAATACGTGGAAGCTAAGGAAATGCCATGGATTGTTTCATCGTGAATTACCTAGAAGTGATCCTTCTAGAACTGTGGTCTAGGAATCAAAGCTGTGGAAATGCTTGTTGCACTGTACACCGTTAGTACACCTAAGATCTGGAACACTGTGGAAATGCTTAAATGCCCAGTACACCGTCAGTACATCTAGGGTTTGGAACACTGTGGAAATGCCTAATTGCCCTGTACACCGTGATTATTCCTAGGGATGAACACCTGACTGTAAAGGAGGGTCTATATTTACGATGGTTAAGTATGTGCTTCAATAGAAACAATACAGGGTAGTGTCAATCATATACCTAGACATGCAAAACCCTAATCACACCAATAGTTTAACATACACAGGATACAATCAGTATTTGCTATAATAAAAGTAAATAGACGATTAGGTGTTAAGAAAGGTCAGTAAATACAATTGCGGTCTGTTGCCTTATGCCTGATCCCTAGAACATTTAGGGTGACTTTGTCTTAATTAAGCAAAGGCTCAGGGGGGTTTGAAAACAGCCTGATCTGATCAGAATCATGATAACCTAGGATTCCAGTGTCATATGTTTCTAGGGTTTCACCTGAACGTAGGGTCCTAGTGTTTACACCGAAAGTATGTCTACTCTTTATTTGGTAAATCTCCAATCAATTTTATAATGAACATCATCTCGAAACCCTAGTATCCAAGTTTCAGCAATCACATCTCTACCTGTCTGCTTAAACCCTAATTTCATTTCTCGTTATTTACTTTTCTGCACTTAGGATATTTAGAAAACCAAATCAATCAAAAATCTATCTACCTACCCCCCCATCCTAATTGCAACCTTAATCTTTGGTGATCCGCTATATTTCAATTCGCTCCGATTTAAGAACGACCTCGAGTTATACTTACTGCTTGCTCCCAAGGTAGGTAGTACTTATAGTTTGAGCCCCAGCTCATATAAATTTAAAAACTCACTGTCCGCCGCCTCTGTTGCTGTTGGAACAACGACCGGAGTCAAATCCGACCGACCGATAGGGGCCGCGACAAGTTTTTGGCGCCGTTGCCGGGGATCGTAGAGCGTTACGATTTGAAGCCACCTTAGATATTCTAGCTTTTAGGAGATCCTTTCCAATTAGGTTTCCCAAACTTAGTTGGTAGTTATTTGCTTTCCTTAGAATAATTTAGATAGGTTAATTAAAAATGAAAAATACAAAAACATCTTTCTATGATTCATTTCCGTCTAGCCCCATTTCTCCACTCGCCCTCAAGACGTCCGAAGAAATGATGGCCATGGATGACGCTGAGTTCTTCGCCTGCTTAGAACAAGAGTTGGAATCTGACGTCTACTCTTCATCTTTATCCTCTTCCGAAGTTATCTCCGCTAATTCAGACGATGAATCTAGAACCATACGGCAATTCTTAGATCTTGACTTAGGAAACCATGATTCTCATCAGAAGATCTCAACTTCTGCATCTAGCATTCTAAGCTATCAGGTTATGCCTGCTCCTGAGATTTCATATTCCTTAGAAAACTTCTTTCAATTCCCTACCCCATCTGGTCTTGTCGAGAGTAACTCTGAACATCTTCAACCCTTTCATTTTCCACCCATTGAAGAACGTCTTCCACCATGGGACGAAGAAGTTTACGAGTACCCTCCAAAATCACCTATCTTTTTGAACCTCGTACCCAAACCTGAGTACACCATCTATCGTGTTGTTGATAGGACTTTACCAATCAAACCTGAAGAAAATATCCGCTACGTAGGTAACTCTTTTGATCCTGATAGGAGATTGGATGTTTGTCGGGCATTTGCCAGACAACTCAAAACGTCTGACTTTCCTTTTTCAGTTGAACAAAGAGAAGTCGCTCGTAGGATAAAGAAACAGGTTGGTATTCTCCACCACCTTCCAAATCAAAAGGAGGAAGGTATCTTTACACATTATCGAGAGCAAGAACTAAAGCTTAAATCAGAAATAGACCTACTAATGGACCTATTCGCCTGCACCGATTATCAACCGGTTTCCCAAACCCTAATTAATCGTTATGTTACGGCTATGATTTATGAGCTTGAGTTCTGGATCAGCAAAGATCCCGCTATATCTCTCGTCATTTCTGATAAAATTCCATTTTTCGTTGACCCCGCTACTTATATGATCAACAAGTTGTTAGAGATATTCCCTGGAGCCACTGACGATAACATGGAAGCTACTTTCTTTGCTGGAAGGAAGGATATTAACATCTCACTCACTTTGTTATTTGCTCAGTCAAAATTTCCTTTCACCATTTCACAAACATCTTAATCGAAGAAATCACGGAGTCAGTTCACACTACCACCGGAGATCCCGATTCGAGAGAAGAACGGAAATTTCAACAAACCCTAGGAATGCTTCTTCATGACTTAAACCATATAGATGACGGATCACGAAACGGAATTTCAAACCCTAAGAAAGTTAGAAAGGAATTTAACAAGTTTATCGACAATCTTCTAGATTTAGGCAAAAAGGAACGTATGTTTCTCACTGAACACGAACGATTCTCGTTACACCCTGCAGACCTAGTTGATTCTGTCATTAAGATTCTCACTTGTGACTTTATTCCTCGCTACACTTTCCCTCAACCAAGAGCACCAAATTCACTTAAACAATTGCTCTTGGGCAATATTCAATAAATTTGTCCAAAAGTCGAGCTACCGACTTTAACCAAGCGCTTTTTGGGAGGCAACCCAAACTTTAGTTAATTTAGTTTTATTTTAAGTATTTAGGATAAGTAATATTAGTAGTTTATTTTTAAATTTAAAAGCTTGCATTTAAAAACACAAGAAAACGTTCTTTTAAAATTCAAATTCGCACAACACAGTAACGAATTTCAGACATTTTCAGAAAATTCGAAAAAGTTTATTTTTAAGTTTTGAAAAATTAATTTTGAATTTGTCTTGAATTTTAAAGAACACAAAAAGATTGTCTTGTTTTAAATAAAAACGTATACGATTTCGCATACGATTCGCAATATCTTTTCAGACTGCGCGTAAAGATTCAGAAAATTACGAACATACTTTTTAAAATTGTTTTATTAAAAATTTTTAAACTTTGAAATTTTACTTGTATGTTTCGTATCTTTCGCAAATTTTAAATCGCGTACGTTTAAAAGGGTATAAAAGGGATTTTAGCCACACACATAAGACAAAATCATTCAAAACTTCATCTTCTTCCTCTCTCCCCTACCCCCACCGTCGGCCTCACCCCACCACACCATCAAATCTCCATTACTTCACCATTTTGCATGATTCCAAGCTCAAAATTCATTATTTTATGATCTTTCTTACATCCACAACATCATTACATCAAGTTTAAGGTAATTCTTGACCTACTTTTGTGATTTTCATGAAACTTTAAAAATTAGGGCTTGTAACTCATTTTCATAGATTTCATGGTTAAAAGTTGCAATCTTTAGTGTTATTTCATGCTTATCTTGATGCTTAACATGATTACAAGCTTAATCTAGTGATTTGTTGGCTTGATTGCAAGATTGGGAATTAAAGTGTTGACTTTTTGATGAACTATTGCTAGCTTGACTTTTTGGTTGATTAATTGCTTATGTTGACTTTTGTTGATTGAGTTATGCTTAAATGTGATAGGTTAACATGTTTTGATTAATCATTTGCAATTAGAGAATGGCTAAGCTAGTTTTTGATAATTAAAATAAGCTCAATTTTTTTAATAAAATCATCATAAACATTATTTTTTTTTCTTAAAACTTTCATTTTTAAACCATGTTTATGACTTTTCTAAACTTAAAAAGTTTACAAGATTATCAAAACAAGCTTCGGTTCATTTAATCCTTTTTAAAGTTTATCACTTTAATTAATAAAGTGCATGACTTTGAAATGAAACCAACAAAAACGCCATTTTCTAAAATCTACCATTTTGTCAAATAAGTTTACTTTGTTTCTTTGCTTGAAATCATGAAAAACATGGCTTTATGTCTTTTGGAAATTGCGGAAAGTTGGATTGCATATTTAATTGGTAATATGTCCTTTTATGATTGATTGATTTACTTGAGGTAATTATATAACCTTGGATTTATCCAAAGTATTAAGCTTATTTAGATTGATTAAACCATAAACATGAAGTATTTAAGTTTTTAGTGCTTGGGATAATTAAGTTAGGTAACTTGTTGACTTGCTTTAATTATGCTAGAAACTTGAAGCTTTGTGCCACTTACCCTTATTTAGACATAAGTTGATAAAAGTTCTTGGATTTGTGATTGATTGCGGTTAGGTTTAGCAATTTTAAAATTTCTAGATATGCCCATTTCTAAAGCCTACATTTCCAATTTTTTCTGAAAATTTGGAAGTACTTTAGCATATCCATTAATATATCACTATTATGGCCTAATCTTTTCTTTTCTTTTGTCACAGATGGATAATTGCCCACCTTCACTCAGCTACTTGGCCAAATCTTCAAAGAATAGGTCATTCATTCGCCAATGGTTGCAGCGACCGATAGGCAGTAATCGGTATGTGGTATGGAAAGACATGATTAAGCTAGGGATCAGGGATGAGTTGAGGAGTTTGTTGATGTATGAGACCGATGGTCAATTGAACAATGCCTTTCTCCGTCTCTTCGATATAGATGAGTATGCATACCGAGAAGTAGTGACAGAGTTCATGATGACTTACCAGCTGAACCCAAAGATGAGCGTATCCGACAAAAGAAAGATTTCATTCAGGTTTCAGGAACAGTGTTCAAGACATCTCCAGCCTACCAAACAGGAACCATAAGGATATTTGGATGGATTTAGCAGGATCAAACTTTAGGAGCTGTGTTAAGTCATCCACTTTCATCAAGCCGGTTCATCACATCCTTCACAAGTTGTTAGCATGTTCTATATTTGGAAAGAAGGAAGGTGGTGCTGTGAGTGCCGAAGAGTTGAAATTCATGGAAGCAATCATAGGAGGAAAGAATCTGAATGTTGCTTTCTTGATCGCTGAGAGACTTGGAGCTGAGACAGATATGGATAGGCACATGTTCATGGGGTCGATTATTACTAGATTGCTTTATAGTATGGGATTGTTGACTGAGGCCCACACTGAGGAGTTTACTGTTTGTTCTCGTTCTTTGCCATTCAACTTGGACTACTGCAAGTTGATCCATCTTATTGAGGCAGATGAGCAGAGACAGTGCCTATGGAAGAACACCAAACAGATCATTCCAGGATGTCGTCTCCCTGGAAAGCGTGTTAGAGGATCCTCACCTGTTGCAGACACTGAGGATGGCCCATCTGATAGAGCCCGAGCACCTACTACTCATGCTAGTGTCCCGCATAGAGGAGCTGAGACATCCGAGCCACCAGCTCAGGCTACTGTTCACTACACAGATCCAGTGACCTTGCTGACACAGTATTATCTTTTGCATGCTCTTCAGGTTAGCCGTTCCCATCAGCTGTTGATTTCCAGGAAACTTGGTATTCCTGACCCAGAGCCTTACTTGTACCGATGCGGTCCACCACCACCAGCCATAGCACCACCACATACATCCATCCCATCACATACCACCCATACACCATCACCCGCTATCCGGACCACACCAGTACCAGAGCAGGTCCAGTCAGTTGAGACCAGTCAGTTGCTGATGCTGTAATAGTCTACCGGGGTCGATTATTACCAGTCAGTTGCTGACACAGTCTACTTGGGCACTGATGCTGTATCTTTTGACACTTCCGGGATGCTATTAAACTTGGGACCGATCTCTTCCTCAGCTGTACCGACAGAGAGCATGCTACGTCAGGCTTACATGACCTTACTAGAGCAGGCAGGGGTTACTTCGGCTATTTTGCTAGAGTGGGGCTACACTGATCCGATGAGACTGCTAGCAGCTACCCTCAGAGACATATTGATTCAGCTCAAACTGATCAATGCTGAAGAACAGGGACATAGAGTATCTAGTGACCAGCATTCAGTTGTAGGACCATCCACAGCACCAGCTCCTACTCAGCATATTGATGCACCTGATCAGGGATCCCCAGCTTCATAGTTCTACCCCCTTTGCATCATCTGACTTTGGTTTCAGACATTATCATTATTATTATTATCTTGTGTTTGTTGGCTACTGTTAAACCTTACTTTTGGAACCTATTTGTATCAGCCACTGGTTGGTTGATCACTCTATCCGTATTTACATTATGCTATTACTTATTATGTTTATTTTCTTTCTGTTTAATAAGTAGAAATATTGTGATGTATGAACGTGGAAAAAGGCGAGATGACGCACTTTCAAGAAGAAAATCCGTGAAGTCAAAAGGCAACCCGAACCAGTTTTCAACATTTGCGGACTGCGGAACATTCAAACATCTCATGGAGGGGCCTCGTTCTTCTCAAAACTTCCTTGTATCCAAGCACTTCAAAGAACTAAGTGTGGGATCACTCCCCACACCGCAAACACTTATCAAAATCACTCCAACTTCTTCAAAACCTAAAGTATGGGATTCTACACCATAAGGATCCCCACTTAAAAGAATTAGAGTTGATTTCTGATAACGTTGGATACATGACACCGGATAACCCCGTATGAAGCTTAATGCCCTTCAAGAAGAATGCAGAAGAAAGCTCGCTTCAACTCTCTCTCTCCTGCAAAATTTCACATGCTTCAAAACGTTATCTGGGGAGTTTCTTAACCTTCTATCCATTTCATGATCACATATATTCTGTCTCGTTAGCTTGTTATATTCTATACCCTATCCTGAGCTTATCACTAAGTGTGGGATTCAAACCCAAATTTAACACTTAAGAAACATTTTCTTACATGTTCAAACTCTAAGTGTGGGATTTTACCTCCAGTAAAAACTCAACTCAAGAGAACATTAGGGACAATGTTCCTCTAAGTGTGGGATAGCAAGGTATAGAATACCTTGGATAATTTTAGGCAATTTTTATGTCCAAAATAGCATTACTCAGAAAATGTTTTCTCAAAATAACAAATTTTTCAAACAAATTTTTTCAAAAATTTAAAATTATGAGTTAAATTATGAAACTAAACTCTAAAGTTTTTGAGTTAAATACTTTCGAAAATAATCATTCTCGAAATATGAGTAAGATATTTTGGAATATAGGAAAAATAAGGTAGAAATTTCTCGAGCAAGAAACAATAATCTGAAAGGAGCATGGCTAGGCACATACAACCCTATTTTGTAGTGAGGTATCTTGAGCCTAAAAGCATTCATCTTTAATGCTTCACTTTCATTTCTTGTGTGTGCCGATGCTTGCATCTCTGAATTAGAACTTGCTCCAGACATACGTTTCAAGACCACATTGGTGTGTACCGTACGCGGTATAGGTGCAGCTAGATGACCTTGACATTCCTTAGGATTTAAACCCAATTTTTACATATCTCTTCAAGCCCAAAACCCTTCCGATACTTACTTTCAGTATCGATGATCCGCCTAGTAAACCCTGTTGAGCCTAAACCTTTCACTTCTTAAAAAAAAACCCTCGTACAAACCCCTACGCACCCAAAATTCCCAAAACCTTATCTTAGAATTTCTAAGGTCGTGAAAAACATCTTTTGGAACATCCTCTTCAATTATGCTCTAAAGTCTTCCTCTTCGGTGTACTCTTAAAAGTCAAAGTGCGAAAAATTGGCACAACAAAAGAAATTGAAGTTCAAGATCAAAAATCATAGTTCCGAAAAGGATTTCTGAAAGAATCAACATAAAATATCCTTAGAAATTCTCTGGCAAAGAAGTTCTGAAGAAGAAAAGAAAAAAATAAAAAGTAGAAAAATCAAGAAAAGAAAAAGAAATAGTTCCATCAAATAAAGCTGAGTGCTTCAAGTATCACCTTCTCAAGAAAAATTCGATAGAAGACGAGCAGCTACAAAATCCTCCGTTCCGTTCTGAAATAAAGTTTTTCACTATCTTTGAGTTTTAAGATAAGTCGAACCCTTACAACCAAACATATACCACTTCCCATACCCTTAAACCTCCCCAAACACTACCACCCGTTGAATGTCTTGGGATAGTTAGCACCGTCCTCACCTAAGTGGTGGAGATCCGATTCTCGACCAAGCTTATGACGATGAGTGCTGCATGACTGGCTTATTTGAGCGATTTCAATTGTTCTAGATTGTTAGGGAACCCGATACACTTTGAGTGAATTGAGTGACCACCTATAGTGAGATCGCCTAGTCATGTGTACTCCAAGATCACGAGAATTGGTAGTATGCTTGATGATAATTGCTTCTTGCTTCTGAAAGGATCATCTTATCCTTTCTCTTATTCTTAAATAGTCTTAATCATATTAGAAGTGGTATCATTTTGAAATTATTTTGACTCACCCCTTAAAAACCCATTTTAAATGTTTTTCTAACTGAGTGTTGCTTGAGGACAAGCAACGCCTAAGTGTGGGATAACTTGATGTGACTCAAATAGTCATGTTTTTAAGGGAAATATTCCGCACTTTTTGGACGTATCTTTAGTGAAAACATTCCAAAATGATCATTATTTACTAAATTTCACTAAAGTGGTCTAAATATAGGCGTTGCTGCAAAAATCACCTAAAACGTCCAAATAACGAGCAAATCAAGACGAATAAACGTGCACAAAATCACCCGGCCTCATTTACCTTATATAAATCACATTCTAACTTCATCATATGATAAAACAGGAAAAATCGAGATGGGAAAATCAAGAATCATGCAAATCGGATAAAGAACGGAGAAGACTGAGCAGTATCAGACCCTATAAAGTCATTTCGGCTATGCTTGAGCTATACACATCCAATTTCAGTGAAGTTGGCATCATTAGAAGCGTAACGGAATTACGAAACCACAGGAGAAAGAATCAGGTCAAACGGACGCATAACGAAGGAGATACGCGCGTTTTAAGCAACGAACGAAATCAGACGGACACCGTATACGGCCTTGGCAACCGTATACGGCCTACCCAAGACCGTATACGGCCTCACACACACCGTATACGGCCCCACTAAGGCCGTATACGGCCCTATGTACCCCGTATGCTGCTTCGTTTGCTTGTACGTGCTGTTTCGCGAGTTGTACGGCTGATTTTTGAGCTTTGCCTATAAATAGGGGATCACCCCTCCTCATTTCACACACCTTAACACATCCCAACATTTTCACACATTTCTCATTCTCTCACTTTTCTTTTCTTTCACTTTCTCTCTCTAACTTTCTCTCTCTAGCATTACTCTTAGGAGTTAGAGGAGAAAGGTTAGGGTTGAGCTTACGGTTCGAGTCTAGAGGAAGTTTTAGCTTGGTAATCTTGTTGTAACGAGTTTTTCAAGTACAGACTATTTGTAATCCTCAGTATTACGCTGCTGTATTCCCGGTGATATCTAAACTTTACTTACTGTTATAATGCTTGTGCTTTATGTTATTTCAGGTTGTATTCTGCATATTGCCATGTTTATAGAGTAGTTTAATATTGTGATTGTTGAAATGTAGATATTAGGAGTAGGGATGATGTTAAATTAATGTTTCATTTATACGATTGGAAATTGTTATGCTGTGTATCTGGTTAAGCTTATCCTGAATATAGATCTAGTCTCTCATCACCCTTTCCAGACTTTCACGTGACTGTTGCCCTAGGATAGGATCTGATCAACCCTAATACTATGAATACACAGTTATCTCCAGTTACAGTATGAAACTATGAACTTTCCTTTAAAAGGCACGGTACTTCGTATAGCGTTGGAAACACCTCGTGTGGAGTACAAATACGTGGAAGCTAAGGAAATGCCATGGATTGTTTCATCGTGAATTACCTAGAAGTGATCCTTCTAGAACTGTGGTCTAGGAATCAAAGCTGTGGAAATGCTTGTTGCACTGTACACCGTTAGTACACCTAAGATCTGGAACACTGTGGAAATGCTTAAATGCCCAGTATACCGTCAGTACATCTAGGGTTTGGAACACTGTGGAAATGCCTAATTGCCCTGTACACCGTGATTATTCCTAGGGATGAACGCCTGACTGTAAAGGAGGGTCTATATTTACGATGGTTAAGTATGTGCTTCAATAGAAACAATACAGGGTAGTGTCAATCATATACCTAGACATGCAAAACCCTAATCACACCAATAGTTTAACATACACAGGATACAATCAGTATTTGCTATAATAAAAGTAAATAGACGATTAGGTGTTAAGAAAGGTCAGTAAATACAATTGCGGTCTGTTGCCTTATGCCTGATCCCTAGAACATTTAGGGTGACTTTGTCTTAATTAAGCAAAGGCTCAGGGGGGGTTTGAAAACAGCCTGATCTGATCAGAATCATGATAACCTAGGATTCCAGTGACATATGTTTCTAGGGTTTCACCTGAACGTAGGGTCCTAGTGTTTACACCGAAAGTATGTCTACTCTTTATTTGGTAAATCTCCAATCAATTTTATAATGAACATCATCCCGAAACCCTAGTATCCAAGTTTCAGCAATCACATCTCTACCTGTCTGCTTAAACCCTAATTTCATTTCTCGTTATTTACTTTTCTGCACTTAGGATATTTAGAAAACCAAATCAATCAAAAATCTATCTACCTACCCCCCATCCTAATTGCAACCATAATCTTTGGTGATCCGCTTTATTTCAATTCGCTCCGATTTAAGAACGACCTCGAGTTATACTTACTGCTTGCTCCCAAGGTAGGTAGTACTTATAGTTTGAGCCCCAGCTCATATAAATTTAAAAACTCACTGTCCGCCGCCTCGGTTGCTGTTGGAACAACGACCGGAGTCAAATCCGACCGACCGATAGGGGCCGCGACACGGGCCATCTAATAGATTCCCTTTGTTGAGGTGTCAAAGGTGATGTAAGAGAATCCCACCATGCCATTGCCGGACCTTTCAAGAGTTGAACCGCGTAAGGAACCTTGATCTCATCCTCACATCGATAAACTTCAAACTTTCTCTCCACATCTCTCAGCCAATCAAGTGTAACCGATGGATTAGTATTACCACAGAATTCTGATGGTCTACATGCCATGAAAGTCTTAAAGGAACACATTTTGTTTTGTTGCTGAGTTAATCTGGCTTGTTGATCTAGCAAAGACTGCTGTTGCAAACCCCTAAGTTTAAGTACTGTTGGGATATGACCACGTAATAAATAAACGCATGTCCGAAATATAGTTTAAGCCTACGGGGTCACACGTATTAACACTTATGCTCAATATAATTGGTTAATATATATGTGAGATATATTAATTAATACGTTTACAAATAAACGTTATTAAAGGTTAATTGTACGTTTAAATAAAAGAAGATTCTGTAAACCAGATTCAACCGGCGGTTGGATGTCTCAACCGGCGGTTGGAACCTGATATGGAAGGCGGTGGATCACGCGGATCTGAAAACAGATATTTGGGTCAAAAACCAACCCAACCGGCGGTTGGGAAGCTCAACCGGCGGTTGGAGGTCGGTTTCAGCAAGTATAAATAGAGCTCAAATCCCAGCCTTAAACCATATGTTTTCAGAAAGCTTAATTCGACTTAAGGGTTAAGGGTACGAATTAAAGTTCGACTTTGGAGCTAGGAAGGTAGGGTTTGGAGGTTTTCAACCCTAACGAAGATCGGTTCTTATTTGGTTTGACCAAAGAAGAAAAGCACAAGGGTTGTGAGTGTTGTGAACGGCGTACTAGCATACCTATTGAGTTGCTGTCGTGTGTGCGATCGTAGAGATGTTTTACTTTAAACATTAATAGTTAATCTGGAGTTCTGCTAAAAGGTACATGATTCTTTTCATAACTAATTATATATACGTGCTTTATTCGCTTCCGCAATTATGTGACAATTTGATTATCTGTATGCTATACTCTAACAGTGGTATCAGAGCCACACGTATGTGTTATAATTAGTTAGATCTGTTAAACATAAAATTTGGTGGGGTTAGTTGTCTGATTCGATTAATAACAAAGAAAATTGTTTTGGTTGTATAGAGATTAAAGTCGAATGACAAATCAGATTAAAATTTTGTTAGTTGTCTGATTCGATTAGTTACAAGAAAATTGTTTTTGTTTAAAAAGGTCGAATGACAAAGTAGGTCAAAATTTTGTTCCAACCGGCGGTTGGATATTCAAACCGGTGGTTGGACCACAAAACTAGGGTTTTACAGTCGCGATAAAGGAATTACGAATTACAACTCCAACCGGCGGTTGGGATGACCAGCCGGCGGTTGGAACTTGAAACCCTAATTTGGTTAAATTGTTAAAAGTTTTTAAAATCCCATTAGAAATTTAATGTTTAACGAAAATAATAACATAGTTAATGTAAATTGTTTTTTATTATTAGTGTACCTTTCAATTAGCAATAAAAGGGTATCCATGAAATTCCTACACAATTTGTTATGGATATCACTTTGATATTAATTGTTAATAGTGTTACTTGTTTAAATTGTTTAATTGGCAAGGTGTCCCTAGTTGGCCATGTTTCAAATGTTGCATGAAAATTAATTGTTAATTGATTAGTAGTTTATTATTTTGCTTATTATTGTAACTTGTGAAGCAAAATGGTTTTATGAAAAATAAACTGACTAATAACTATGAAATTAGATTTATTATTTCCTTGCAAATCTTATTGTCAAATCGGGTTGGGCTCACATACCGTAATTTTCTCCCACAACGAGATTTGCAAGTTAATAATTTGTTTTAAACCACGACTAGGAGCTTATATAAGAGAGGTATCTTCGGCTTGGTGTCTAAGATGACGGGTTGGATAAAACGATGTAAAGATCCTAGCCCCTCCTCTGGCCTCTTCATGACCTCTCTTGTACATGGCCAAAAAGGTTTAAAACATGTTGAATCGTCAATTTTTAATAAAAGTGCAATCTCTAATTTATATGAATATTAAATTGGACATCTTGACGCACGTTAATAAGTACATTAACTGAAGAAAATTTTATTAAAATTTATGATATGAAGATGTGTGCATGCTTCTTCGTACATAATTTGATACATTTTATCAAATAATTACCCATTTAAATTAAGTCATATGATATCCAATTTGTAAGAACACTTGTACTTGTCTTTTGCTCTGCGTGAGACGTATGTAAATTGTATCCAAGGTAAATTACCGCTCATTGTGAGACGGTGGTGGACTATTTACAGTTCTTAATTGGACGACTTAAAGTGAGTTAAGCGGTAAGATCCTTAAGCCCGTGGCATAAGATGGGATGAAACATGCTTAATAAATGAATTAAAGTACCTGGTATGTTTGTTTTCATTTGATAATTAATTGTATCCTATATTTATGAACCTCCTTATTTCAAAGCTGCATTATCAGATCCTGAATCTGAAAAATGGCTTGAAGCTGCGAATGTGGAAATAAAATCCATGAAAGATAATCAAGTCTGGCGCTTGGTTAATCTTCCACCCAATGCTAAAACCGTTGGCTGCAAATGGCTCTTCAAGAAGAAGACCAACATGGATAGAAATGTACACACCCATAAAGCTCGTCTCGATGCGAAGGGTCATACTCAAATCTACGGAGTTGACTATGATGAAACCTTCTCTCCTGTAGAGGACATAAGAGCTATTAGGAATCTCTTAGCCATAGTTGCGTACTGTGACTATGAGATTTGACAAATGGATGTCAAGACTGCATTCTTGAATGGTTACTTAGATGAAAATGTCTATATAGTTCAACCTAAAGGATTTAATGATCCAAAACATTCTAGCAAAGTATGCAAGCTTCAAGATCCATTTATGGACTAAAGCAAGTATCAAGAAGCTAGAATAAGAGGTTGATGAGGAAATCAAAAGGTTTGGATTTACTCAAAACCCTAATGAGCCATGTGTATATCAAAAGGCTAGTGGGAGTAACGTTACTTTCCTTGTCTTATATGTTGTTGACATATTGATCATAGGAAATCACATTCAAATGTTACAAGATGTAAAATCCTACATTGGAAAGTGTTTCGCTATGAAAGACTTGGGAGAAGCGGCATTTATCATTGGAATCAAGATCTATAGAGATAGGGCAAAGCGGTAATTGGACTAAGTCAAATTGTTTATATTGATAAGATCTTAAAGAAATTTAAGATGGGGAATTCTAAATGTGGAAATGTACCAATGTTATAAAGACTTGACTTAAATAGCAAACAGTGTGCCTTTACACCTGAGGAGGTGAAGTGTATGCAAAGGGTTCCTTATGCTTGGGCTGTTGGATCGATTATGTATGCGGTTAGATGCACTAGACCTGATGTGGCATTCGCACAGAACATAGCCAGCCGTTTTCAATAGAATCCAGGTGAAAGTCACTTGGTGAAAGTTACTGGATTGCTGTGAAAAATATTCTTAAAGTACTTGAGGGCTACTAAAGATATGTTCCTTGTTTATGGTTGAAATCCTGAAGCTGAGCTCAAAGTGACTGGTTACAGTGATACTGGATTTCATACCGATAGAGATGATATGAAATCTCAGACAGGATACGCCTTCATCTTGGATGAAGACGCTGTGGAAAGGGTTCCTTATGAAGCAATCCAAAAGCTGCCATGTCTGCAACTGAATTAGAGTACATAGCATCTTGGGAAGCTGAGATGGAAGCTGTCTGGATTGGAAAATTTATTTATGGGCTTGACGTGGTACCCACAAATAAAAACCCCATGGAGTTATACTGCGATAACTCAGGAGCAATTATCATTGCCAATGAACCTGGAGTTCAGAATGGGGCCAGACATTATCCTTGAAGATATCACAATGTTCGAAAGCAGATCAAATTAGGTGAAATCAATCTACTCAAAGTTCACACAGATGATAATCTAGCTGATTTATTTACGAAGGCTTTACCTAAGGGAAAGCTTAGTCAACATGCCGAGGGCATAGGATTTCGTTATGCTAATTATTTCATGTAACTCTGTGTTTTAGTATTTGGATAAAGGATATTAGACAATTATTATCTAATAAATGAATTAAAGTACCTGGTATGTTTGTTTTCATTTGATAATTAATTGTATCCTATATTTGCATGTTTAAATCCTTGAATAATCCTTAAATTATTCTAAAATGTCCATTATCGATTAACTATATGGGAATATAGTTAAACTAAGATAAATCTGAGTGATTGGTTATATTATTGTATATGGAAGGATGGTCCCACCAAACTCACATGATATTCATGAGATGCATATCGGACTACCCCAACTGACAAGTTATCGCTTTATGGATCGGCGTCATTAAGTGAAACTTGTAAATGGTTGCTTTACTTATCCTTAGACTTGAGATGCAAGTAGGTCTTGCATGTATGGACTGCATCTTCTTGATATAGTTCTAGCTATCCTGAATAAGGTGGTAATAAAGGGCTATTTTCAGAAGTGTAGTGAAGTACATGACTGACACGTGTAGTCAAGATAGGATTTGTTCCTTCAACTAGCTATTGAAGTATGATACCACTGGGCCCCTCATTAGAATTAATTAAGCTGTGTGTATGGCCATACCCAAATAAAATCCAGATGTGTCTCGATTGATTTGGTAACCTTAATTGATTAAAGGAATGAGAAACAAAATCGTTAATTTATGGAATGACATTGATCCATATCCAAAATTAACAAGGTATCTGTTGTGCTACGGTCGTTACGCAGCAATAACAGGGTTTTAAATTTATAAAAAGCTGGGGTCCTAAATTCTACTTACAGCAGCAAGTATAACTCAGGGTTGTTCTTAAAAATCAACTGTATTGTGAAACAGAGAAATCAGAATGTCCAAATCTGGCTAGTGACGGAAGGTTTTAAAAAGAGTTGAATTTGATTTTTGTTTGGTTTGTTTTTCTAAATTATACTACTAATTGAACTAAACAAGTAAATTAATTAAACTAGGCAATAAAATAAAGAGGTAGCAGTCAGGATAGAGGAGGTGTTTGTTATGACTTCGTTAGCCTTTCATTGGGATGACGTTTTAGTTTAAGTTATGAAAACGTCTTTCTAAAGATTTGTATTTTATTTGTTTCAAGTATTTGTGGTGTAAGCACTAGTATCCTACTAATTGATTGCTCAATCAGTATGTCACTTAGTAACTAGGCTATCATGATTCTGATCGGAGGAGGCTGCTCAACTCTCAACACTGCCCTGTTACGGAACAGTGACCCTTTTCTGGAATGCGAAGATTCCTGGGCGCATGCATAGAGTAACAGACCCACTAATGTTCCAACCGTTCTTAACACCACAGTGATACTTAATTGAATAAAACATTTAAGTTTAAAACTTGAATGGTGTTTGATTACTTTCCATCAATGGTTTTGTAGAATCCAGGGGTGATAGACATATTTGGAATACCAGATGATTCCTCGTCTTCCTTACTGGATTCATAAACTAAGTTTGTATCTCAGATCAAAGATTCTCCATTTATGATTTATAACAGCCCTCACTTGAATTTAACCAATAAATCCCTAGTTTATTCACAGTGTACAATACTTGATTAGTAGTTCCACGGCTTCAAAACCAGACCATGCCATTTAACATATATATAATTAAGTTGTAGTTTAATCACGGTGTACAATACTTGGTTAGTAGTTCCACAGCTTAAAACCAGACAATGTTATTTGAACACAGATAATTAATTACCCTTGATATGACGTCTTATCAAAAAGGTTTTAACCACGTTTATTTGTGGAAAGGCATTAGTTGAATGCGGTTTAAACTCATAGATTGAACGTGTAATCAAAGCACCGAGTTTTCATTTATAATATTGATGCGTGTGAAAGCGTCTAGTTTATTAATTTATAAAATGGAAATACCTTATATATACTTCTCACACAAGCAGGCAAGAATACCCGATCGAATGTTAGTATAGACTTGGTAAGTCTGAGTCGAACACAGGGAACGGATGTCAAATTAAATAAATTGGAAATTTATACAAGTAAATAAAGCAGTAAAGATAGGGTGCGTTTTAGTTCCGATCGAACAATTGGTAAACAATTATAAAAGAGTTTATTAAGTAAAGATTGAAAGAAAATAATTAATAAATAATTAATCAAATAAAGACTTAATTCAGATGATAAAAGAAATGCATTTGCTTGGATTACTTTCCTTAGAGTCCGGAAATCATTTTACTAATTCGCTAACATATGGATTTATTGGTGAATTAACAAATATTACCAATCTTCCTTACAAGATAAATTGATATAAACACAATCAAGAAAGACACAAGGTTTTTTTCAACACGCTAACAGTTCAATTTAACGTTGCCCACCAAATTATATTCTAAATTAAACCAACACCGTTTATGTGATTTATTCTATTGACTTGAATCAACAAAGTCTATAACTAATACTAGTTATCTTGTTCATCAATGACCATTACCATTTATTAGCCCTAACCTGTCAAACTCAATATATTCAGCAACAATCGTCAATTGAAATCAACAATTATCAATAATCTTATAATTAAAAGGAAATCAATCTCAATTAACCATAAAACCACGTTAGGTAATTACTAATAATCATTCAATAACCAAGGATCGTCAAATAAACGCATAAACTTTCAATAAATCCAATTAAATCCGCAAATCAATAATCAATCCGTAATCTAAGTATCATTATCCAAACAAATACATTAAAGAATTAGCCAATCATAATATTACAGAAACTCGGATTCATAATCATAACCAAAATCATAATCAAATGAAAGAAAGAAATGTTTTAAAACCGAGAAACCAAAGAAATGATTGAACGAGTGAAAACCTTTGATTCTCTAAGCTTCTAATCCTTCAAAAAGCTCCCAAAATGAGGGAAAAACCCCCTCTGGTCGTTTGTAATCGTATTAGGGTTTGTGTTTTGAAGTTATGAAGTGAAAACCCTAAAAATGGACTTAAAATGCTGAAAAAGTCATCCATACGGAGTATGGAACTTCCATACGGCGTATGTATGTAAAAGCCCATAAATTCCAGCCCGCGTTATCAATTTTTAGCCCATTTTCAATCCATACGGCGTATGGACATCCATACGCCGTATGGATGCATTTTCAGAAAAAATGGAAAAAACGAAAGTTGTAGCCCTATGTGTTAGCTAAATTCTCCAAGTTGAATCACCTCAATCGGAGTTCGTATGAGAAAGTTATGGCTAAAATACTAACAGCTGTCTGAAAACTCAGATTTTACATTCTTCCTCCATTTTCAGCTCATCTTTCATTCTTTTTCCGATTCGAGCTTCATTTACACTTCAATCCAATCCAATCTTTCATATCTTCACTCTCTTAACTTCTTTTCTTCGATCCAATCTTCTATTGTCCAATGTTTTATTCTTTTAGCAACTTTTCTTCCAAATAAGCTCGTTTTCCGTTTCTTTTCAATCCAAGCTCCAAATAAACTCCTAAATGCAAATATGAACGAAATAAGTATCTTATTCACACAAAATGCATTAGAAACCTATTAAACGAAGGGGTAATTAGTACTATAATTTAGTACATTTTGGCGTTTATCAAACATCCCCCACTTGAATCCTACTTGTCCTCAAGTAGACTATCGATTCAAAAACTTCAACACTTTAAATATGAACGGCAAACAAAAGTGCAAAAGGACTCACATACTACACAGCATTCTACAAACCAAATTCTTACCTTAAAATAGATTCTACCTTAAAGCTTCACAATCAAGAAATTCTCTATGGGAAACAACTTCTAATACATTATTATTAGGCATAAACGATAATTCACTCGGATTACCAATATTGTTGTCCACTTAAACAATCTAAATTTCAGAAATTGAGCTTAACTTATTATTGTTCTAGCAGGCCTTACCCTTGATTCGCAATAGCAAAATACTCTCATACAAATAAAGTGTCACAATTCTCCAAATAATGAACATCCAAATAAATCAATCATTTTTCAAACCAAGACATTGGTGACAGGTCTGTACCTCAGTACAACAGAGCGACATAACTTGGCCTTGGTTTTTCAATTTATGAGTCCTTTGTACTCATTTATTTTTATCTATTTTGATATCAAATATACTGACGGAAACCAGGTCTGTACTTTCGTACAACAGAGGAGACAACACCCAGTATATTCCCAAATGATGATAATTAGGATCCCAAAATTATGGATTATAACACGTTATCATACAAGAATTAAGACTAAGGTCATACCTTGCTAAAAGATCCTCATAGGATAAATCCCTACTTAATGCATTAAATTTCTTAATAGCTCAACAACCTTCATATAGATTGCTTATCGATACATCACAAGATGAACTATCTAATATTTAAAAAATTAAATTCATTTCATTCTTTGCATTCCCAAAATATGTTACAAGATTCGCTAAACTTTAATGCAGAAAACAATTTTAAAAGAAAATTTTGGGCTGAAAAATGACTAACACGTAGAATGCCCTTTAGCTTTTTAATTTGCCAATATTTACCATTCATATCTTAAGGACAAATAGACTTACTTCTTTTCCCCCATCCCCCACTTAAAAGTATGCAATGTCCCCATTGCAAAAGAAAACAATAATATAGGGAATAGAAAAGAAGTGAAACAGAAAAACTCCCCTGATTAAGAAGAAAAATTCATGAATGAACTGGTTCTGAAATAAAATACAACGGCACACTTCCGTAGGCATCACGGTTGCATTTAGCGTATGCAACAAGCCTTTAAACCCCTCAGTATCCTGAGTGGACGAGTTGTAGTCTCGTGAGGGTTTCCAGGGAACATACCCACAAAGTTCAAACCTGCAAGCAAAAACAATAAAACAAAATAACAAAATAACGGGTTGTCTCCCGAAAGCGCTTTTGTTTATCACGTCGGTAAGCTTGACATCTTGCTCCACAACTTAACTCAATTTCATCTCCAAATCACGCTTGGAGTCCCTTGCATCACCATCGTATCTCTTCAAACGACTTCCATTAACCTTGAAAGTTTTTCCAGAATGACCTTGCAGATCAACAGCACCAAAATGATGAACCTTTTCAACTATAAAAGGTCCTGTCCAACGAGTCTTCAACTTTCCAGGGAATAAATGCAGACGAGAACTGTATAGGAGAACCTTATCACCTTTTTCAAATAAACAATTTGATTTGAAGCGTGAATCATGCCATTTCTTGGTGCGCTCCATATATAGTCGAGCGTTAACATAAGCATTCATCCCTAACACTTTCTCCAATTGTCCATTCATAAAAGATGTTTCACTGTCACTGATTAAAACCTTTGGCGTTCCAAATCGTGAAAACAATTGCTTAAAGAACTTCACCACAACACGTGCATCTTTTATAGGTAATGCCTTCGCTTTCAACATCTTTCGTGACGTGTAATTAGGTCCCTTATGCCCTCTAGTAGGACCATTGTGACAATGACTTAGAATTCGCGTCTCCGTTTTGATCGAGATTCCATTTGTCAAGATTGACTCTTTACTCTCCTTTAGCTTGACGCCCTCATTCTCCAACTCCTCATCGCAAGTTGTCTCTATCTCTTCGAGCAATTTATCGAATTTTTCGATGTCACGGATTTCCTCAAGGTTTTCCGTCCATTCTTTAAGAATCATTGGGTCTAAATCTACGTCATCCTTCAAACTTTGCAAACTCTCGTCATCCTCAGATAATTCTCTCATGCTATCAAAGTAACAAGTCTCATCCACTGATTCCGGATATTGCTTAGATTCATTCACATTGAATAAAACCTTCTCATCCCCCAACCTCATGGTTATTTTCCTATCAAAAACATCAATCAACGCTCTGGAAGTGGCTAGGAAGGGTCTACCTAGAATAATAGGCACCTTAGGATCCTCTACCATGTCAAGAATCACAAAGTCACAGGGAAACACAAACTTATCAACCTTGACTAAAACGTTCTCAACCATCCCTCTGGGGTATTGAACAGAGTGATCAGCCAACTCGATGCACATTCGGATGGATTTAGGTTCTCCTAGCCCAAGTCTAGCGTACATAGTATAAGGCATAATAGATATGCTAGCCCCAAGATCTGCCAGTGCATTCGCAATGTCCAAATTACCAATTTGACAGGGTATAGTGATACTCCCCGGATCCTTCATTTTTGGTGGCAACTTGTTTTGCATCACGGCTGAGCATCGCTCATTCATCATTACTGTGGTTGCTTCTGCCAACTTGCTCTTATTAGTCAAGAGCTCCTTCAAGTATTTCACATACTTAGGCATTTGGGCAATGTCTTCCACAAACGGAATGTTGATATGAAGCTGCTTCAGATTCTCTAGAAGTTGATGATAATGAGCTTCATATTTTCCTCTCCTCAAAGCTGCTGGGTAAGGTGGGGGTGGCGCATGATCCTTCGCATATTGCTTATCCCTAGCAATTTGATCAGCTTTTGTGTCCACCCTTGAATTTCTGGCAACCTCAGCTTCCTTCTCCTTTTCAGGCAAAAGCTTCGACACATGATTCTTTTGAAACTTAAGGTTTTCATAAACCTTTCCACTTCTGGTAGTCACTACCTTTGCATGATCACGTGGGTTGGTTTCGGTGCATCCTGGTAAAGTTCCCGGGGATCTCTCTTGGAGAACTTTAGCTATGCTTGAAATGGTTCCCTCAATTTGCTTGATTGCCGCTCCTTGATTCCGAACTAATGCTTCAATGGCGTCCATCCGCTGTCCAGACTTAGCAATAAAATTCTCGTTAGCGATCAAAAACTTCCCCATCATTTCTTCCAAATTGGATTTCTTCTCGGGGAAGGTTGCTGAGGGATGTTCCTTAGTGAAAAGACCTGGCTGAGTCTGGCGGAACTGGCAACCTCCTTCCTGGTATGGTCTTAGGAAAAATTCCCCATTGCCTTGGCAGTAGGTTCCGTGAGTTTCCACACATTTAACTTCCTCTCTCACTTCTCCAGAATTCATTTCGGGACAATTCTTGACTAAATACGTTCCTCCACAGTTGTCACATCCTACTTGGATTGCATGGACAGTCTCGGTCACCTTTTTTATGTCTCTTCCCATGCTGTCCAGTTTGGCAGTTATGGCGGCGAGTCCATCGTCATTGCTAATTGACCTCTTTCTCCTAGAGGAACCATCATCCCATAACCGAGAATGCTTTGCTTGGTCGCGAATAGCTGCTAAGGCATCCCTAGGAATCTTCTTCGGGATATGTCCTTGAGCATCTAATTGCTGTCTTGTAGCACGATCCACTCCTCTGTAGAATACCATTATAATTTGCTGGTTGTTTAGGTCGTGCTGTGGACATTTATGCATCAAGTCCTGGTACCTTTCCCACGCTTGGTGTAGCGACTCATCAACTTGCTTGAAATTCCTAATCTCGTCGATAAACTTCGACGTTTTGGATGGCGGGCAGTACATCTTTCGAAACTTTATGCGGAGATCTTCCCACGTGGTGATGGATCCAGCTGGTTCATTAGTAATCCATCTTTTTGCGGCTCCCTTGAGTGTTCTTGGGAACACGCGGAGCATGACTTGATCGCTTGTAATGTTAGGGATGCTGAACATATCGGCAATCTCCTCAATCTTTTCCACTTGCTCGTTAGCATCTTCTCTCTCCTCTCCTCGAAACTGGTTTTCCCTAAGCTCTTTTAGGAATTGTCCCTTTATCTCGAACTCGACGTTTTCTGCAATTGCGGGCCTCACAACTCCTGGGCCAAGGTCGCTACGCCTTCTGCTCGAATATTCCTCGAGAGTCATATTGGCAATGTCGTCTGTCATTTCTAAATCTGGTTCCGATTGATCGATGGGTGGTTCAAAGAGAGCTCGTAAATATTCTCCGAAATCGTCCTCCAAATACGAAGGGTAGAACAAGACTCTTAATATAACACAAATTATAAACTAATCCTATACACAGATAATACAAATAAACAGGTAAATAAAGATTAAATTAAAACTGATAATTTATAGAAAACAAATTTCAATTTATCCAATTGAATCAAACCGTCCCCGGCAGCGGCGCCAAAAACTTGATGCGTGTGAAAGCGTCTAGTTTATTAATTTATAAAATGGAAATACCTTATATATACTTCTCACACAACCAGGCAAGAATACCCTATCGAATGTTAGTATAGACTTGGTAAGTCCGAGTCGAACACAGGGAACGGATGTCAAATTAAATAAATTGGAAATTTATACAAGTAAATAAAGCAGTAAAGATAGGGTGCGTTTTAGTTCCGATCGAACAATTGGTAAACAATTATAAAAGAGTTTATTAAGTAAAGATTGAAAGAAAATAATTAATAAATAATTAATCAAATAAAGACTTAATTCAGATGATAAAAGAAATGCATTTGCTTGGATTACTTTCCTTAAAGTCCGGAAATCATTTTACTAATTCGCTAACATATGGATTTATTGGTGAATTAACAAATATTACCAATCTTCCTTACAAGATAAATTGATATAAACACAATCAAGAAAGACACAAGGTTGTTTTCAACACGCTAACAGTTCAATTTAACGTTGCCCACCAAATTATATTCTAAATTAAACCAACACCGTTTATGTGATTTATTCTATTGACTTGAATCAACAAAGTCTATAACTAATACTAGTTATCTTGTTCATCAATGACCATTACCAATTATTAGCCCTAACCTGTCAAACTCAATATATTCAGCAACAATCGTCAATTGAAATCAACAATTATCAATAATCTTATAATTAAAAGGAAATCAATCTCAATTAACCATAAAACCACGTTAGGTAATTACTAATAATCATTCAATAACCAAGGATCGTCAAATAAACACATAAACTTTCAATAAATCCAATTAAATCCGCAAATCAATAATCAATCCGTAATCTAAGTATCATTATCCAAGCAAATACATTAAAGAATTAGCCAATCATAATATTACAGAAACTCAGATTCATAATCATAACCGAAATCATAATCAAATGAAAGAAAGAAATGTTTTAAAACCGAGAAACCGAAAAAATGATTGAACGAGTGAAAACCTTTGATTCTCTAAGCTTCTAATCCTTCAAAAAGCTCCCAAAATGAGGGAAAAACCCCCTCTGGTCGTTTGTAATCGTATTAGGGTTTGTGTTTTGAAGTTATGAAGTGAAAACCCTAAAAATGGACTAAAAATGCTGAAAAAGTCATCCATACGGCGTATGGAACTTCCATACGGCGTATGGATGTAAAAGCCCATAAATTCCAGCCCGCGTTATCAGTTTTTAGCCCATTTTCAATCCATACGGCGTATGGACATCCATACGCTGTATGGATGCATTTTCAGAAAAAATAGAAAAAACGAAAGGTGTAGCCCTATGTGTTAGCTAAATTCTCCAAGTTGAATCACCTCAATCGGAGTTCGTATGAGAAAGTTATGGCCAAAATACTAACAGCTATCTGAAAACTCAGCTTTTACATTCTTCCTCCATTTTCAGCTCATCTTTCATTCTTTTTCCGATTCGAGCTTCATTTACACTTCAATCCAATCCAATCTTGCATATCTTCACTCTCTTAACTTCTTTTCTTCGATCCAATCTTCTATTGTCCAATGTTTTATTCTTTTAGCAACTTTTCTTCCAAATAAGCTCGTTTTCCGTTTCTTTTCAATCCAAGCTCCAAATAAACTCCTAAATGCAAATATGAACGAAATAAGTATCTTATTCACACAAAATGCATTAGAAACCTATTAAACGAAGGGGTAATTAGTACTATAATTTAGTACATTTTGGCGTTTATCAACTATATAATAGTTGGGAACATTATTCCACAACGGATTGTGCCCACGACTTTCATAGCTTCCACGTTCCGTACTCCACACATTAGTGATGTTTCCGGCGCTATACAAATGAAAGTCGTATAACGTTACCTCCGTTGTTTCATAATGACATCATCCCAATTAACGACTAACTACATCACAACAAACACATAATATAACTGCTCACTAATCATGGCAAGTAATCCTAAATCTAGCATAATAACAATAATAACATGCATCATGATAGATAAGGAAAGATATAACCGTAAATAGTGCGCAGCTTGAATATATGCTGAAAGATTACAACGAGCGGAACCTCCGAAATATCTTCGACAATATTACAAAATGAACCCTCAAAGTATCTTCAACAATATTACAATATTACCCCTCAGTTAGTCTTGGTTAAATATTAACCAAGACCTAACCTAAAACTAACCTAACTATATTCTCCTCTAACTCCTAAGAGTAGTGCTAGAGAGAGAATCTAAACTAGAGAGAGAGTATTCTTGAGAGAGAATGAAGAATGAGGTGTGTGGAATGAGGTGAATGAGGCCTCTATTTATAGGCAAGCCTTGGATCCAAGAGTACAAGTCCACAAGCATACGTACAAGCACACAAAGCAAGAACAAGGCCGTGTGAGAGCAAAACAGGCCGTGTACGGCCTCAACCAGGCCATGTACGGCTTTGGGGTGGCCGTGTGGTAGGCCGTGTAATTTTGTCGGCTTTTCTCGTTGCTTCGGAAGGCCGTATCTTCTTCGTTTCTCATCCGTTTGACTTGATTCTTTCGCTAGTGATCTCGTAATTCCGTTACGCTTCTAATGATGCCAAAAGTGCCAAATTTGGATGTCTCTAGAGTTGGCATGTGTGGAATACCCTCGGTTTGCGTAGAGACAATTGGTATGCATATGATTTCCTGAGATAATGCTTGCAGTTCTGGAGAATCAAGAGGATGAATATCAACAGGTACGTTTCCCGAGTCATCATCCGTAATAGGAATATCAGCCTTATGTAGATCTGGGAGCTCAACTCTTATCTCAGACAGTGTTTGAGGTTCGGATGAAACAAGGGTTTGAATCCCTTGAGGAGGTATAGGTGGTTGGAGATTCGTTAGTCTGCTTGCTTTAAAGTCCGAGATCTCTTTCAGATTGTGTATGAGAGTTCGTTCGATGTCTTCTAGACTGCAGAGTCAAGGGTAGGTGAATGGCTTTGTTAGATCTAAGAAATGATTAATCATTCCTTCCAGGGTACAGGCAAAAACATCATCGGCAAGAGGCTCATCTTCTTTCATCTCTTTTTCCTGCTTAGCTGCTGATTCTGGGGTCTCATGATCTGATTTGACTTGGCTAATAGAGATAGTAAATAGCTCGACATTCTCTATCGGAACACAGTCGTTTTCATCGATCTTGAATGTGATGCTTTCTCCGTGAGCGCGCAAGCTAATTGTCTGAGAGTGTATGTCGATGACTGCTCTGGCTGTGTTCATGAAAGGCCTACCTAGGATTATTGGGATGTTTATATCTTCCTGCATATCCATTACCACAAAATCAGTTGGGAAAAAGAATTTATCGACTTTAACCATGATGTTCACAGCTTTTCCCTTAGGATATCTAATAGATTGGTCAGCTAGCTGGACACTCATTTTAGTGGGTTTTAGGTCTCCTAATCCTAGTCTTTTGAATAATGAATGTGGCATGAGGTTAACGCTTGCTCCTAGATCGGCTAGAGAGCAGATATCACCAGATTGGTTGATAGAGCAAGGAAGGGTAAAACGTTCGGTATCTCCTAGTTTTTCAGGTAGACAGTTTTGAAGGATAGCTGAACATTCAGCAGTCAGTGGGACATTAGGTACTTCAGGTAACTTGTCTTTGTTTGAAATAAGACTCCTAACATATTTGGCATACTTGAAAGTTTTGACTTCATCAGGTCGTTGCTTGAGACGTCCTGGAAATGGTATGCGTAGCTTTTTAGGCTTTGAAAAAGACTTTTTCTCAACTGTCTGTGTGACAGGAGATTGTTCTTTCACCGGAGAAAGAACTGAAGGTCGGCTCAGTGCCACCTTGGAGTCTTGGTTGGTTATTTGGTTGGCTTCGTGGGTAAAGGTGTTACTAGGAAGATTACCCTGTGGTTGAGTGTCGATACGTTCTGCTAGTCGCCCTACTTTGGTTACAAGAGTATTCAGTAAAGTTAGTTGGTCTCTTAAGAAGAGATCAACTTGGTCTTGTCTAGCTGTAATCGTTTGGATGATTTGTGTGAGGGTGTCGTCTAGACTAGTAATCGGCCTGTTAGGTTCATAAGGTTGGGCCATCCCAGGTGTGGTTTCAGGAAGCAATGGTGGTTGGTTATAACTGAGTTGAGGTTGTTGTGGGTAATTTGGGTATTGGAATTGTTTGGGTGGTTGAATTGGTAGGTATGGGTTGGCTCGAGGAGGAGAAGTTTGGGCATAATCAGGTGGACGTGGATGAGTTCGGAACTGGTCGTAGTAGGTTGTGCCATCAACAGGGTTCGTAGCTCGAGGATTGTTACAGTTTCGACAGGACTGAATATGGTAGACCTGTTGAGGATGTTTCTTCAGCTTTCCTACTTCCTCGGTTAGCGTTCCGATGTGTTCAGTGAGAGATTTGATCGACTCAGGTTGCACAGGATTGGGAAGGGTGTCGTGCCTCCCAGTGGTCGGACGGGTTTTAATCCGGTCGTTGAACCAACCAACCAGGATGCGCGGACAGGGTTTAAATCTATAGAGCAGGGGAATCCTAAGTTGTATACTGCTGATAGACCTAAAAGAGTAGTAAGTGGTATGTATGACTCAGGTGTTGTTCTTCAAACTACAACAGGCATGGGAGTCTAGGAAGTTTTATTATCTTTGGAGATTCAGCTAGGGTTTTTAAAAGCTTTTGGATAGATTTGGTTTTTTTTATAACTAAATACTAATTTAAATAAAGAAAATAAAACAAAAGAGGTTTGTACGGAGACTCGGTCAACAGAGGATAAGCGAGTGTTTACTATGATTTCGTTATGTGTTATTGATGAATAGTCAAGGGTAAGGCTACTAGATGTGATGACTAATCCGGAAAGGATAGAAACATAATTAATGCAAAGTATTGTACCTACGACCGTTCCGCGGCTTCCATACGTTTGTACTCCACCAATTGGTATTTCCAGCACTATACCGAGTAATAAGGCGTTTTACGGTTTTTCCGTTACATTAATTAGGGTTCCACATTACTTTCGCAGATTTCCTATATCCTAATGAGCTACAACTACGAGCCTATTAAATATCTAACGTAGAGTTGTCCGCAATCAGAAAAATAACATGTCACGTGGATAGCAGTTATAGAAGTCAAATACACCGAAAGTTCTCCCAAATGTACATACCAATTTAACCGACGACTATCCTCGAATCCTGGTCCCGAGTCATAGTCATCAGAGACGTCTGTATCGTAGCGTGAATTGTTGATTGAACAAGAACACGAACGGGGATAATCCCGCGGACCAAGTTGGGATAATCGGGCTAACGATCAGTTAAATTGTTCAGCATTACAGATATAAATCATCACAACTATTCCATGCATGTTAATCTACTGTGTAAACCAATATTCTGTGTCTGAAAACCTAATTATACAGTTACTGATATGAACCAGGAGGATAACTCTAGCATGCATCATTCCTAAGGCAACAATCAAACAAGAACATGCAATAGGGTGACACATAACAGAACACCATAAAACTAAGAATAGCAGATAACCAATAATCAGATCATAGATATCCCGAAAGTTCTCTCAAAGATATATAACAGATAAACATGAATCTAACCTATCTCTAATCCTACGCTCCGTGTCTCTTATGATTTGTTTCAACCTAGAGAACACAGCCATACCAAGTTCATTGATCATCAAGTATAGAATAGGTAGAGAATGTACCACTAGTAATTGGCCAAGTTCTAGCAGGAAGCTTCTAACCACAGCATAAGTTGGATAGATAAACATTCGAGATTCAGTTTATGAGTTCATACACAGTTTAAAGTAACACGGGCAGAGTAACAGCATGACATAAACATATTGACTATTCTAACATAACTACATCATAGTAAACACAAAGAAATGTCTAGTCTAACATTATATATCTAGCATACAATCCTAAACAAGCATAAACAAAGCAACACATGTTTAAAACTAGAAAGTAAGAGATATATAAATAGAACCTGATACGAATTTATTACAGACAGATCTTCACGAATACAATGTCTTGGAATGACTCCGTACAAAAGCTAAAAGCTACCTCTACCTAACTATCTCTCTAACTAGCCCAATTCTAGAGAGAGAAAATCTCTAGAGAGAGAAACTAGAGAGAGAGTGATGTGTGTGAGAGAGAAAGTGTAAGGAAGAAATGAAATGATAAAAAATGGTGTGTATGAAGTGTTGGGGTTGTCCACTATTTATAGGCAAAACATCAAATCGCGCGTACAACTCACGAAGCAGCACGTACAAGCAAACGGAGCACGATATGGGGTAGGGGGCCGTATACGGCCTTGTAAGGGCCGTATACGGTGTGTATTAGGCCGTATACCGTCTTACAAGGGCCGTATACGGTGCCTGAGGCCGTATACAGTCTCCGTCTGATTTCGTTCGTTGCTTAAAACGTCCGTATCTCCTTCGTTACGCGTCCGTTTGACCTGATTCTTTTGCCTGTGGTTTCGTAATTCCGTTACGCTTCTAATGATGCCAATCTCATAGAAATTGGGTATGTAGAACTCAGGCGTAGCCGAAATGACTTTTAGTGGCTCTGAAAGTGCAGTGTCTTCTCCGTCCTTTGGCCGTTTCACTTGATTCCAGATTTTTCCGTCTCGATTTTACCTATACAACAGATGGTAGAAGTTAGGAGGTGTGCCTTGATAGGAAAATGAGGTCGGCAGAATCGGCCTGTATTAAAATGCTGTGTTTTGTGCGATTTCAGAGTGTTTTCAGTGATTTTTATCACAACGTCTACTTTTGAACCACTTTAGTGAATTTTAATAAATAATCAATGTTTTGGAATGTTTTTACTAAAGAAAGGTCCAAAATGTGAGGAATAAAGCTTCTAAAAACATGACTTTTTACGTCACATCAAGTTATCCCACACTTAGACGTTTCTTGTCCTCAAGCAACAACTCTCTGGAAAATGTTTTAAGTCATGTTTTTAGGGGCGAGTCAGAGAATATTTTCCGAGATTAGCATTTCCTCATATAAGCAAGTTACTTCTAGAAGTGCGGAGGAAGATAAGATGATCCTTTCATAAACAAGAAGAGATTCTCTTAGGCGTACATCACAATCTCGTGATCTTGGAGTACACATGACTAGGCGATCTCACTATAGGTGGTCACTCAATTCACTCAAAGTGTATCGGGTTTCCTATCAATCTAGCTCAAACGAAATCGCTCAAAATAGCCAGTCATGCTGCACTCATCGTCATAGGCTTGATCGAGAATCGGATCTCCACCATTTAGGTGAGGACGGCGCTAATTATCTCAAGACATTCAGAGGGTTGTAATGTTTGGTGAGGGTGAAGGGTATGGATAGTGGTAATTTTGGGTTGCGAGGGTGTTTAGCTTATCCTAAAATCACTGAGATTATGAACAACTTTATTTAGAACGGAGAGTAGGTAGCTGTTTCAGCTTCTGTCGGATTTTCCATGAAGAGCTATGTTTTGAAACTTTCTGCTTTATTTGCGGAGCTATTTTCTTTTTCTTTTCTTTTTCTTTTTCTTTTCTTCAGAATTTCTTTGTCATAGAATTTCCAAGGAATTTTATATTTTGGATCCTTTAAAAATCTTTTCTTCTATCTTGATCATTTTGATTCTTTTCCAGGTGCTAATTTTTCCCGCACCGTCGTCCTTCCAGTTCTCTTGTGTGCTAATTTTCCCGCACCATTTGTTGAGAAGCTTGATTTTGGAGAATGCGAATGAGTAGGATATTTGAAACAGATATTCTAAAAGGGTGTTCTTCATAACCTCAGAAATTACAAGATAAGTTTGGGGGTATTTTTGGGAAGTGGGTGAAAATTAGGGTTTTGAAGAAATGAAAGGTTTAGGCTCAACAGGGTATACTAGGTGGATCTTCGATACTAAAAATGAGCATCGGAAAGGGTTTTGGGCTTGAAAAGATATGTAAGAAACGGGTTAAGTCCTAAGGAATGTCAAGGTCATTTAATTGCACCTATACCGCGTACGGTACATACCAATATGGTCTCGAAGCGTATGTCAAGAGCAAGTTCTAATTCAGAGATATAGACATCGGCACACACACAAGAAATGAAAGTGAAGCATTAAAGATGAATGCTTTTGGGCTCAAGATACCTCACGGCAAAGGGTTGTATGTGTCTAGTCATGCTCCTTTGATTATCACTTCTTGCTTAAGCAATTTCTACCTTATTTCCTTTAGGCTTTTAGAAATATCATACTTATATTTTGAAAATGGTTTCTCTCAGTAGTATCTGAGACTCAAAAACTGAGTTAGACTCATTAATTTTGAAAAAATTTGACCTTATTTTTGAAAAAAATTTTGAGAGAAAGATTGCTATTGGACATAAAAATCACCATTTAAGGTTTTCTATACCTGCCATCCCACACTTAGAGGAACATTGTCCCTAATGTTCTCTTGAGTAGAGATTTTACTAGTAAAATCCCACACTTAGAGTTTGAACATATAAGTAGATGTTTCTCAAGTGTTTTAATTTGGGCTGGAATCCCACACTTAGTGATAAGTTTAGGATGAGGCACAGAAATTAAACGCACTAACATAGGCATAATAAACATAATTGAAACGGGGAGAAAGGAACAGAGAGACTCCCCATATGTGTTTACTGGAATAGACCAGGTTTGTGCAGGAGTGGTGCTAGTGAATTGCTGGATTTTAAGGACCAGGCTCGTTTAAGATCATCCATTCCACACAAAGCTGAATTCTGCAATAAACAACAACACACATATCACAGTATCTCATCTAGGTAGCAGGTCTAAAGCGTAAGTACAAAGTCATAATACAGAAAGTAAATACTAAAGATAAAATCTAAAAGTCATCAAGCAGGTCATCAGTATCAGGATCAAACTCCTCTACAGCATCCCTATCAAAGATGGAAGTCGGAGATGGGATGGAGAAATCCATAGTAGCCACAGCCTGACTCACAATCTCGTTAGTGGAAGTGTGGGTGACAGAAGTGTGAGCATCAAAAACAGCCAGAAGCTGCTCTGTGAGGCTGCGGTCTGGTGATGCAAATCCTGTGGGCAATGCTGGATCAGGATCAGCAGCTGCAGCAGTGGGGCCAGTGGAAGGTCCAGCAATAGAGAGAATAGGTGGATCAGCAGGAGGACAGAAGAACCATGGAATGTTAGATGGTCCTGGATCTGGGCCAAGCCTGTAGGGAATGGCATTAGGTCTCGGAATCTCGAGCTGCTCACAGATAGAGGACATGATGTCATGCTGGATGGAAAGTGTCCGGAAGAGGGCCCACGAAGCAGATGGGTCAGCCGTAGTGATACCGTACTCGAAAGTAGGTACGGGGGCTGGCAAAGGTGACGAGGGCCTCTCATCGGTCAACTCCTCGTGAGTGATCGGGACATCAGTCAGGTCCTCCTCAGTGATGGTCAGCATAGCCGCTCTCTGCGCTCTGCGTCTACGAGGTCTGTGTCGTCTGTGTGGTCTCGCAGCTACATGATCAGCGTCAACAGCGTCCATCCTGAAACAAGATAAAATAAACATGTAATGCTAATAATGATAGTAAATGAATAATACTTATCTCAGATTTTGCAATTTGAAGTCAGATAAGTGGCAAACTTGCAATTTTATTAGTTCAGAGACAACCATACTTAATAAAAATAAACTAAGAAATAAAATGACAGAATTAATAAAGATAGGCTTGGGGTGCTGATGAACGCCAAAATGTGCTATTTTATAGTACTAATTACCCCTTAGTTTGATTAATTTCCTATGCATTTTATTTGAATTCGATACTCATTTCGTTCATATTTGCATTTAGGAATTATTTGGAGCTTGAATCGGAATTGAAGATGAAAACGTGCGAGAATTGAAGAAAAGAAGCTAAAAATGAGAAAGTTTAAAGATTGAAGGTCGATGGTGAAAAAGCTGGGAAAAGTGATCCATACGGCGTATGGAATCCATACGGCGTATGGATGAAGTGAGCCGGGCCGCCAGAGGACGCGGGTCAGATCCATGGGCTTTGTGATCCATACGGCGTATGGAAATCCATACGGCGTATGGATCATTTCGACAGAAAACCTAAAAAGCTCATTTTGCCTCATTTTTACACACACTCCACCACATTTCTCCAATCGATTTCTTCAGTGACAAAATCATTTTCCAGAGCATTTGGAGGGGATTCAAGCTTGAGGAATCAAAGTCTTTCATTCGTTCATTCGTTATTTCATTATTTCGGTTCGATTTCTTTTATATCTTTCATTCGATTATGATTATGGATATGATATTGAATCTGATTATTTGTTATAATATGATTGGCTAAGTCTTTTATGTATTTGCTTAGATGATAATACTTATTTGATGGATTGATTATTGAAAATGCGAACGTATCGGATTTTATTCAATGTTTATGTGTTTATTCGTTAATCCTTGGATATTTGATGATTGTTGCAGATTACCTAGCGTGGTTTCATAATTAGTTGAGATTGATTTCCTGTTGGTTGTGGAATTATTGATAGTTGTTGATTTTGATCGATAACTATTGCCGAATATATTGAGTTTGACGGGCTAGGGTTACTAGTTAGTAATGGTCATTGATGGACAAGATAACCTTAATCAGTTATAGACTTTGTTGATTCAAGTCAAAAGAATAAGTCACATAAACGGTGTTGAATTAATCTAGAATACAATTTTGTGGACAACGTTAAATTGAACTGTTAATGTGTTGAAAACAACCTTGTGTCTTTCTTAATTGTATTTAATTCAACTTATCTTGTAAGGAGGGTTGATATATTTGAAAGGGCACGATAGAATCCATACGTGAGCATTTTAAATAATATGATTTCCGGATTTTAAGGAAAGTAATCTAAGCAAATGCATTTCTTTTACCATCTGAATAAAACCTTTTATTTTAATTAAGTTATTTTAGCATTTCTTTATTTTAATAAATTAGTTTTCCTTAATTAATCATTTCTTTTATAATTGTTACTTATTTGTTCGTCCGGAACTAAAACGTCCCCATTTTTACTGCTTAAATCAATTGTAGCAATTTCTAATTTGTTGATATTGGCATCCGTTCCCTGTGTTCGACTCGGACTTACTAGGCTATACTATATATGATCAGGTATTCTTGCCTGTGTTGTGTATAGTAAGTTAGGTATTTTCCATTTTTAAATTAAAACCCCGTTTACACGACATCAAGTTTTTGGCGCCGCTGCCGGGGAACGGTTTGTTTTAATTTGACAAATTGGAATTTAATCTTTGTATATTGTTATTTAAGTTTAGTTCCGTTTTATTTATTTTTCGAATTATATTTTTGTGTTTAGGATTGTTTAGTAAATAGTTCAATTAGGGTCTTGTTCTACTGATTCGGGAATTATATCACAGGAAGTTTATGACCCGATCAGGGAATCCTCATATCATTGATCCTTTTGAAGATCCTGAAAGAGTTTTTCGTTAGAGAAGACGGTTTGCTTCTGTACCACCCAACTCAAGTTTACACCACAACCTTCCGTCATATTTAGAAGGGGATTTTGGAGAGTATCTTCGGTCCTTATTCGAACCTCTAATCAATCAGGCAGACCCAAGAGACGCAATGACAGAAGATATCGCCAACATAACGCTCGAAGAGTATTCGAGTCGGATGCGTAATGACCGTGGCACTGGAGTAGTAAGGCCAGCAATTGCTCAAGATGTGGAGTTTGAAATCAAGGGACAATTCCTCAAGGAGCTTAGGGAGAACCCTTTCCGAGGAGAAGAAAGGGAGGATGCTAATGATCATGTGGAGAAAATCGTTGAGATAGCCGATATGTTCAACGTTCCTAACATCACACGCGATCAAGTTATGCTCAGGGTATTCCCAATCACACTAAAGGGAGCTGCTAAGAGATGGATTCAAAACGAACCTGCTGGATCCATAACCACATGGGAAGACCTTCGCACGAAGTTTCTAAAGATGTATTGTCCTCCTTCCAAAACTTCAAAGATGATTGACGAGATCAGAAATTTCAAGCAGGAAATGGATGAGTCACTACACCAAGCTTGGGAGAGATATAAGGACTTGATGCATAAGTGCCCGCAGCACGACCTGAACGATCAGCAAGTCGTGAGTATATTCTACAAAGGTGTGGATCGTGCCACGAGACAGCAACTGGATTCCCAAGGACCTATTCCCAAGAAAGTCCCTCGTGATGCTTTGACTGCCATTCGCGACCAAGTGAAACACTCTCAGTTATGGGATGATGGCACTTCTAAACGGAAGAGGTCTGTGAATGATGAAGATGGATTTGCAGCCATCACCGCTAAGCTAGATAACATGGGCAGATATATCAAGAAGGTTACTGAGACTGTCCATGCTATCCAAGTGGGATGCGACAACTGTGGAGGAAGCCATTTAGTAAAGGATTGCCCCGAGACGCGAACAGGAGAACAGACTGAAGAAGTCAAGCATGGAGAAGCTCAAGCACCATATCGTCAGGGCGGTGGAAACTTCTTCAGAAGACCATACCAAGATGGAGGGCGACCGTTTCGCCAAACTCAACCTGGATTTTTTACCAAAGAGCAGCCAGGTACCTCATCTTCAGAAAAGCAGGCTAATTTAGAAGAAATGATGGGTAAGTTTCTCACGTCCAATGAAAAATTCATTACGAGCTCTGGACAAAGAATGGATGCCACCGACGCTGCATTGAGAAACCAAGGAGCTGCGATTAAGCAGATTGAAGGGAATGTTTCCAACATAGCTAAAGTTCTCCAAGAGAGATTCCCTGGAACCCTACCTGGATACACTGAAACCAATTCACGGGATCAGGCGAAAGCAGTAATCACCCGGAGTGGAAAGGATTTTGAAGACCCCATTCCAAAGAAGAAACCTGTTTCTCAACCCCTACCGCAGAAAGAGAAGGAAGTAGAAGTTGTGGAAAGTCCCAAGGTGGACACTAAGGCTGAACAAATTGCAAGAGATAAGCAATATGCTAAGGAGCATGCACCGCCACCACCTTATCCTGCAGCTTTGAGAAGAGGGAAAGATGATGCTCAATACCACCAGTTCCAAGAGAATCTGAAGCAACTGCACATTAACATCCCATTCGTGGAAGCCATTGCTCAGAGGCGACCACGGTGACAATGAATGAGAGATGTTCAGCAGTTATGCAAAATAAACTTCCACCGAAAATGAAAGACCCTGGGAGTATTACCCTTCCTTGTCTAATTGGAAGTTTAGACCTTACTCATGCATTGGCTGACTTGGGGGAAAGCATATCAATAATGCCTTATACTATGTATGCCAGACTTAAGTTAGGGGAACCAAAGCCAATTAGAATGTGCATTGAGTTAGCAGATCGTTCGGTTCAACATCCTAGGGGCATGATAGAGAATGTGCTAGTTAAGGTGGATAGGTTTGTTTTTCCGTGTGATTTCATCATTTTGGACATGGTTGTTGAGACCTGAGCCACTGTCAAATCTGCTCAGAGTACAAGTGTGCTGCCACTGTTAGAAGATTGCCACTGTTAGTTATTAGTTGCCGCTGTCAAATAGTTTGTCTAACAGTGCCACTGTTAGTGTGTAATTAGTATTTTGTATCAAGTACTCAACCGCTGTTAGTATTATATGAGTACTACCCCTGTTAGATATAGATAACCACTGTTGGTTAGATATAGTCTGTTAGAGAGAATTATGGAATAGATATGATTCCATAATAGTTTGATTCTGTAAAGGACTCTATATGTTATAAATAGAGATCCTGTAAAACCTAGATAGATACGATTCATTCTAGTTATTAGCTTCAAGGTTGTAAACCCTAACACAAGTTGTGTGTTCGTATTATTAATAATATTGAAGCTTTTGGTTAGATATTCTGTTATATTTAAGTTTGTTCTTCAAGTTATTAATAAACTATTCCGCAAGCTTATTAATAATCCATCAAAGTAATACATACTAAGATCTCTAGCTGGGATCATTAATGGTTGAAGATAAAAAGGTACCTATCATTTTGGGAAGACCTTTCCTAGCCACTACAAGGGCATTGATTGATGTTCATGATAGAAAAATCACTCTGAGGTTAGGAGAAGATGAAGTAGTATTTGATGTCAAAAAATCAATGCGATATCCTGCTGCAGTTGATGACACGTGCTACTTTGTGAGTGCAAGAGAAATGACTAATGATGAAGAGTTCCTTCAAAGTCTCATGGAAGATGAAGATCTTGATCCCATGATTCTGGAAGGATGGACGGGAAGCATAGAAGCAATTAGAGATATTGAAGAATTCGATAAAATGCTTGAGGAGTTAGAGTTCGAGAGTGATGAGGAAGTAGAAGGTGATCAGCTGACTGAGAATGAAGAATCGGTTGAGACTAATGGTATTTTAGTCAAGAAGGAGACTCGCATCACTATGCATGGGATTCCCTGTTCACGAGAAGAGGTGTTGGCATGTAAATCTTCTTTTGAAGAACCACCAAGGTTAGAATTGAAAGATTTACCGACCCATTTGGAGTACGCATACCTACAAGGAGAGTCGGATTTGCCAGTTATCATTTCATCCAAGCTATCAGCAAACGAAAAAGAAAGTCTGCTAAAAGTTCTGAAAGAACATAAGCATGCTATAGCATAGACGATCAGTGACATCAAGGGAATTAGCCCATCATATTGTACGCACAAGATCCTTATGGAGTCTGATTTCAAACCAGTTGTGCAACCATTAAGACGATTGAACCCTAAGGTTACGGATGTTATTAAGTTGCTTGACTCTGGATTGATATACCCGATTTCTGATAGTCCATGGGTCAGCCCCATTCATGTTGTGCCTAAGAAAGGGGGTATGACAGTGGTTGCGAATGAGAAGAATGAGTTAATTCCCACGAGAACTGTTACTGGATGGAGGGTCTTCATAGATTATAGAAAGCTGAATGATGCGACACGCAAGGATCATTTTCCTTTGCCGTTCATTGATCAGATGCTGGAACGTCTAGCTAGAAAAGAATATTATTGCTTTCTAGACGGATTCTCCGGGTATTTCCAAATCCCAATTGATGCAAATGATCAAGATAAGACTACTTTCACCTGCCCATTCGGAACTTTCGCTTATCGGAGAATGCCATTTGGTCTATGTAATGCACCCGCCACATTTCAACGGTGCATGATGGCAATATTCCATGATATGGTAGAAGACAGCATGGAAATATTCATGGATGACTTCTCTGTGTTTGGAGACTCTTTTGATAAGTGTCTGATGAATCTAAAGAGGATGTTGCAAAGGTGTGAGAGTTCAAATCTCGTTTTAAATTGGGAAAAGTGTCATTTCATGGTACGAGAAGGAGTTGTGTTGGGGCACAAAATTTCAAGAGCTGGTGTTGAAGTTGATCAAGCGAAGATTGAGGCGATAGCAAAGCTACCTCATCCGACAAATGTTAAAGGAATACGAAGTTTCTTAGGACATGCTGGATTCTATAGAAGATTCATCAAGGATTTTTCAAAGATAGCACGTCCTATGAACAAATTGTTGGAAAAGGAAGCTAAGTTCGAGTTTTCAAAAGAGTGCCAAGATGCGTTCAAGGTTTTAAAGGAGAAATTGGTATCTGCACCAATTATGATAAGTCCGAATTGGGATCTTCCCTTTGAATTGATGTGTGATGCCAGTGATTATGCTGTGGGAGCAGTTTTAGGTCAGAGGGTTGATAAGAAGTTTCAACCTATTTACTACGCAAGCAAGACTTTGACGAGTGCACAGGAGAATTACACTACAACTGAGAAGGAACTGCTTGCTGTTGTTTTTGCGTTTGATAAGTTTCGCTCTTACCTGGTCCTGTCAAAAACAGTTGTTTTTACCGATCACTCTGCATTAAGATACTTGTTTGGGAAACAAGATGCAAAACCAAGGTTGTTGCGATGGATTTTGTTATTGCAGGAATTTGACATTGAGATTCGTGATAAGAGGGGAGCGGAAAATCTGGCTGCAGATCATCTGTCAAGACTAGAAAATCCGGAATTGGATAAGTTGGATGAAACGGAAATTCGAGATAAATTTTCTGATGAAAGCTTGTTGAAAGCAATTCTGAATGAATTTCCATGGTTCGCTGATATTGCAAACTTTCTAGTTACAAAGACTCTGCCACCCGGATTGGACTTCAACCAAAGAAAGAGGTTTTTCTCATCTTTACGGTATTACTTTTGGGAAGATCCATATCTGTTCAGACAGTGTGCTGATGGAATTGTCTGACGATGTATAGCTGGAGAGGAATATGATATTATCTTAGAGCACTGTCATGATGGTCCGGCTGCAAGAAAAGTGTTTGAGGCAGGTTTTTATTGGCCAACAGTTTACAAGGATGCATTCAAGTATGTGAAGGAATGCGATGCCTACCAACGTACGGGGAGAATTTCAAAGAAGGATGAGATGTTGCAAAATCCAATTATGGTAAGCGAGATTTTTGATGTCTGGGGTATAGATTTTATGGGCCCGTTTCCACCTAGCAATGGAAACAAATACATCATTGTGGCTGTGGATTATGTCTCTAAGTGGGCCGAAGCAAAGGCATTACCCACGAATGATGCTCGTGTTGTGGTAAATTTTCTTAAGCAGTTATTTTCGCGCTTTGGAGCACCAAAAGCTTTGATTAGTGATCGAGGGACACATTTCACAAATCTGCAATTGGAAAAAGTGCTGCGAAAGTACGGAGTTAGACATAAGTTTTCCACTGCTTATCATCCACAGACGAGTGGTCAAGTAGAAGTGACTAATAGAGGGTTGAAGCGTATTTTGGAACGTTCAGTTGAAGGAAACCCTAAGAATTGGTCATACAAGTTGGATGATGCATTATGGGCAGCACGAACAGCATTTAAATCGTCAGTTGGAACAACGCCTTATCACCTTGTTTATGGAAAAGCTTGTCATTTACCTTTTGAGCTAGAGCATAAAGCATATTGGGCTTTACAGAAGTGCAATCTTGATGAGAAGTTAGCTGGAAATGAAAGAATGGAACAGTTGAATGAGTTAGATGAATTAAGAATAAATGCTTATGACAATTCGAGATTGTTTAAGGAGCGAACTAAGAAATGGCATGACGCTCGTCTTAAGTCGAACCATACATTCGAGAAAGGTGATAAAGTTCTGTTGTATAGTTCTAGATTACATCTGTTTCCAGGAAAGTTAAAGACACGTTGGACTGGCCCTTTTGTTGTTGACAAGGTTTATTGGTTTGGAGCTGTTGATTTGCAAGGATATTCTGGAAAAACTTTCAAAGTCAACGGAAGTAGAGTAAAGAAGTACTATGGTGATATAAGGGACTCCAAGCGTGATTTGGAGATGGATTTGAATTAAGTGGTGAAGCATGATGTCGAGCTTACCGACGTGATAAACAAAAGCGCTTTTGGGAGACAACCCGTTATTTTGTTAATCCGTTATTTTGTTTTATTGTTTTTGTTTGCAGGTTTGAACTTTGTGGGTGTGTTCTCTGGAAACCCTCACGAGACTACAACTCGTCCACTCGGGATACCGAGGGGTTTAAAGGCTTATTGCATGTGCTAAATGCAATCGTGTTGCCTGCGGAAGTGTGCTATTGTATTTTATTTCTGAACGAAGTCCTTCAAGCTATTATCCTTCAAATCAGGGAGTTTTCTGTTTCACTTCTTTTCTATTCCCTTTATTTTTACTTTCTTTTACAATGAGGACATTGCATATTTCTAAGTGGGGGATGGAGGAAAAGAAGTCTATTTGTCCTTAATTTATGAATGGTAGCTATTGAAAAATATTTAGGTTAAGAGGCATGCATTCTACGTGTTAGTCATTTTTCAGTCCAAATTTTTGTTTTTAAAATTGTTTTCTTTGTAAAAGTTTAGCAATCTTGTAACACAGTTTGGGAACGCAAAGAATGAAATAAATTTAATTTTTAAATATTAGATAGTTCATCTTATGATGTTCCGATAGGCAATCTATATGAAGGGTATTGAGCTAGTAAGAAATGTAATGAATTAAGTAGGGATTTATCCTATGAGGATCTTTTAGCAAGATATGACCTTAGTCTTAATTCTTGTATGATAGCGTGTTATAATCCATAATTTTGGGATCCTGATAATCATCATTTGGGAATATACTAGGTGTTGTCTCCTCTGTTGTACGAAAGTACAGACCTGGTTTCCGTCAGTATATTTGATATTATAATAGATAAAAATAAATGAGTACAAAAGACTCATTAATTGAAAAACCAAAGCCAAGTTATGTCGCTCTGTTGTACTAAGGTACAGACCTGTCACCAATGTCTTGGTTTGAAAAATGATTGATTTAATTGGATGTTCATTATTTGGAGAATTGTGACGTGTTATCTATATGAGAGTATTTTGCTATTGAAAATCAAGGGTAAGGCCTGCTAGAATAATAATAAGTTAAGCTCAATATCTGAAATTTAGATTGTTTAAGTGGACCACAATATCGGTAATCTGAGTGAATTATCTTTTATGAGTAATAATAATAGAATGGCTCCCCATGTAGAGTTTCTGATTGCTGAATTTTTAGGAAGAATCGATTTTAAGATGAAAATTTGGTTTGCCGAATGTTGTGTAGTTTGTAAGTCCTTTTATCCATTGTTTGCCGTTCATATTTAAAGTTTTGAATTTTTGAATTACTAGTCTACTTGAGGACAAGTAGGATTCAAGTGGGGGATGTTTGATGAACGCCAAAATGTGCTATTTTATAGTACTAATTACCCCTAAGTTTGATTAATTTCCTATGCATTTTATTTGAATTCGATACTCATTTCGTTCATATTTGCATTTAGGAATTATTTGGAGCTTGAATCGGAATAGAAGATGAAAACGTGCGAGAATTGAAGAAAAGAAGCTAAAAATGAGAAAGTTTAAAGATTGAAGGTCGATGGTGAAAAAGCTGGGAAAAGTGATCCATACGGCGTATGGAATCCATACGGCGTATGGATGAAATGAGCAGGGCCGCCAGAGGACGCGGGTCAGATCCATGGGCTTTGTGATCCATACGGCTTATGGAAATCCATACGGCGTATGGATCATTTCGACCGAAAACCTAAAAAGCTCATTTTGCCTCATTTTTACACACACTCCACCACATTTCTCCAGTCGATTTCTTCAGTGACAAAATCATTTTCCAGAGCATTTGGAGGGGATTCAAGCTTGAGGAATCAAAGTCTTTCATTCGTTATTTCATTATTTCGGTTCGATTTCTTTTATATCTTTCATTCGATTATGATTATGGATATGATATTGAATCTGATTATTTGTTATAATATGATTGGCTAAGTCTTTTATGTATTTTCTTAGATGATAATACTTATTTGATGGATTGATTATTGAAAATGCGAACGTATCGGATTTTATTCAATGTTTATGTGTTTATTCGTTAATCCTTGGATATTTGATGATTGTTGCTGATTACCTAGTGTGGTTTCATAATTAGTTGAGATTGATTTCCTGTTGGTTGTGGAATTATTGATAGTTGTTGATTTTGATCGATAACTATTGTCGAATATATTTAGTTTGACGGGCTAGGGTTACTAGTTAGTAATGGTCATTGATGGACAAGATAACCTTAATCAGTTATAGACTTTGTTGATTCAAGTCAAAAGAATAAGTCACATAAACGGTATTGAATTAATCTAGAATACAATTTTGTGGACAACGTTAAATTGAACTGTTAATGTGTTGAAAACAACCTTGTGTCTTTCTTAATTGTATTTAATTCAACTTATCTTGTAAGGAGGGTTGATATATTTGAAAGGGCACGATAGAATCCATACGTGAGCATTTTAAATAATATGATTTCTGGATTTTAAGGAAAGTAATCTAAGCAAATGCATTTCTTTTACCATCTGAATTAAACCTTTTATTTTAATTAAGTTATTTCAGCATTTCTTTATTTTAATAAATTAGTTTTCCTTAATTAATCATTTCTTTTATAATTGTTACTTATTTGTTCGTCCGGAACTAAAACGTCCCCATTTTTACTGCTTAAATCAAATGTAGCAATTTCCAATTTGTTGATATTGGCATCCGTTCCCTGTGTTCGACTCGGACTTACTGGGCTATACTATATATGATCAGGTATTCTTGCCTGTGTTGTGTATAGTAAGTTAGGTATTTTCCATTTTTAAATTAAAACCCCGTTTACACGACATCAGGTGCCTCCCAAGAGCGCTTGTTTTACGAGTCTCTAACTTGACTCTTTGTACCTTTTCGTCGACTCACGGTGGTTCAAAGATAAAGACATCTTCCCTGATGGGAAAGTCTTCGAAGTAATGCTTTAAGCGATGACCATTAACCTTAAAATTACCTTCTGGTGCCTCGAGTTCGATTGCACCGTAAGGAAATACCTTTGAAACTATGAATGGTCTGCTCCACCTGATTCTAAACTTGCCAGAGAATTTCTTGAATCGTTAGTTGAAAAGCAGCACTTTATCTCCTGTTTTGAATCTTGAGGGCCTCAGCTTAGCATCGTGAATTCTCTTAGTTCGTTCCTTGAAGCTTAACGAACTGTCATATGCCTGATCCCTTAGTTCGGCTAATTTGTTCAATTGCATTCGTCTATTTGCTCCTGCTGTAGAAATATCTAAGTTGCAGTTCTTCAAAGCCCAGTATGCTTTATATTCCAGCTCAATTGGTAAGTGACATGTCTTGCCATAAAATAGACGATACGGTGTGGTTCCTAATGGTGTTTTATAGGCGGTTCTGAATGCCCACAATGCATCATCTAATTTTTCAGCCCATTTGTACCCATGATTACCAACAGTTCTTTCCAAGATTCTTTTCAAAGCTCGATTTGTTGCATCAGCTTGCCCATTTATGTGGGGGTGATAAGCTGTTGACGTCTTGTGAGTGACACCATACTGTTGCAGAACTTTCATGAATTGAAGGTTGCAAAAGTGTGTACCACGATCACTGATTATTGCTTTTGGAGTCCCAAATCGACTGAATAGCTTTTTGAGAAATTTGGTTACCACTTTGGCGTCATTTGTTGGGAGAGCTTGGGCCTCGGCCCACCTGGAGACGTAGTCGACTGCAACCAAGATGTACTCTTTACCGTTAGATTTAGGGAATGTCCCATGAAATCTAATCCCCAGATATCGAAGATTTCTACGGCCTGGATGTTTGTTAGTGGCATTTCATTTCGGGCTGTTATATTGCCTTGTCTTTGGCAGATATCGCAGCGTCTCACCAGATCGTACGCATCTCGAAATATGGTTGGCTAGAAAAAGCCGGCATCGTACACTTTTCTTGCGGTCATGTTGGTACCGTGATGTCCTCCAGTACGTCCATGGTGGCTTTGGTGTAGGATATGTTCTGCCTATTTCCCATCAACGCATCTTCTAATGATTTGATCAGGGCAAACCTTAAAGAGGAAAGGGTTGTCCCAATAGTAATATTTTATATCGCGGAAGAATTTTTGTCTTCGAGAGGTTGGCATTCCTTTAGGTATGACTTTTCTCACCAAATAATTGGCATAGTCAGCATAACAGGGATCATTTGTAGGTTGTGACCCTTGATAGTACTTACCAACATGCATGAGTTGTTCTTCTGGAAACTGGTCTTGAATGTCTTTCTCGTGCAACTTATCCATTGAAGGATTCTCTAATCGGCTGAGATGGTCTGCCGCGACGTTTTCTGCTCCCTTTTTGTCTTTGATCTCGATGTCGAATTCTTGAAGGAGTAGAATCCATAGTAGAAGGCGAGGTTTAGCATCTTGCTCCTTAAAAAGATATTTCAGAGCTGAGTGATCTGTATAGACAATAGTTTTGGACAAGATTAGATAAGAACGAAATTTATCAAAAGCAAATACTACCGCTAGCAGCTCTTTTTCTGTGGTTGTATAATTCTCTTGGGCGTCAGTGAGCGTTTTGCTGGCGTAGTATATTGGTTGAAACTGTTTCTCCTTCCGCTGTCCCAGAACTGCTCCGACTGCGAAATCATTGGCGTCGCACATGATTTCAAATGGGAGACTCCAGTCTGGAGCAACCATGATCGGTGCATGAACAAGCAGATCTTTCAGATGATCGAAGGCCTTGAGACATTCGTCTGTAAAGACAAACGGAGTATCCTTTTCAAGGAGATGAGTCATAGGTTGGGATATCTTAGAGAAATCTTTGATAAAGCGACGGTAGAACCCGGCGTGTCCTATAAAACTTCGGATGTCTTTGACAGAGATGGGTGGTGGAAGTTTTGAGATAGTCTCGACTTTTGCTTTGTCAACTTCAATTCCAGCTTTGGATATACGGTGTCCTAAAACTATGCCTTCTTTTACCATGAAATGGCATTTTTCCCAATTCAGAACTAGGTTCGATTCTTCACATCGGGTGAGCATCTTGTTCAAGTTAGAAAGACAAGTGGTGAATGAATCTCCGAAAACCGAAAAATCATCCATGAACACTTCCATGCATTGTTCAATCATGTCGTGGAAGATTGCTACCATGCATCTTTGAAATGTCGCCGGTGTATTACATAAGCCAAACGGCATACGTCGGTAGGCAAAGGTTCCGTATGGACAAGTGAACGTCGTCTTTTCTTGGTCCTTTGGATCGAGAGGTATCTGAAAATAGCCGGAGAAACCATCGAGGAAGCAATAGAATTCGTTTCCTGACAATCTTTCAAGCATCTGATCAATGAATGGTAGGGGAAGTGATCTTTGCATGTAGCTTCATTTAGTTTCCGATAGTCGATACATACCCTCCAACCGGTGACGGTTCGTGTTGGAATCAACTCGTTGTCTTCGTTAGCGATGACCGTCATGCCTCCTTTCTTTGGGATGACTTGAACTGGACTGACCCATGGGGAATCTGAAATAGGGTAAATTAAACCAGCATCCAAGAGTTTGATAACCTCCTTTTTCACCACGTCTTGAATCTTTGGGTTAACTCTCCTTTGCCTTTGAATAGAGGGCCTGAAGTCATTTTCCATTAAGATCTTGTGAGTGTAGTAATTTGGGCTGATCCCTTGTATGTCAGAGATTTTCCATGCAATCGCTTTCTTATGTGACTTTAGAACATCAATGAGTAGTGCTTTCTCTTCAGGCTTCAGATCTTTGGATATGATGACCGGTAAGTGTGAAGTTCCTTCGAGAAAAGCATATTCAAGGTGTGAGGGAAGTTCCTTCAGCTCCAATTTGGGTGGTTCTTCAGTGGAAGGCTTCATCCTTGCAATCTTGTCTCTCTTAAGCTCATCGTATGTTGTCTGATAATCTGACTCAATTGCAGGTGCCTCTGGAATGTTGGCTGATGCTATTTCAACCCATTCTGTATTGTTGTAAAGCTCATCTTTTCTCAGCTCATATTTTACTTGGGAAGATTGAGAGATTGCATTATCTTCAGTGATTATTTCTTTGTTGTCCTTTGTGAATGCGAATCTCTGAAACTGAGCTGAAGAAGATGTGCTAAAAGTAATCTCTGGATTCAAGTATTCACAACTTTCAGAAAGTTGCAGATCGGATGGTTTAAGCATTGACTCCATTTCCTTGAGAGTCTTCAGAATTTCTTCTTTTGAGAGAGATGAATCAAGAACTTCAGAATTAGGGCTTCTTCTCAGGAGAGTGACCGGAGTGCCTTGTCCAAGTGGTACAGCAGTGATAAATCTGTTGGGCTGTAAGTTGGAATTCTTTAAAGGTAATAGCACTTCCTTCGATGCAATGGACGGATCCGAGATAGCTGAGCATAGACCCGCACCTTCTTCACAAATTTTTCTTGTTGTGATGACAGTATTCGGAAGGGGATTAATGCTGCTTACTGCGAGGATTTCTTCCAAGTGTTCTTCAATTATTTCCTGCATAGAATCTACAAGACCAAGGTCTTCTCCCATAGGAAGTTTCATTAGTTTATCGACATTGAAGGTGACTTCCTCAGTTCCCACTCTAAGTTTTAAAGATTTTTCATTTACGTCAATGACAGCCTTGGCAGTATTTCGGAAAGGTCTGCCAAGGATGAGTGGTACCTGAGTGTCTTCCTCAATATCCATAACAACGAAATCAATAGGAAAGACGAATTTATCAACACGTACCATAATATCTTCAGCAATTCCACGAGGGAGTTTAACTGATCTATCAGCTAATTGGATGGTCATACGGGTTGGTAAAAGTTCGCTTAATCCTAGTTTCCTATAAAGCGAGTATTGCATAAGGTTTACACTAGCTCCTAAGTCAGCTAAGGTGTTACTTATTTGAACATCCTGAAGGTAACAAGGAATAGTGAAACGGCCGGTGTCTCCTAGCTTTGGGGGCAGTCCTTGTTGCATAATTAAAGAGCATTCTGCGTCTAAGGGCAAGTTAACTATTTGTCTGAGTTTTTCTTTGTTGGATATAAGTTCTTTAAAGAATTTGGCACAACTAGGCATTTCAACTAAAGCATCTAATAATCGAACGTTTAAGTGTAGGCTTTTGAACATCTCTAGATATTTTCCAAACTGGGCTTCTTGTTTCTCTTTCTTAAGCCTACCAGGGAAAGGTATACGTGTTGGTTCAGGAGAGGTGACAGGAGTGTCAACAGGTACAGAATCAGTGGGTAGAGAAGAACTAGAAGGTTCGTCTGAAGGAATATCTACCGATTTCTCATTCTTAGTCTCTTTTCCGCCTCTAGTGACAACAAGGATATCATCATAATCATAAGATGAATGATGAATAGCTTTGCTAATCGCTTCTTCTCTTCGCTTCTCCTCAACTTTTAAAAACAATCTTTTAACATTATCCTCCATGTTTTTAATTAAATCGTTTGAAATTCTGAGCAAATAATCAATTTGGTTTTGAAAATCAACAATTTGTTTGTTTTTATTATTTTGCTCAACCATGAAGTTATTGAAAATCGTATTGTTTAGACGAGAAGACAATTGAGAAGAAGTAGAGGGTGTATAGGGAACTGACAAATGAGAGATAGGTTGTTTGGATAACCGCTGAGTGAAAAGTTTTGAAGGAATGATTTGATCAGTGGTTGCAGATGTGGCGAGAACATCTTCCTTAGGCTTCGAGCGTGAGAAGAGCCGTTGAGGTTGCTTCTTAGGTTTGGAAGAGTCTTGCATATTACTGACAACTTTAGAGATGGATTCGAGTTGAGCTTTTAAAGTGTCGAATGCTTGAGTAGAAGTGTCTTTGTCTTCCGAGGTTGATTCATCAAACTCCAAGTCATGTTGGTGCATCGTTATCGTCTCGATCAACTTCCAGGCTTCTTCTGAAGTATGAAGCATGAAATTTCCAGATGAAGCAGCATCGAGGGTTTGTTGGTGATGAGGATTCAGACTGTTGTAGAATGTGCAGACCAGATTCATTTCAGCCAACTGATGATTCGGACATCTTCCTAGCAGATTCTTAAAGCGTTCCCAAGCTGAGCTTAATGATTCAGTAGTTCCTTGACGAAAGTTAATGATTTCATTTTTGAGCTTGGTTTGTAGGGACGGAGGGAAAAACTTAGCTAAGAACTTAGTAGCCATCTCCTCCCATGTATGAATCGAATTGGGTTCGAGTTCATAAAACCATAGCTCGGAAAGCTAAAGAATAAGGAAACAGTGAAGTCGGATGACTTTAACACTGGATCCGGTTTGTTCGAAAGAGTCGGAAAGGTTGATGAACTTGTTAAGATGGGCGTTTGGATTTTCAACCGAAAGACCATGAAACTGACACTGAGATTTAAGTAATTTAATGAAGTGTGGTCTGATTTCAATGGTTTCGTCGGTTGGTGATACGATTGGTCCTCCTCGTCCCTCTAGCAGTGGTTGGGTTGATGAGGAGAGAGTGATACGATTCGCCATAACTTGTTTTAGAAGAAAATAGGGTTTTGGAAAGGATAGGTTTAACTAAGAACGGGAAATTAAAAACTAACTAACCTAGGGATAAAAATTGTAACTTCCGGATGATATTGATCTTCCGTAAGGATCGCTAAATAACTAAGATAACAAAATTCCTAAAATCGGTCGTTGTAGTCCCTGGCAGCGGCGCCAAAAGCTTGTCGTGCCTCCCAGTGGTCGGACGGGTTTTAATCCGGTCGTTGAACCAACCAACCAGGATGCGCAGACAGGGTTTAAATTTATAGAGCAGGGGAATCCTAAGTTGTATACTACTGACAGACCTAAAAGGGCAGTAAGTGGTATGTATGACTCAGGTGTCGTTCTTCAAACTACAACGGGCATGGGAGTCTAGGAAGTTTTATTATCTTTGGAGATTCAGCTAGGGTTTTTAAAAGCTTTTGGATAGATTTGGTTTTTTTATAACTAAATACTAATTTAAATAAAGAAAATAAAACAAAAGAGGTTTGTACGGAGACTCGGTCAACAGAGGATAAGCGAGTGTTTACTATGATTTCGTTATGTGTTATTGATGAATAGTCAAGGGTAAGGCTACTAGATGTGATGACTAATCCAGAAAGGATAGAAACATAATTAATGCAAAGTATTGTACCTACGACCGTTCCGCGGCTTCCATACGTTTGTACTCCACCAATTGGTGTTTCCAGCACTATACCGAGTAATAGGGCATTTTACGGTTTTCCCGTTACATTAATTAGGGTTCCACATACTTTCGCAGATTTCCTATATCCTAATGAGCTACAACTACGAGCTTATTAAATATCTAACGTAGAGTTGTCCGCAATCAGATAAATAACATGTCACGTGGATAGCAGTTATAGAAGTCAAATACACCGGAAGTTCTCCCAAATGTACAGACCAATTTAACCGACGACTATCCTCGAATCCTGGTCCCCAGTCACAGTCATCAGAGACGTCTGTATCATAGCGTGAATTGTTGATTGAACAAGAACACGAACGGGGATAATCCCGCGGACCAAGTTGGGATAATCGGGCTAACGATCAGTTAAATTGTTCAGCATTACAGATATAAATCATCACAACTATTCCATGCATGTTAATCTACTATGTAAACCAATATTCTGTGTCTGAAAACCTAATTATACAGTTACTGATATGAACCAGGAGGATAACTCTAGCATGCATCATTCCTAAGGCAACAATCAAACAAGAACATGCAATAGGGTGACACATAACAGAACACCATAATCCTAAGCATAGCAGATAACCAATAATCAGATCATAGATATCCCGAAAGTTCTCTCAAAGATATATAACAGATAAACATGAATCTAACCTATCTCTAATCCTACGCTCCGTGTCTCTTATGATTTGTTTCAACCTAGAGAACACAGCCATACCAAGTTCATTGATCATCAAGTATAGAATAGGTAGAGAACGTACCACTAGTAATTGGCCAAGTTCTAGCAGGAAGCTTCTAACCACAGCATAAGTTGGATAGATAAACATTCGAGATTCAGTTTATGAGTTCATACACAGTTTAAAGTAACACGGGCAGAGTAACAGCATGGCATAAACATATTGACTATTCTAACATAACTACATCATAGTAAACACAAAGAAATGTCTAGCCTAATATTATATATCTAGCATACAATCCTAAACAAGCATAAACAAAGCAACACATGTTTAAAACTAGAAAGTAAGAGATATATAAATAGAACCTGATACGAATTTATTACAGACAGATCTTCGCGAATACAATGTCTTGGAGTGACTCCGTACAAAAGCTAAAAGCTACCTCTACCTAACTATCTCTCTAACTAGCCCAATTCTAGAGAGAGAAAATCTCTAGAGAGAGAAACTAGAGAGAGAGTGATGTGTGTGAGAGAAAAAGTGTAAGGAAGAAATGAAATGAGAAAAAATGGTGTGTATGAAGTGTTGGGGTTGTCCACTATTTATAGGCAAAGCATCAAATAGCGCGTACAACTCACGAAGCAGCACATACAAGCAAACGAAGCACGATATGGGGTAGGGGGCCGTATACGGCCTTGTAAGGGCCGTATACGGTGTGTATTAGGCCGTATACGGTCTTACAAGGGCCGTATACGGTGCCTGAGGCCGTATACGGTCTCCGTCTGATTTCGTTCGTTGCTTAAAACGTCCGTATCTCCTTCGTTACGCGTCCGTTTGACCTGATTCTTTGTGACACCCGTCAAATTAGGACTAGTAATTAGTGCCTAATCAAGTTTTAATACATGTAATTAGTTCTGTGCTAGGCTAATTAATGTATCAATCATACATATATTGTTGAATATATACAAGAATACGATTTAATTGAATTGTACGAGTTTCAAATCGAATGTATTTCGGTCAATTAAATACGGACGTTGGTGAACAATTTTATTAAATAATACAATATTATTTAGTAACACTATTATATCTCAATAATATTATTTTTATAATATTTCGTATTCAAATCATTTCGTACAACAACGTCTACGCGACTAAAATATTAAATGCACAAACAAGATGAAACAAGTTAAGTTATATTATATAACTCAACTAATAAGTATTTGGCTAAATATTTCAACGAAAATATTAAACAATTATTCGGATTTTTAAAACACACGATTAAACGTCTAAAATAATTAATTAACGTTTAAACGAATCGGAAAACGAATACCGCACGGAGCGCGATTGCAGGAGATTAAAAATCGGTGAAGCCCACCCCGTGGACCCCACCAAAACCGGCCCCTCCCCTTACCCCCACCACTTCACCATCTTTTTCTCATTTTCCCATTTTCTTTCTCTTTCTTCTCTCATTTTTCTCTCAATCACCACCATCACTCAAAATCGACAAATAACACCTCTGAACGCCATCAAATCATCAAGATTTTTGTAGAAAGGGAACCACCTCGCAACGATCTACACTTTCATCTTTCCGGAATTTCATTTCGGCACTTTGTAAGTTTCCGACAAAATCCCGAAACCTCTCGTTTTAGCTTATTTTTACATGTTTACGGGTTATTTGGCTTTATATATGTCTATTACAAAAGGTAAAACACGATTTTATAGCTTAAAAATGGGTTAGATTTGAGTTTTGGGTCGAAAATCTTCGACAGTCGCTGGGTTCTGTTTTGGTGTTCATCTTTGCGACACAAGCCTTGTGTCGCAGGTTGTGTCGCATAAAACCCTTGTGTCGTATGAAGCCAGTTATGTCGTATCCTATGCGACACAATAATGTGTCGTACCTTATGTCGCAAATACCATGCGACACAACCTCTATGTCGCTGTTGAATCAGCATATCGAATCTATGCGACACAACCTTTGTGTCGTATAGATATTGTGTCGCATTCCTATGCGACACAACCCTTGTGTCGCATGACAAACTTTTGTGTCGCATATTGTGTCGCAAAACGCAGAAAACTCAGATTTTTACTAAGTGTCGAGACTCGAAATTATTCACTTGATTTTACCCGAATTCAGATCCCAGATGCGTTTTTCACCAAAGCAATATAGTAAAAATAAAAAATTTTCGAGCTGACCTGGCATCTCGACCCCAGCTAGGGGCCAGCCCCTTGGACCCCACCAGGGGCGCTGCCCCCGGACCCCCGTACTTAGATTCCGTAAGCACATTTCTCACCAAGTGTCAAACTTGTACAACTTCAAAATGCTTATGCGATACAACTTTTCAAACATAATGGAATTTGCTTTTCAAGTCTAACGCTTCAAAATCAATGTGATAATATCAAAACTATTATTACAATTAATCACCAACGGGCCGTACACGTTTTCAAACATACAATTCAATCAACCAAATCGTAGTAATTTGGACAAGTCGATCAACCAAATCGGGGTAATTTGGACAAACAATTACAAAGGTAGTCTTTCGAGATACCTAAACAATTAATAACCATCGCGTGTCATGGACACCTTCAGGTTAGAAGTCTTCGGACGTCAATACAAGTCAAGCCAAATCAAGTTTATTTATTTAAACACTTCAAGACTCAGGTGAGTTTCATGGCCCCATTTTCACTACTTTTCAACTAGGGGTGTGATATTACTGCTCTGTTTTGTTTTACAAGTAGAACGCAAGTACAACTATCAAATACTACATGAGTTTTAAGCTAATCAATTTAAAGTCCTCTATAGCATAGTCTCTAATATTTTAGCGTGAATGTTAGTATATGATATCATATAGGATTGACAATCCTCATCCGGGTTAGCACGCACTAACTGGTCAAACGGATGTATTAGCATTTGGGAAGACGAGTGTAGATTAGGCACTCGTAGGAGGCATTGCAAGTTAGGTTTCCTTAAGTGGGCCTAACAACTCAAGTTAAGCTCAGACTATGTGCTCATGGCTGTATAACTTTTATTTTGCTTAATTGCATTTTAAATTCAATTATTAAATCTTGCGGTTCATACAAATATATGTGTTGACATACAAACCTGTGAGCTCACCAGTGTTTCGCTGACCAATTTTAGCATGTATCACAGGTGACCAGCAGTAGGTTGGACTGCTCAAGTAAGGATCAATTAGCTCGAGTCATCATGAAACAATCAGAGATTTAGCTGCATTATTATATTTTGTATATATTAATTATGTACTTAAATCTCTCAATTTCAAGCTGAGCTAATGTAAACAATATTTTTGATGTAAACTTTTGTTTTATCAATACAAGTCCAAAACGACGCATATAGTGGTCGTTCATTATATATCTTTGTGCTGTGATTATTGATTCGTAACACCCAAATCGTGCTTCCGCTAAACAATAAATTTGGGGGTGTTACATTCTTTCGCCTGTGGTTTTGTAATTCCGTTACGCTTCTAATGATGCCAATCTAATAGAAATTGGGTATGTAGAACTCAGGCGTAGCCGAAATGACTTTTAGTGGCTCTGAAAGTGCAGTGTCTTCTCCGTCCTTTGGCCGTTTCACTTGATTCCAGATTTTTCCGTCTTGATTTTACCTATACAATAGATGGTAGAAGTTAGGAGGTGTGCCTTGACAGGAAAATGAGGTCGGAAGAATCGGCCTGTATTAAAATGCTGTGTTTTGTGCGATTTCAGAGTGTTTTCAGTGATTTTTACCACAACGTCTACTTTTGAACCACTTTAGTGAATTTTAATAAATAATCAATGTTTTGGAATGTTTTTACTAAAGAAAGGTCCAAAATGTGAGGAATAAAGCTTCTAAAAACATGACTTTTTACGTCACATCAAAGGGCAAGCGGTGCCGACGATGAGGAATGCTCATCAGTGTTCCAATCATTGTATTTCATGGTCATGCTCTCAATTAGACTCCATGCTTCGTCATCCGTGCGAAGTGTGAAGTTGCCTCGAGCAGCGGTGTCGAGTGTTTCTTTGTGGTGCGGTGCAAGACCATTGTAAAATGTGCACAACTGGGTTGATCGTTCGATTTGGTGGTTAGGACATCTTTTAAGCAACCTCTTAAATCTTTCCCACGCACTGTAGATTGATTCATCATGAAACTGTTGGAAGTTCAAGATGTCTTTCTTTAACTTGATTCGTTTGGATGGAGGAAAGTACTTTGTTAAGAACTTATCTTCCATTTCTGCCCATGAGGAGATAGAGTTGGTCTCTAATTCCTCAAACCAAGTCTGTGCGTGATGAGAAAGAGAGTAGGGGAACATATATAAGCGGATTATATCTTGCTCAACCCTATTTTGCTTGAAAGAGTCGGATAGGGTGATGAATTTTTTTAGGTGGGAGTAGGGGTCATCGGTCGGTAGTCCGTTGAATTGGCAGCGATTCAGGATTAGCTGCACTACGTCGTGTTTAAGCTCGAATGATGCTTTTTTAATCTTCGGGTAGCGTATGGGTCCTCCTGGAACTCCTGTCGAGGGTTTGTTGCTATTAGCGGGAGTTATGCGTGCGGTGGTTGTAGGATTGTGGGAAGATGATCGCTTCTCTCGTCGGATGGGTAGGATGTCGTCTTCGGGATATGGGAAAGGAAGGGTTGAAAGAATTTTCAGGGGTTTAAGAAGGGAGAACCATCCTAAAGGTTCACTAGAAAGAAAGTTCATCATGACGCCTCTGAGTCTTACAGTTGATTCCCCAGCAGCGGCGCCAAAAACTTGTTGTTGCTACGGTCGTTATGCAGCAATAACAGGGTTTTAAATTTATAAAAAGCTGGGGTCCTAAATTCTCCTTACAGCAGCAAGTATAACTCAGGTTCGTTCTTAAAAATCAACTGTATTGTGAAACAGAGAAATCAGAATGTCCAAATCTGGCTAGTGACGGAAGGTTTTAAAAAGAGTTGAATTTGATTTTTGTTTTGTTTGTTTTTCTAAATTATACTACTAATTGAACTAAACAAGTAAATTAATTAAACTAGGCAATAAAATAAAGAGGTAGCAGTCAGGATAGAGGAGGTGTTTGTTGTGACTTCGTTAGCCTTTCATTGGGATGATGTTTTAGTTTAAGTTATGAAAACGTCTTTCTAAAGATTTGTATTTTATTTGTTTCAAGTATTTGTGGTGTAAGCACTAGTACCCTACTAATTGATTGCTCAATCAGTATGTCACTGAGTAACTAGGCTATCATGATTCTGATCGGAGGAGGCTGCTCAACTCTCAACACTGCACTGTTACTGAACAGTGACCCTTTTCTGGAATGTGAAGATTCCTGAGCGCATGCATAGAGTAACAGACCCACTAATGTTCCAACCGTTCTTAACACCACAGTGATACTTAATTGAATAAAACATTTAAGTTTAAGACTTGGTTGGTGTTTGATTACTTTCCATCAATGGTTTTGTAGAATCCAGGGGTGATAGACATATTTGGAATACCAGATGATTCTTCGTTTTCCTTACTGGATTCATAAACTAAGTTTGTATCTCAGATCAAAGATTCTCCATTTATGATTTATACCAGCCCTCACTTGAATTTAACCAATAAATCCCTAGTTTATTCACAGTGTACAATACTTGATTAGTAGTTCCACGGCTTCAAAACCAGACCATGCCATTTAACATAAATATAATTAAGTTGTAGTTTAATCACGGTGTACAATACTTGGTTAGTAGTTCCACAGCTTAAAACCAGACAATGTTATTTGAACACAGATAATTAATTACCCTTGATATGACGTCTTATCAAAAAGGTTTTAACCACGTTTATTAGTGGAAAGGCATTAGTTGAATGCGGTTTAAAATCATAGATGGAACGTGTAATCAAAGCACCGAGTTTTCATTTATACTATATAATAGTTGGGAACATTATTCCACAACGGATTGTGCCCACGACTTTCATAGCTTCCACGTTCCGTACTCCACACATTAGTGATGTTTCCGGCGCTATACAAATGAAAGCCGTATAACGTTACCTCCGTTGTTTCATAATGACATCATCCCAATTAACGACTAACTACATCACAACAAACACATAATATAACTACTCACTAATCATGGAAAGTAATCCTAAATCTAGCATAATAACAATAATAACATGCATCATGATAGATAAGGAAAGATATAACCGTAAATAGTGCGCAGCTTGAATATATGCTGAAAGATTACAACGAGCGGAAACACCGAAATATCTTCGACAATATTACAAAATGAACCCTCAAAGTATCTTCAACAATATTACAATATTACCCCTCCGTTAGTCTTGGTTAAATATTAACCAAGACCTAACCTAAAACTAACCTAACTATATTCTCCTCTAACTCCTAAGAGTAGTGCTAGAGAGAGAATCTAAACTAGAGAGAGAGAGAGAGTATTCTTGAGAGAGAATGAAGAATGAGGTGTGTGGAATGAGGTGAATGAGGCCTCTATTTATAGGCAAGCCTTGGATCCAAGAGTACAAGTCCACAAACATACGTACAAGCACACAAAGCAAGAACGAGGCAGTGTGAGAGAAAAACAGGCTGTGTACGGCCTCAACCAGGCCGTGTACGGCTAGTTGAGGGCCGTGTACGGCCTCCTCAAGGCCGTGTACGGCTTGGGGGTGGCCGTGTGGTAGGCCGTGTGATTTTGTCGGCTTTTCTCGTTGTTTCGGAAGGCCGTATCTTCTTTGTTTCTCGTCCGTTTGACTTGATTATTTCGCCTGTGATCTCGTAATTCCGTTACGCTTCTAATGATGCCAAAAGTTCCAAATTTGGATGTTTCTAGAGTTGGCGTGTGCGGAATGCCCTCGGTTTGCGCTCAGAAAGCTCCATCTTCCTCGTTCTTTACCCGATCTGCACGATTCTTGATACTTCAGTCTTGGAATAACCTGATACATCATATGAGACTATTTAAGAACTTGTATCATAAAGTGGTTAAAAGTATGTGAGAATCAGTTGTTTGAATAATCTGCCTCGATTTGCGTGTCTTTTGAACGTTTTTAACACTTTTTTCAGCAATGCCTATAATTTGACCAACTTTGTGAAATTAAGCAAATAAACGTTTAATTCAAGTGTTTTCACCAAGAATTAGGCCAAATATATGGGAAATATGTGCCTAAAAACATGACTTTTTGCCACATATCAGTATCTGAAACAAAGGGATAGTAAAGACTAAAATCATTTTCTTGAGAAGGTTGATTATACTTTAAGAAACTATATTATACTTTGAGAAACTATAATATATTTTAAGAAACTATACTTAAACATTTCTGGGGGCATTGGCGTGTTGCTAGACGCTTACCAATGTCATTGCCTTTATTAATGACATGCTCAAGTGGGAGCTGTTGGGATATGACCACGTAATAAATAAACGCATGTCCGGAATATAGTTCAAGCCTACGGGGTCACACGTATTGACACTTATGCTCAATATAATTGGTTAATATATATGTGAGATATATTAATTAATACGTTCACAAATAAACGTTATAAAAGGTTAATTGTACGTTTAAATAAAAGAAGATTCTGGAAACCAGATCCAACCGGCGGTTGGATGTCTCAACCGGCGGTTGGAACCTGATATGGAAGGCGGTGGATCACGCGGATCTGAAAACGGATACTTGGGTCAAAAGCCTACCCAACCGACGGTTGGGAAGCTCAACCGGCGGTTAGAGGTCAGTTTCAGCAAGTATAAATAGAGCTCCAATCCCAGCCTTAAACCATATATTTTCAGAAAGCTTAATTCGACTTAAGGGTTAAGGGTATGAATTAAAGTTCGACTTTGGAGCTAGGAATGTAAGGTTTGGAGGTTTTCAACCCTAACGAAGATCGGTTCTTATGTGGTTTGACCAAAAAAGAAAAGCACAAGGGTTGTGAGTGTTGTGAACGGCATACTAGCATACCTATTGAGTTGTTGTCGTGTGTGCGATCGTAGAGAGGTTTTACTTTAAACCTTAATAGTTTATCTGGAGTTCCGCTAAAAGGTACATGATTCTTTTCTTAACTAATTATATATACGTGCTTATTCGCTTCCGCAATTGTGTGACAATTTGATTATCTGTATGCTATACTCTAACAAGTACTTCCTCCTCTAACTGCAAAACATAATCATCTCGATCCAAATCCCCTGCCGAAAAAGAAGTACCCGTTTGACCCTGTCTATCATTATGATTCTTAGGAGGAGGGACGTCCACTCTAGAGACATTGTTGGGAGTATCGGTCGGATGTTCAATATCTGCCATATCTGCACCAAAACAACATCTCACAACTCGTTAATTGTTAGTACCTACATACTAACCAATTCTCATACACTAGCTAAATCCCACTCCATGGAATGTTTGACTAACACAAATAGATTTGGGATTGAACACTTAACCCATGCTCAATTCACCCAAACCTATGCTCTGATACCAACTTATACTACCCTCTATTCTCAAGACCATTTTTTTTTAAACTGGAAGCGCATAGTAAAATAATTCCATCTTAGATTGCATAAATTACAATTCAAAAGTTGCAATTCACATAACATGATTCATAAAAATAAGTTACCATACTAATTACAAATACTAAGTTTAGGTGTTATATAAATCCAAACATAATGTTAAACCATTAACATGATTATATAAAATTCAGAGTTATCCGTCAAACATTCCAATCCAAAATCAACTTCTTGCCCACCCACTATCAAAAGCTTAACCTGCAAGAAGTAAGGAGGGAATTAGCATAAAGCTAAGTGAATAGATCCACAACTATCAACCTAACTCAGATTAACAATTGTTTACAGCTAAGCATCATGAACAACTAGCTTCAAAGAGGATCGGTGGTCCTTGAGGAACCCTACTGCCGCGGTGGCCCCCAAGTAACACCTACAACCACTTAAGGCCAATTCAGTGATCTAACCGATAGTTTGGAACTGTTATTTCCTACAACACCAATTCAATAAAAAACACATGTACAAAGAACTAATGTTGTCCAATTAATAGTACTCAAACCCAATCCATGTTGACCTCTGAACAATTCACATAATCCACAATTCTCATGGCAATATGTAAACATAACAGTATAAGCAGTAAAACCAAGTTTACCCGTTGTAACCAGATTGTTACTACTAATTTAGACTGAGAGTCATTGATCCACTCACCCTTGTCGATCACAGTCTCCACTCAGAGATCTTATTTTACTGAATCTTCGGTTAATCTGAGAAAACACAACCAAAACCCAAATTAGCATTTCATTTACAAGTTGTTATTATCTACCCAAGTATATAAAATGTCAAATATGTGCACATAGTATACATTCAATACTAGTAAAAATAAAAAATTTTCGAGCTGACCTGGCATCTCGACCCCAGCCAGGGGCCAGCCCCTTGGACCCCGCCAGGGGCGCTGCCCCCGGACCCCCGTACTTAGATTCCGTAAGCACATTTTTCACCAAGTTTCAAACTTGTACAACTTCAAAATGCTTATGCGATACAACTTTTCAAACATAATGGAATTTGCTTTTCAAGTCTAACGCTTCAAAATCAATGTGATAATATCAAAACTATTATTACAATTAATCACCAACGGGCCGTACACGTTTTCAAACATACAATTCAATCAACCAAATCGTAGTAATTTGGACAAGTCAATCAACCAAATCGGGGTAATTTGGACAAACAATTACAAAGGTAGTCTTTCGAGATACCTAAACAATTAATAACCATCGCATGTCATGGACACCTTCAGGTTACAAGTCTTCGGACGTCAATACAAGTCAAGCCAAATCAAGTTTATTTATTTAAACACTTCAAGACTCAGGTGAGTTTCATGGCCCCATTTTCACTACTTTTCAACTAGGGGTGTGATATTACTGCTCTGTTTTGTTTTACAAGTAGAACGCAAGTACAACTATCAAATACTACATGAGTTTCAAGCTAATCAATTTAAAGTCCTCTATAGCATAGTCTCTAATATTTTAGCGTGAATGTTAGTATATGATATCATATAGGATTGACAATCCTCATCCGGGTTAGCACGTACTAACTGGTAAAACGGATGTATTAGCATTTGGGAAGACGAGTGTAGATTAGGCACTCGTAGGAGGCATTTCAAGTTAGGTTTCCTTAAGTGGGCCTGACAACTCAAGTTAAGCTCAGACTATGTACTCATGGCTGTATAACTTTTATTTTGCTTAATTGCATTTTAAATTCAATTATTAAATCTTGCGGTTCATACAAATATATGTGTTGACATACAAACCTGTGAGCTCACCAGCGTTTCGCTGACCAATTTTAGCATGTATCACAGGTGACCAGCAGTAGGTTGGACTGCTCAAGTAAGGATCAATTAGCTCGAGTCATCATGCAAACAATCAGAGATTTAGCTGCATTATTATATTTTGTATATATTAATTATGTACTTAAATCTCTCAATTTCAAGCTGAGCTAATGTAAACAATATTTTTGATGTAAACTTTTGTTTTATCAATACAAGTCCAAAACGACGCATATAGTGGTCGTTCATTATATATCTTTGTGCTGTGATTATTGATTCGTAACACCCAAATCGTGCTTCCGCTAAACAATAAATTTGGGGGTGTTACAGATTGGTATCAGAGCCTAAGGTTATAGTGAACTAGGTTGCATTTAGTGGGCCTAGACTATGACCGTTAGGCAGTATTTCCTCATTATGCATGACTGGTTCAGAAATTACAGCATACGACTTTAATTTAACATAGCCTGATCAACTATGTACAATTAAGGAAAGATGATGTAAGGTCTGAAACGGTCATGTTGAACAGGAATACACTAGTTGACACTGACCTCGAGAGAACCGGGACTCAAACAAGTCTGTACTAGACACCCAATAGGCTATTATGTGATACTATGTATACATAGATAGGCCTCGTTACAATCTTAGGCTATATTATATAAGTTATTATATGGATATAGGCCTCATTCTTCCTAACGCTTTGTCTCAGAATGGCAAACACACCACCAAGTTCATCACGCTCTTACCCACATGAATCACGAAACTCAAGGGTAGCTAGGAGGGACACCCTGTTGCCTCGAGCTAGCCCATATCCAACTGACCCCACTCTACCGGGCTTAACCGCTAGAGTACATCACCACGAACAACGACTTAACGCTATGGATATCGAACTCCAAGAAACTCGTGAAATCTGGAGACTCACAGCTATGGAACGAATCGAACAAGTCTCCGAAGATCACGAGCACACCGTCAACACTGTGAACACTCTTCAAAATCAAATGGAAGAAACAATCGAAACCATGGAGGTTGTCCACAACCAAGTGATTGGCAACCGAAATGAAATCTCTGTCCTACAATCAAGGCTACATCAGTGCGAGACACGTCTAAGGGAAACCGAGGACGCCCTCCGAACTGCCAACAGACTCGCAGAGTCTGTGAATCATCTCACTGCACTGCTGCCACAACTCAACTTACGTCAGAATTAGCTTAGGCTGAATCTGTATCCTAATATGCTTTTGTAGGACCTATGTAATTCAACCGGATGTAACAATTCCCGGTACTTTTGTAAAACATCAAATCCTGTAACTTTTGGAACTCGTAACTTGGAATTGTTTATCACCTTTTGAACTCGTAATATCAATTGACAATTCCCCTCGATTATTCTATATTATTGATTTTACATTGTGATGTCGTATGTTACCGCTTTTACATATATGCATCTATTGTAATTTTCATTCTGGTACAATTTTTTATGTACCTTTTGTTTCTTTCTTTCTTGAAGAATCATGCCGCCCAAGAAGAAAAGTTACAGTGATGCGGAAATCAATGCTATCGTTTCTCGAGCTGTGGCCGATGCCTTGGCTGCACAGGACTCGCCTGGAAATTCCCGAAATACTGATGAAGCTCCCAGTAATACCCTTGTCATCAAGCCTTGTTCTTACAAGGATTTTCTCAGCTGCAAACCACTCTACATCAAGGGCATGGAAGGTGCCATTGGTCTGATCCGTTGGATAGAACGGATGGAATCCATCTTCAACCTCTGCAACTGTACAGAGGAAAACAAGGTCAAATTCTCTACTTACACCTTTCAAGAAGGTGCACTCACATGGTGGAACACCCACGCAAATTCTGTAGGGATTGAGGTAGCAAATCGACTATCTTGGGCTGAGCTGAAGAAGAAACTAACAGAGAAATACTGTCCCGAGGAAGAACTGCACAGGTTAGAGGAAGAGTTCTGGCACCTGAATGTGCAGGGAACTGATATTGCTGGATACACTACAAGATTTCAGCAATTTGCATTGTTATGTCCGGGATTGGTGGAACCGGAATCAAAAGGCATCAAGAAGTACATCCGCGGCCTTCCTGAGAGCATTCAAGGGAACGTCGCATCCTCCAAACCAACCACAACTGAAAGTGCTATCCGGCTAGCACACGAACTCATGGCGCTAGTTGTCAGCCGTGAGACATCAACCACTTTTTCCAACAAGCGTAAATCCATCGAACACCACAGCAACCACCAGCCAAAGAAACCCAACACCATCCAAATCTACAACACCCAATCTGAAACCAAACGCAGCTACACTGGGGACAGACCATACTGTTCCAAGTGTAACTACCACCATGACGGTCCATGCAGTACTCCCTGCAACAACTGCAGGAGGTATGGGCATTTGACCAAAGACTGCCGAGCCCCCAAATCCAATAACAATAACCAACAACCCAAACGAAAGAACATTTCAGAGATGCCAAAGGAAGAGCATTCGTTCTCAACTCCAGGAATGCCCGTCAGGACCCGAATGTGGTCACGGGTATGTTCCTCCTCAACAACTTAACTGCTTCTGTTCTTTTTGATACTGGTGCTGATAGAAGCTTTATATCTGATGAGTTTTGCCCACTACTTGACATCACTCCCGTTGCCTTAGATGTTAAGTACACCGTAGAACTTGTAAATGGTAAACTCATAGAAACCGATAGTGTGATACCTAATTGCACTTTAAACCTAGCCGACGAAACCTTCTCCATTGATCTTATGCCAGTAGAAATAGGAAGTTTTGACGTCATCATTGGTATGGACTGGTTGTCCAAACATCGTGCTGAAATCGTTTGCTACGACAAGGTCGTTCGAATCCCTCTCGCCGCCGGTAGAACTTTGGTCATACAGGGGGAGACCGGTGGGACGAGACTCAATATCATATCTTGTTTGAAAACCCGAAAATTTCTGAGAAAGGGTTATCCAGCAATCCTCGCGCACATCATGGAGAAAAAGTCGGAGGAGAAGCGACTTGAGGATGTGCCAATTGTCCGAGACTTTCCAGAAGTCTTTCCCGAAGAACTACCTGGTCTGCCACCACTAAGATAGGTTGAGTTCTCAATCGATCTCGTGCCAGGTGCTGCACCTGTGGCCCGAGCACCATACCGTTTAGCACCATCTGAACTTCAGGAGTTGTCCACCCAATTACAGGATCTCTTGGAAAGGGGATTCATTAGGCCGAGTTCCTCACCTTGGGGTGCTCCGGTCCTATTCGTCAAAAAGAAAGATGGTTCTTTCAGAATGTGCATCGACTATCGAGAGTTAAACAAATTGACCGTCAAGAACCGTTATCCACTTCCTCGAATCGATGACTTGTTTGACCAACTTCAAGGGTCGAGTTTCTATTCCAAGATTGATCTTCGATCAGGTTATCATCAATTGCGTGTTCGCGACACCGATATCCCGAAAACCGCCTTCAGAACCCGTTATGGGCATTACGAATTCCAAGTGATGCCATTCGGTTTAACCAATGCACCGGCTGTATTCATGGACCTTATGAATCGGGTCTGCAAGCCTTATCTCGACAAGTTCGTCATTGTCTTCATTGACGACATCCTCATATATTCGCGAAACGAACAAGATCACGCACAACATCTTCAAACCGTCCTTGAACTACTTAAGCACGAGGAGCTGTACGCCAAATTCTCTAAGTGTGAGTTCTGGATGCAAACCGTTCAATTCCTTGGACACGTTATCGATAATCAAGGAATTCATGTTGATCCATCGAAAATCGAGGCTATCAAAGACTGGCAATCGCCAACCACTCCAACCGAGATACGTCAATTCCTGGGATTGGCGGGGTATTATCGTCGGTTTATCGAAAATTTCTCAAAAATAGCCCTACCACTCACGACGCTGACTCAGAAAGACAAAAAGTTCGATTGGACTGACAAACAAGAGTCAGCATTTCAACTCCTGAAACGAAAGCTTTGCAGTGCTCCAATCTTATCACTACCCGAAGGAACCGATGACTTCGTGGTATACTGCGATGCTTCTCATCAAGGTCTCGGTTGCGTGTTGATGCAACGAGACAAGGTCATTGCTTACGCCTCACGACAACTCAAAATCCACGAAAAGAACTACACTACGCATGACCTGGAACTTGGAGCAGTCGTTTTCGCTCTCAAAATTTGGAGACATTATCTTTACGGCACTAAGTGCACAATCTTCACCGACCACAAAAGTCTCCAACACATATTCGATCAAAAGGATCTCAACATAAGGCAACGTCGCTGGGTCGAGTTGCTTACCGATTATGACTGCGAAATCAAATACCATCCAGGGAAGGCAAATGTTGTTGCCGATGCCCTCAGACGAAAGGAACGATCGAAACCACTTCGAGTCCGAGCCCTCAGCATGACAATTCATAACGATCTGAACATTCAGATTCTCACTGCTCAACTCGAAGCCTTGAAACCCGATAACATAAAAAACGAAGCCTAGCGAGGCATGGATAAACAATTTGAAATCAAAGCTAACGGAATTAGGTGCTTCTCAAACCGAATCTGGTTGCCTAGTTTTGGGAACCTGCGAGACTTGGTGATGGATGAAGCTCACAAGTCTAAATATTCCATCCATCCGGGATCCGACAAAATGTATCACGGCATCAAGGATTTCTATTGGTGGCCGAACATGAAAGCCGAAATCGCCACGTATGTCAGCAAGTGTCTTACTTGCTCGAAAGTCAAAGCCGAGTATCAAAAACCTTCTGGTTTGCTTCAACAACCCGACATTCCTGAATGGAAATGGGAACAAATTGCTATGGATTTCATAACCAAACTACCAAAGTCATCGAGCGGTTGCGATACCATTTGGGTGATCGTCGATCGTCTCACGAAATCCGCTCATTTCCTGGCGATCAAGGAAACCGATAAAATGGAACGCCTCACCTGAATTTACATCAAGGAAATTATTTCTCGACACGGTGTTCCAATCTGGATTATCTCCGATAGGGATAGTCGTTTCACATCTCACTTTTGGCAATCACTTCAAAAGTCATTGGGTACCCGTCTTGATATGAGTACCGCATACCATCCTCAAACTGATGGCCAAAGTGAACGAACAATTCAAACACTGGAAGACATGCTACGGGCTTGCGTAGTTGACTTCGGTGTAAACTGGGAACAACATTTACCGTTGTGCGAATTCTCGTACAACAACAGTTATCACTCTAGCATCAAGGCTGCACCATTCGAGGCACTGTACGGTCGTAAGTGCCGGTCACCTATCTGTTGGACCGAAGTTGGGGATAGCCAACTCACGGGTCCAGAAATCATTCACGAAACAACCGAGAAAATCGTTGATATTCAAAACAAGCTCAAAGCCGCACGTGATCGTCAGAAAAGTTATGCTGATGTGAGACGCAAACCACTCGAGTTCCAGGTTGGGGACCGAGTACTACTCAAGGTATCGCCTTGGAAAGGCGTAATTCGATTTGGCAAACGAGGGAAGTTAAATCCCAGATACATTGGACCATTCGAGATCCTCGAGAGGATTGGTCCAGTGGCATATCGATTGCAGCTGCCAACCGAGCTCAGCAGTGTGCATCCCACTTTTCACATTTCAAATTTGAAGAAGTGTCTGTCTGATGAGACACTTATCATTCCACTCGATGAGATTCGAGTTGACGACAAACTTCACTTCGTTGAAGAACCCGCCGAAATTATGGACCGTGAGGTCAAACAACTCAAACAAAGTCGTATTCCCATTGTCAAAGTCAGGTGGAATTCGCGGCGTGGTCCGGAATTCACCTGGGAACGGGAGAACCAAATGCGACTCAAGTATCCCCAACTCTTCACTGATTCAACAACAAACACGACTTCGACTTAAATTTCGGGACGAAATTCTTCTAACAGGGGGAGAATGTGACACCCGTCAAATTAGGACTAGTAATTAGTGCCTAATCAAGTTTTAATACATGTAATTAGTTCTGTGCTAGGCTAATTAATGTATCAATCATACATATATTGTTGAATATATACAAGAATACGATTTAATTGAATCGTACGAGTTTCAAATCGAATGTATTTCGGTCAATTAAATACGAATGTTGGTGAACAATTTTATTAAATAATACAATATTATTTAGTAACACTATTATATCTCAATAATATTATTTTTATAATATTTCGTATTCAAATCATTTCGTACAACAACGTCTACGCGACTAAAATATTAAATGCACAAACAAGATGAAACAAGTTAAGTTATATTATATAACTCAACTAATAAGTATTTGGCTAAATATTTCAACGAAAATATTAAACAATTATTCGGATTTTTAAAACATACGATTAAACGTCTAAAATAATTAATTAACGTTTAAACGAATCGGAAAACGAATACCGCACGGAGCGCGATTGCAGGAGATTAAAAATCGGTGAAGCCCACCCCGTGGACCCCACCAAAACCGGCCCCTCCCCTTACCCCCACCACTTCACCATCTTTTTCTCATTTTCCCATTTTCTTTCTCTTTCTTCTCTCATTTTTCTCTCAATCACCACCATCACTCAAAATCGACAAATAACACCTCCGAACGCCATCAAATCATCAAGATTTTTGTAGAAAGGGAACCACCTCGCGACGATCTACACTTTCATCTTTCCGGAATTTCATTTCGGCACTTTGTAAGTTTCCGACAAAATCCCGAAACCTCTCGTTTTAGCTTATTTTTACATGTTTACGGGTTATTTGGCTTTATATATGTCTATTACAAAAGGTAAAACACGATTTTATAGCTTAAAAATGGGTTAGATTTGAGTTTTGGGTCGAAAATCTTCGACAGTCGCTGGGTTCTGTTTTGGTGTTCATCTTTGCGACACAAGCCTTGTGTCGCAGGTTGTGTCGCATAAAACCCTTGTGTCGTATGAAGCCAGTTATGTCGTATCCTATGCGACACAATATTGTGTCGTACCTTATGTCGCAAATACCATGCGACACAACCTCTATGTCGCTGTTGAATCAGCATATCGAATCTATGCGACACAACCTTTGTGTCGTATAGATATTGTGTCGCATTCCTATGCGACACAACCCTTGTGTCGCATGACAAACTTTTGTGTCGCATATTGTGTCGCAAAACACAGAAAACTTAGATTTTTACTAAGTGTCGAGACTCGAAATTATTCACTTGATTTTACCCGAATTCAGATCCCAGATGCGTTTTTCACCAAAGCAATATAGTAAAAATAAAAAATTTTCGAGCTGACCTGGCATCTCGAACCCAGCTAGGGGCCAGCCCCTTGGACCACGCCAGGGGCGCTGCCCCCGGACCCCCGTACTTAGATTCCGTAAGCACATTTCTCACCAAGTGTCAAACTTGTACAACTTCAAAATGCTTATGCGATACAACTTTTCAAACATAATGGAATTTGCTTTTCAAGTCTAACGCTTCAAAATCAATGTGATAATATCAAAACTATTATTACAATTAATCACCAACGGGCCGTACACGTTTTCAAACATACAATTCAATCAACCAAATCGTAGTAATTTGGACAAGTCAATCAACCAAATCGGGGTAATTTGGACAAACAATTACAAAGGTAGTCTTTCGAGATACCTAAACAATTAATAACCATCGCGTGTCATGGACACCTTCAGGTTAGAAGTCTTCGGACGTCAATACAAGTCAAGCCAAATCAAGTTTATTTATTTAAACACTTCAAGACTCAGGTGAGTTTCATGGCCCCATTTTCACTACTTTTCAACTAGGGGTGTGATATTACTGCTCTGTTTTGTTTTACAAGTAGAACGCAAGTACAACTATCAAATACTACATGAGTTTCAAGCTAATCAATTTAAAGTCCTCTATAGCATAGTCTCTAATATTTTAGCGTGAATGTTAGTATATGATATCATATAGGATTGACAATCCTCATCCGGGTTAGCACGCACTAACTGGTCAAACGGATGTATTAGCATTTGGGAAGACGAGTGTAGATTAGGCACTCGTAGGAGGCATTTCAAGTTAGGTTTCCTTAAGTGGGCCTGACAACTCAAGTTAAGCTCAGACTATGTGCTCATGGCTGTATAACTTTTATTTTGCTTAATTGCATTTTAAATTCAATTATTAAATCTTGCGGTTCATACAAATATATGTGTTGACATACAAACCTGTGAGCTCACCAGCATTTCGCTGACCAATTTTAGCATGTATCACAGGTGACCAGCAGTAGGTTGGACTGCTCAAGTAAGGATCAATTAGCTCGAGTCATCATGCAAACAATCAGAGATTTAGCTGCATTATTATATTTTGTATAGATTAATTATGTACATAAATCTCTCAATTTCAAGCTGAGCTAATGTAAACAATATTTTTGATGTAAACTTTTGTTTTATCAATACAAGTCCAAAACGACGCATATAGTGGTCGTTCATTATATATCTTTGTGCTGTGATTATTGATTCGTAACACCCAAATCGTGCTTCCGCTAAACAATAAATTTGGGGGTGTTACATTCTTTCGCCTGTGGTTTTGTAATTCCGTTACGCTTCTAATGATGCCAATCTAATAGAAATTGGGTATGTAGAACTCAGGCGTAGCCGAAATGACTTTTAGTGGCTCTGAAAGTGCAGTGTCTTCTCCGTCCTTTGGCCGTTTCACTTGATTCCAGATTTTTCCGTCTTGATTTTACCTATACAATAGATGGTAGAAGTTAGGAGGTGTGTCTTGACAGGAAAATGAGGTCGGAAGAATCGGTCTGTATTAAAATGCTGTGTTTTGTGCGATTTCAGAGTGTTTTCAGTGATTTTTACCACAACGTCTACTTTTGAACCACTTTAGTGAATTTTAATAAATAATCAATGTTTTGGAATGTTTTTACTAAAGAAAGGTCCAAAATGTGAGGAATAAAGCTTCTAAAAACATGACTTTTTACGTCACATCAAAGGGCAAGCGGTGCCGACGATGAGGAATGCTCATCAGTGTTCCAATCATTGTAATTCATGGTCATGCTCTCAATTAGACTCCATGCTTCGTCATCCGTGCGAAGTGTGAAGTTGCCTCGAGCAGCGGTGTCGGGTGTTTCTTTGTGGTGCGGTGCAAGACCATTGTAAAATGTGCACAACTGGGTTGATCGTTTGATTTGGTGGTTAGGACATCTTTTAAGCAACCTCTTAAATCTTTCCCACGCACTGTAGATTGATTCATCATGAAACTGTTGGAAGTTCAAGATGTCTTTCTTTAACTTGATTCGTTTGGATGGAGGAAAGTACTTTGTTAAGAACTTATCTTCCATTTCTGCCCATGAGGAGATAGAGTTGGTCTCTAATTCCTCAAACCAAGTCTGTGCGTGATGAGAAAGAGAGTAGGGGAACATATATAAGCGGATTATATCTTGCTCAACCCTATTTTGCTTGAAAGAGTCGGATAGGGTGATGAATTTTTTTAGGTGGGAGTAGGGGTCATCGGTCGGTAGTCCGTTGAATTGGCAGCGATTCAGGATTAGCTGCACTACGTCGTGTTTAAGCTCGAATGATGCTCCTTTAATCTTCGGGTAGCGTATGGGTCCTCCTCGAACTCCTATCGAGGGTTTATTGCTATTAGCGAGAGTTATGCGTGCGGTGGTTGTAGGATTGTGGGAAGATGATCGCTTCTCTCGTCGGATGGGTAGGATGTCGTCTTCGGGATATGGGAAAGGAAGGGTTGAAAGAATTTTCAGGGGTTTAAGAAGGGAGAACCATCCTAAAGGTTCACTAGAAAGAAAGTTCATCATGACGCCTCTGAGTCTTACAGTTGATTCCCCAGCAGCGGCGCCAAAAACTTGTTGTTGCCACGGTCGTTACGCAGCAATAACAGGGTTTTAAATTTATAAAAAGCTGGGGTCCTAAATTCTACTTACAGCAGCAAGTATAACTCAGGGTCGTTCTTAAAAATCAACTGTATTGTGAAACAGAGAAATCAGAATGTCCAAATCTGGCTAGTGACGGAAGGTTTTAAAAAGAGTTGAATTTGATTTTTGTTTTGTTTGTTTTTCTAAATTATACTACTAATTGAACTAAACAAGTAAATTAATTAAACTAGGCAATAAAATAAAGAGGTAGCAGTCAGGATAGAGGAGGTGTTTGTTGTGACTTCGTTAGCCTTTCATTGGGATGATGTTTTAGTTTAAGTTATGAAAACGTCTTTCTACAGATTTGTATTTTATTTGTTTCAAGTATTTGTGGTGTAAGCACTAGTACCCTACTAATTGATTGCTCAATCAGTATGTCACTGAGTAACTAGGCTATCATGATTCTGATCGGAGGAGGCTGCTCAACTCTCAACACTGCACTGTTACTGAACAGTGACCCTTTTCTGGAATGTGAAGATTCCTGAGCGCATGCATAGAGTAACAGACCCACTAATGTTCCAACCGTTCTTAACACCACAGTGTACTTAATTGAATAAAACATTTAAGTTTAAGACTTGGTTGGTGTTTGATTACTTTCCATCAATGGTTTTGTAGAATCCAGGGGTGATAGACATATTTGGAATACCAGATGATTCTTCGTTTTCCTTACTGGATTCATAAACTAAGTTTGTATCTCAGATCAAAGATTCTCCATTTATGATTTATACCAGCCCTCACTTGAATTTAACCAATAAATCCCTAGTTTATTCACAGTGTACAATACTTGATTAGTAGTTCCACGGCTTCAAAACCAGACCATGCCATTTAACATAAATATAATTAAGTTGTAGTTTAATCACGGTGTACAATACTTGGTTAGTAGTTCCACAGCTTAAAACCACACAATGTTATTTGAACACAGATAATTAATTACCCTTGATATGACGTCTTATCAAAAAGGTTTTAACCACGTTTATTAGTGGAAAGGCATTAGTTGAATGCGGTTTAAAATCATAGATGGAACGTGTAATCAAAGCACCGAGTTTTCATTTATACTATATAATAGTTGGGAACATTATTCCACAACGGATTGTGCCCACGACTTTCATAGCTTCCACGTTCCGTACTCCACACATTAGTGATGTTTCCGGCGCTATACAAATGAAAGCCGTATAACGTTACCTCCGTTGTTTCATAATGACATCATCCCAATTAACGACTAATTACATCACAACAAACACATAATATAACTACTCACTAATCATGGCAAGTATGTCGCACCCCCGAAACACGTGGCAGCGGAAACATGAGGTGTCACGGGGGCTACGACCAAATCAAATATCACAACACAAAGATTAAAGCAAACGACCTCTATATGAGACGTTTGAAAACGTTACATTCCATAAATAAAAGCTTACATAAGATTCTAAAGTTCGCAAACATAGTTTAGAGATTTATAATACATAATCGTTGATACAAAATGTCATAATGCAATTTAAATCTCCTGTTTGAAAATATGCGACTCGAGCTATGCTTTCCAAAAGCATCCTACTGTCCTGTTTCCTGTAGGTAGTCCTACTGCGTCTGTAAACCTGAGAATACATACTAAAAGGGTCAACATAAAGTTGGTGAGTTCATAGGTTTGCAAGCAGTTGTAAACATAAGTAAGAAATATGAGATTTCCGTTGCGTTGGACGTATGCAAAAACTGTTGTAAAAATATCAAGTTATCATTTGTTATTCCTTGTTTTCCTTTGTTATCATTTGTTATCCTTTGCGTCATGAGCTCATAGTTCGAAGCTTAACCCTTGTTGTTGCCTCAACAAGTGTCTAATCCGGAACACTCGTTTGTCAAGTATTATGCGTCCGTTTGACCAGTTAGAGCAACCTAACCCGGACGGGGGTGTCAATCCCCAATAGATCTATTCACAAATACTCACGCTTACAAATAATTAACGAACTACGATGTGCGAGGGCTTTGTTGGATTATGGTTTCACTCATGCGTTATCCTTTGCTTTCCCTTGTTTCCTTTGTTTTCATTGTTCCCTTTGTTATCCATTGTTTATAAAACAGTTGTATAAAAGCAGTTGCATAACGACAGTTGTATAAAGCATGTACAAAGATAGTTGTATAAAACATGTGTGTATGTATTCTCACCCCAAAATAGTTAAAACGAGTAAAACGGGGGCTATGAAACTCACCTTAGATTAGCAAGTGGCAAGCAAATATCAAATAAGCAAGCAAACCGATGTGCAACCTTCTAACGTCCTAAACGTATAAGGTTGTGTAAGTAGATGTCTTGTAAGACCATCTATAGCGATTGTATAAGTGGGGGTTAATGTCCACTTAAGCCAATCGTGTAAGTGGAGGGTTAATGTCCACCTAAATCACAATGTAGGTGGAGGGTTAATGTCCACCTAAGGCTAGTTCATCCAACTAGTATGTCCAAATAAGTTGTTCAAGTTTATTTATCAAAAACGTGTACGACCCGTTGGTGAAAGTTTGTAATAATAATTCAAAGTATTATTATTATTATGTTCATAATGTTGTATACTTCTCGAAGCATATGAGTTTCACATATGAATCTACATCATAAAGGTTTGATCTTTGTAAGTGTTTACTTCTTTGGTATACATGTTTATATGTATGTTCGCATGTGTTAAGGCTCGGAAATTAGAGTCTAAAATGTGATTTTATGAGAATTAACTAAGGGTTAAAAAGTCAACTCTCAAGGTCAAAAAGTCAACTGAAAAAGGTCAACTCCTAAGTCAAAGTCAACTCGGAAGTCTTCAGTTCGCAAGTCAAACTGAACTCGCAAGTCTTCAGTTCGCAAGTCAAACTGAACTCGCAAGTCAAACTGAACTCGCAAGACTTCAGTTCGCAAGTCAAACTGAACTCGCAAGTCAAACTGAACTCGCAAGTCAAACTGAACTCGCAAGTCAAACTGAACTCGCAAGTCAAACTGAACTCGCAAGTCAAACTGAACTCGCAAGTCAAACTGAACTCGCAAGTCAAACTGAACTCGCAAGTCAAAGTCAACTCGCAAAGTCAAAAAAAGTCAACTGTTGTGTTTTTGCTTTGTAAACATGGTCAAACGGGCTCGGTTTGACCCGAAATTTTTAGGGAAGCCTTAGATATGTTCAAAGAGTCTCCAGAAATTTTGGTTCGAGTCGGGGTCGTTTCGAGATGTCGGTTTCAAGTTTAACTTCAAGATTTAATGTTTTCGGTTTATGTCGGGTCATTACGCCAACTGATTTCACCTATCTATAGTCCGAATCAAATTTCCAAATTCTTACCAACTGATTTACTAAGTGTCTTGACTAACATATCAAATTTTCAGCTTCTAACAAGTCCATTAGCATAGTTAAATAAAGCCGCGTAACAACCGAACACATTTTATCGAAAAACTTCCTGGTCAGTCTTATAAATTGGTTCGTAGAGAAAAACGTGTACGTTTCTGGAAAAAGTGTAAAACACAAAAGTTGTAGATCTTTTCGATACGCAAATTTTAAAAAAAAATGCATCTTCTAACTCTCAATATTTGATTTTATACGAATATTTTCGTGAACTGTCGATTTTTGAGCAGATTCATGCATGTTCTTGTTTGCTTTATAAAAACGATTTTTAACAACAATCTTGGACATATTTATGATAGATGAACTATATAACATCTAAATCAGTAGAAAATAAGTGAGTTTGTCATGGAATGAAGGTTTTCTTACAATGATAATGATGAAAGAAGGAAGATGGTGGTGATGATGCTCTTGTTTTTGGCTTGATGTTCTTGATCTCTTCTTCAAAAGTGAGGTGTTTGATGATGGTTGAATGGTGGTTATGGGAGGTTTTCTAGGGCTGGAAATCTCAGAAAGTAGAGAGAGGATTGAGAGGATGGAAGAGTTTGGAGTTGGAGTGAAAAAGGGTGAAGTGAAGAAATGATGTTTTTGCATGTATGCATGAGATCTTAGTGGGTTTAGGGGTTAGAGGCACATGGGTTCACATGGGGGGGGCAGGGGGAGAACGACCAAGGGGGGCCCACAAGGGGTATTTTGGTCATTTTGTTGTTTCTCATCTTAATTGTTACGTTTCTCGTTCGTTTACCCGAGTGTTTCGATGTTTATTCGTACGTAAAACGTTAATTGTACTTGTTTAATCAACGATTTAAATTTTGATATTCTTAATTGATATAAAAGTTTAAATACTTGGAACATTTATAAAAATGTTCCGTTAATTTATCGGTCTCGATTTGCGTGCACGTTTTACGGAGGTTAAATCGCGTAGCGTTTTAAATAGACGTTTTTCATTGACGAACTATTATATGATGTTTTCAATAATAATTTCATACCAAATAATATATTTTAAATTATTAAAATATATTTTGACTTTAGTTCGATTGTCGGGCGCGATCCGCGCATTTCTGTTGCGTTTGAGACGTTTTAAATCGAAACGTCTAGGTTTTTCGAGTATTATTTTAACCAAATAATAAGTAATGATAAATAACTTCTAAAAATAGATTAAAGTTATTTATAGAAATGTTTTCACCAACGTCGTATAATTTGTCGGACTTCGTCCGGTTGTTTTGCACAATTTCACCAAATTGCGTAAGTGTAATTTCAACTAATTACGTAAGCGTAATATAATCAATTACGGGGGTGTATATTCACATAAATACACAAATAGTTACAAGTAATTACAAGTATTTAGCCTAATACTAAACTAAACACACGTAATTAGGATTTCTAGTAGGTTAATCAGTAACCCTAAATCGTCGGGTGTCACATTCTCCCCCTGTTAGGAGAATTTCGTCCCGAAATTTCTCGTGGTGACGGTTTGTGTGTAGTCTGGGAGGGAAAGTAAGCATGTGTTTCTAGCGTAAGTTTGTGTAATGGATTATACTCATTCGATATCGAATAATATTTGAAAGAGTCAGGTGATCGAAAAGAAACGTACCCGTAACAAAGTTATGGGTTCTGTCGGGCACTGTTGTTCAACTTCGGACATTCATTCCTGAAATGCCCAGCGTTTCCGCACTCGAAACAAGTTTTTGCCTTACAATCCTTGGCCTGGTGTCCATAACGTTTGCATTTGTTACAGGGAGAACCACAGGGTCCATTGTGATGACGATTACAGCTGGGACAATAGGGCCGGTGTCCCTCATAGCCTTTCTTTTCTCCGGGTCCTGTAGCATAGGCCATGAAAGTCTCTGGCCTCTTTGCTAATTGTTGTCCTGGGTTTTCGTTGTTGTTTCCATTGCGTTTCCTTTTGTTATCTCCGATGCTTTTCTCAGCGGGTGTACCACGACGGACAATCTGTGCCATGAGTTCGTGTGCCATACGGACGGCACTTTGGATGGTTCCGGGTTTTGAAGAAGTTACATTTCCCTGGATCGTCTCTGGAAGACCCCAAATGTATCTCTCGATACGTTTGTATTCGGGGTCCACCATGGATGGACAAAGAAGAGCAAGCTGGTGGAACCTGGTTGTGTAGCTGGTGATGTCGTTTCCTTGAACTGTGAGGTTCCAGAATTCCTGTTCGAGCTGTTGGAGTTGCTCACGAGGACAGTATTCTTCCCTCAGCAGGTTTTTGAGTTCATCCCAGGATATTTGATAGGCAGCATCAATACCATGGGTTTGGGCGTATGAGTTCCAGAAAGTGAGTGCACCCTCAGCTAGTGTGCAGGTAGAGAATTTTACTTTGTTTTCCTCTTGGCAGTTACTTATTCGAAAAACGGACTCCATTTTCTCAATCCAGTGCATGAGACCGACGGCTCCTTCGGTTCCTTTGAAATTAAGGGGATTACAATTTGTGAAATCTTTGTAGGTGCAGGGCTTCGGCACGGGTGGATTGTGGCCTGCCCCTCCAGGGTTTCCTTGGTTCGGGTTAAGGTCATTACTGGCAGCTTCTAGGGCCGCTTGTACTCTCTGATTGATGAGTCGCTCGATATCGGTGGAGCTCATTTGACGTTTTGGTGCCATGATTCTAAAAGTAAGAAAATGAGAGGCACGTAAGATGTCGTTGAGTAGGATTTAAGGTCATTGCAGGTGTATAAAGGAAAGTAAAACAGATGTTTATGACACGTCGAAATAATTAAGTAAAACAAGGAAGCAAATTTATATAACCACACTGAGGCGCAAGTTCAAAATGATTACAAGACTTAGAAGGTTCTCAAAATATGCCGGGCAGTGTTACATTCGGTCTTAGTTCAAGAGTTTACAAAGATAACAAAGATAGATAGTTGGGCACATCCCGCCCCATCAGGTTACAATGTCAAGGGATAAACTAATCCTGAGGGGAATTTGGTGGTGGAATAAGTGTAACGACTTGCTCCTTGGTTGCAAGCATTCATTGCGGCAGCGATCGAAGTGGTTTAGTTGTTATTAAGATAGTCGTGTTCAGAGTAGTTAAAGTCATAAAACGAGTCTTAGCTAAGTCGTTGGAATCCATCCAAGTGTTGGAGATATTATTTCGAGTAGGTAGTGTGAATAGGATAAGGTCTAGTTCGAGGAGGTCTGCCCTTCTAGTCGTGTGTAGCACGCGCGCTCCATGGTTCTATGATAAAAGTGGGTATGAAGAGTATGAAGTGACGAAGCATCGTATAGTTGAAGTTCTATACGTGTTCCTGAGTGATTTGGTTGCGAGCGGAAAGAAGCGGGTGAAGTAGGCGTCACTTATTTTGGGTGGCGAATCCTTAGGTGGATTCTCCTCAAATGAGTCCTATCAGATTATATCGTTGCCTGATTCGGTTGGTCGAGCGGGTACCATGGAAATCTCCACAGTAGTGAGTAAGGCTAGAGCCTTGTTTTCAGAGTTGGGTGACGTAGTTGTGGGAGTGGTTGCCGTGAAGGGTGGTAAGTAAGTTTAGTGTACATAAGGTTATACATATATATACACATAAAAGCCTAGCACATAAGCACGTATATAGGTTGGTCCCGTTCTATCCTCGGTCTATGTCTACTACTGTATTCTCGTTCACTATAACCATTTCAGGTCTTGCATCGAATCTCATTTAATTGTACATAGTTGATCAGGCTATGTTAAATTAAATTCAATTGATGCAATCGCTGAACCAGTCATACCAAACAAGAATACTAACCTAACGGTTATAGTCTAGGTCACTAATGCAATCCTAGTTCGCTATAACCTTAGGCTCTGATACCAATCTGTCGCACCCCCGAAACACGTGGCAGCGGAAACATGAGGTGTCACGGGGGCTACGACCAAATCAAATATCACAACACAAAGATTAAAGCAAACGACCTCTATATGAGACGTTTGAAAACGTTACATTCCATAAATAAAAGCTTACATAAGATTCTAAAGTTCGCAAACATAGTTTAGAGATTTATAATACATAATCGTTGATACAAAATGTCATAATGCAATTTAAATCTCCTGTTTGAAAATATGCGACTCGAGCTATGCTTTCCAAAAGCATCCTACTGTCCTGTTTCCTGTAGGTAGTCCTACTGCGTCTGTAAACCTGAGAATACATACTAAAAGGGTCAACATAAAGTTGGTGAGTTCATAGGTTTGCAAGCAGTTGTAAACATAAGTAAGAAATATGAGATTTCCGTTGCGTTGGACGTATGCAAAAACTGTTGTAAAAATATCAAGTTATCATTTGTTATTCCTTGTTTTCCTTTGTTATCATTTGTTATCCTTTGCGTCATGAGCTCATAGTTCGAAGCTTAACCCTTGTTGTTGCCTCAACAAGTGTCTAATCCGGAACACTCGTTTGTCAAGTATTATGCGTCCGTTTGACCAGTTAGAGCAACCTAACCCGGACGGGGGTGTCAATCCCCAATAGATCTATTCACAAATACTCACGCTTACAAATAATTAACGAACTACGATGTGCGAGGGCTTTGTTGGATTATGGTTTCACTCATGCGTTATCCTTTGCTTTCCCTTGTTTCCTTTGTTTTCATTGTTCCCTTTGTTATCCATTGTTTATAAAACAGTTGTATAAAAGCAGTTGCATAACGACAGTTGTATAAAGCATGTACAAAGATAGTTGTATAAAACATGTGTGTATGTATTCTCACCCCAAAATAGTTAAAACGAGTAAAACGGGGGCTATGAAACTCACCTTAGATTAGCAAGTGGCAAGCAAATATCAAATAAGCAAGCAAACCGATGTGCAACCTTCTAACGTCCTAAACGTATAAGGTTGTGTAAGTAGATGTCTTGTAAGACCATCTATAGCGATTGTATAAGTGGGGGTTAATGTCCACTTAAGCCAATCGTGTAAGTGGAGGGTTAATGTCCACCTAAATCACAATGTAGGTGGAGGGTTAATGTCCACCTAAGGCTAGTTCATCCAACTAGTATGTCCAAATAAGTTGTTCAAGTTTATTTATCAAAAACGTGTACGACCCGTTGGTGAAAGTTTGTAATAATAATTCAAAGTATTATTATTATTATGTTCATAATGTTGTATACTTCTCGAAGCATATGAGTTTCACATATGAATCTACATCATAAAGGTTTGATCTTTGTAAGTGTTTACTTCTTTGGTATACATGTTTATATGTATGTTCGCATGTGTTAAGGCTCGGAAATTAGAGTCTAAAATGTGATTTTATGAGAATTAACTAAGGGTTAAAAAGTCAACTCTCAAGGTCAAAAAGTCAACTGAAAAAGGTCAACTCCTAAGTCAAAGTCAACTCGGAAGTCTTCAGTTCGCAAGTCAAACTGAACTCGCAAGTCTTCAGTTCGCAAGTCAAACTGAACTCGCAAGTCAAACTGAACTCGCAAGACTTCAGTTCGCAAGTCAAACTGAACTCGCAAGTCAAACTGAACTCGCAAGTCAAACTGAACTCGCAAGTCAAACTGAACTCGCAAGTCAAACTGAACTCGCAAGTCAAACTGAACTCGCAAGTCAAACTGAACTCGCAAGTCAAACTGAACTCGCAAGTCAAAGTCAACTCGCAAAGTCAAAAAAAGTCAACTGTTGTGTTTTTGCTTTGTAAACATGGTCAAACGGGCTCGGTTTGACCCGAAATTTTTAGGGAAGCCTTAGATATGTTCAAAGAGTCTCCAGAAATTTTGGTTCGAGTCGGGGTCGTTTCGAGATGTCGGTTTCAAGTTTAACTTCAAGATTTAATGTTTTCGGTTTATGTCGGGTCATTACGCCAACTGATTTCACCTATCTATAGTCCGAATCAAATTTCCAAATTCTTACCAACTGATTTACTAAGTGTCTTGACTAACATATCAAATTTTCAGCTTCTAACAAGTCCATTAGCATAGTTAAATAAAGCCGCGTAACAACCGAACACATTTTATCGAAAAACTTCCTGGTCAGTCTTATAAATTGGTTCGTAGAGAAAAACGTGTACGTTTCTGGAAAAAGTGTAAAACACAAAAGTTGTAGATCTTCTCGATACGCAAATTTTAAAAAAAAATGCATCTTCTAACTCTCAATATTTGATTTTATACGAATATTTTCGTGAACTGTCGATTTTTGAGCAGATTCATGCATGTTCTTGTTTGCTTTATAAAAACGATTTTTAACAACAATCTTGGACATATTTATGATAGATGAACTATATAACATCTAAATCAGTAGAAAATAAGTGAGTTTGTCATGGAATGAAGGTTTTCTTACAATGATAATGATGAAAGAAGGAAGATGGTGGTGATGATGCTCTTGTTTTTGGCTTGATGTTCTTGATCTCTTCTTCAAAAGTGAGGTGTTTGATGATGGTTGAATGGTGGTTATGGGAGGTTTTCTAGGGCTGGAAATCTCAGAAAGTAGAGAGAGGATTGAGAGGATGGAAGAGTTTGGAGTTGGAGTGAAAAAGGGTGAAGTGAAGAAATGATGTTTTTGCATGTATGCATGAGATCTTAGTGGGTTTAGGGGTTAGAGGCACATGGGTTCACATGGGGGGGGCAGGGGGAGAACGACCAAGGGGGGCCCACAAGGGGTATTTTGGTCATTTTGTTGTTTCTCATCTTAATTGTTACGTTTCTCGTTCGTTTACCCGAGTGTTTCGATGTTTATTCGTACGTAAAACGTTAATTGTACTTGTTTAATCAACGATTTAAATTTTGATATTCTTAATTGATATAAAAGTTTAAATACTTGGAACATTTATAAAAATGTTCCGTTAATTTATCGGTCTCGATTTGCGTGCACGTTTTACGGAGGTTAAATCGCGTAGCGTTTTAAATAGACGTTTTTCATTGACGAACTATTATATGATGTTTTCAATAATAATTTCATACCAAATAATATATTTTAAATTATTAAAATATATTTTGACTTTAGTTCGATTGTCGGGCGCGATCCGCGCATTTCTGTTGCGTTTGAGACGTTTTAAATCGAAACGTCTAGGTTTTTCGAGTATTATTTTAACCAAATAATAAGTAATGATAAATAACTTCTAAAAATAGATTAAAGTTATTTATAGAAATGTTTTCACCAACGTCGTATAATTTGTCGGACTTCGTCCGGTTGTTTTGCACAATTTCACCAAATTGCGTAAGTGTAATTTCAACTAATTACGTAAGCGTAATATAATCAATTACGGGGGTGTATATTCACATAAATACACAAATAGTTACAAGTAATTACAAGTATTTAGCCTAATACTAAACTAAACACACGTAATTAGGATTTCTAGTAGGTTAATCAGTAACCCTAAATCGTCGGGTGTCACAAAGTAATCCTAAATCTAGCATAATAACAATAATAACATGCTTCATGATAGATAAGGAAAGATATAACCGTAAATAGTGCGCAGCTTGAATATATGCTGAAAGATTACAACGAGCGGAAACACCGAAATATCTTCGACAATATTACAAAATGAACCCTTAAAGTATCTTCAAAAATATTACAATATTACCCCTCCGTTAGTCTTGGTTAAATATTAACCAAGACCTAACCTAAAACTAACCTAACTATATTCTCCTCTAACTCCTAAGAGTAGTGCTAGAGAGAGAATCTAAACTAGAGAGAGAGAGAGAGTATTCTTGAGAGAGAATGAAGAATGAGGTGTGTGGAATGAGGTGAATGAGGCCTCTATTTATAGGCAAGCCTTTGATCCAAGAGTACAAGTCCACAAGCATACGTACAAGCACACAAAGCAAGAACGAGGCCGTGTGAGAGAAAAACAGGCTGTGTACGGCCTCAACCAGGCCGTGTACGGCTAGTTGAGGGCCGTGTACGGCCTCCTCAAGGCCGTGTACGGCTTGGGGGTGGCCGTGTGGTAGGCCGTGTGATTTTGTCGGCTTTTCTCGTTGCTTCGGAAGGCCGTATCTTCTTCGTTTCTTGTCCGTTTGACTTGATTCTTTCGCCTGTGATCTCGTATTTCCGTTACGCTTCTAATGATGCCAAAAGTTCCAAATTTGGATGTCTCTAGAGTTGGCATGTGCGGAATGCCCTCGGTTTGCGCTCAGAAAGCTCCATCTTCCTCGTTCTTTACCCGATCTGCACGATTCTTGATACTTCAGTCTTGGAATAACCTGATACATCATATGAGACTATTTAAGAACTTGTATCATAAAGTGGTTAAAAGTATGTGAGAATCAGTTGTTTGAATAATCTGCCTCGATTTACGTGCCTTTTGAACGTTTTTAACACTTTTTACAGCAATGCCTATAATTTGACCAACTTTGTGAAATTAAGCAAATAAACGTTTAATTCAAGTGTTTTCACCAAGAATTAGGCCAAATGTACGGGAAATATGTGCCTAAAAACATGACTTTTTGCCACATATCAGTATCTGAAACAAAGGGATAGTAAAGACTAAAATCATTTTCTTGAGAAGGTTGATTATACTTTAAGAAACTATATTATACTTTGAGAAACTATAATATATTTTAAGAAACTATACTTAAACATTTCTGGGGGCATTGGCGTGTTGCTAGACGCTTACCAATGTCATTGCCTTTATTAATGACATGCTCAAGTGGGAGCTGTTGGGATATGACCACGTAATAAATAAACGCATGTCCGGAATATAGTTCAAGCCTATGGGGTCACACGTATTGACACTTATGCTCAATATAATTGGTTGATATATATGTGAGATATATTAATTAATACGTTCACAAATAAACATTATAAAAGGTTAATTGTAGAAGATTCTGGAAACCAGATCCAACCGGCGGTTGGATGTCTCAACCGTCGGTTGGAACCTGATATGGAAGGCGGTGGATCACGCGGATCTGAAAACGGATACTTGGGTCAAAAGCCAACCCAACCGACGGTTGGGAAGCTCAACCGGCGGTTAGAGGTCAGTTTCAGCAAGTATAAATAGAGCTCCAATCCCAGCCTTAAACCATATATTTTCAGAAAGCTTAATTCGACTTAAGGGTTAAGGGTATGAATTAAAGTTCAACTTTGGAGCTAGGAATGTAAGGTTTGGAGATTTTCAACCTTAACGAAGATCGGTTCTTATGTGGTTTGACCAAAGAAGAAAAGCACAAGGGTTGTGAGTGTTGTGAACGGCATACTAGCATACCTATTGAGTTGTTGTCGTATGTGCGATCGTAGAGAGGTTTTACTTTAAACCTTAATAGTTTATCTGGAGTTCCGCTAAAAGGTACATGATTCTTTTCTTAACTAATTATATATACGTGCTTATTCGCTTCCGCAATTGTGTGACAATTTGATTATCTGTATGCTATACTCTAACAAGTACTTCCTCCTCTAACTGCAAAACATAATCATCTCGATCCAAATCCCCTGCCGAAAAAGAAGTACCCGTTTGACCCTGTCTATCATTATGATTCTTAGGAGGAGGGACGTCCACTCTAGAGACATTGTTGGGAGTATCGGTCGGATGTTCCATATCTGCCATATCTGCACCAAAACAACATCTCACAACTCGTTAATTGTTAGTACCTACATACTAACCAATTCTCATACACTAGCTAAATCCCACTCCATGGAATGTTTGACTAACACAAATAGATTTGGGATTGAACACTTAACCCATGCTCAATTCACCCAAACCTATGCTCTGATACCAACTTATAATACCCTCTATTCTCAAGACCATTTTTTTTAAACTGGAAGCGCATAGTAAAATAATTCCATCTTAGATTGCATAAATTACAATTCAAAAGTTGCAATTCACAAAACATGATTCATAAAAATAAGTTACCATACTAATTACAAATACTAAGTTTAGGTGTTATATAAATCCAAACATAATGTTAAACCATTAACATGATTATATAAAATTCAGAGTTAGCCGTCAAACATTCCAATCCAAAATCAACTTCTTGCCCACCCACTATCAAAAGCTTAACATGCAAGAAGTAAGGAGGGAATTAGCACAAAGCTAAGTGAATAGATCCACAACTATCAACCTAACTCAGATTAACAATTGTTTACAGCTAAGCATCATGAACAACTAGCTTCAAAGAGGATCGGTGGTCCTTGAGGAACCCTACTGCCGCGGTGGCCCCCAAGTAACACTTTACAACCACTTAAGGCCAATTCAGTGATCTAACCGATAGTTTGGTACTGTTACTTCCTACAATACCAATTCAATAAACAACACATGTACAAAGAACTAATGTTGTCCAAGTAATAGTACTCAAACCCAATCCATGTTGACCTCTGAACAATTCACATAATCCACAATTCTCATGGCAATATGTAAACATAACAGTATAAGCAGTAAAACCAAGTTTACCCGTTGTAACCAGATTGTTACTACTAATTTAGACTGAGAGTCATTGATCCACTCACCCTTGTCGATCACAGTCTCCACTCAGAGATCTTATTTTACTGAATCTTCGGTTAATCTGAGAAAACACAACCAAAACCCAAATTAGCATTTCATTTACAAGTTGTTATTATCTACCCAAGTATATAAAATGTCAAATATGTGCACATAGTATACATTCAATACTATTTAAATATCACAAGTATATAAGTCGTAAGTTATCAAATTTGTCAACTTAAAACGTGCAAATGCGATCCGGGTTAGGGGTGGTGGGATCGCGTTCAACAGTTCAAAATCATTCTGTTACCGTTTTACACTTGCAAACGTGATCCGGGTGATGGGTTAAGATCGCGTTCCAAAGAAGAAAGTTCGATTGCATCAAGATAACACTGATTAACGCGATCCGGGTAAGGCTTTTTAGGATCGCGTTTCAAAGAACAAATCGGACTGTGGCCAATTTTCACATGGTAACGCGATCCGGGCAAAAGGGCTGGATCGCGTTCCCACGTTCTACAGCAGAGGTTCAGACCTGCAATTGCACAGCACGAGCACAAATTCAAATTTTACAAAACCAAACTCCACAAACTCGGTTTTTATCAATCTAATACATCCCAATACACCTAATTATCATATATCAACACAACATCAACATGCAATACTCAATTTCCTTTTACCTAACATAATCCACCCAATTTAATCAAAATCCATTTCCTATATTGAAACCTAAAACACTTGCATTTAAAATAAGAACAAGATGATGATGATGATGATTAAGCAATTTCAGTAACTACAATTCCTTCAAGCATAAATGTTCATACATGCATCCATTTTTAACCTAACTCAATCAAATAAGCTCATAGAGATAAACAAGCAAACTTACAATCAATTGGAGAAAAGAGATGAAGTTGATGATGAAGATGATGGTGAACTCAGATTCTAACAAAAAATTACAGCCTCTTCTTTTGGTTTAATTCTTGTTTAAATGATTTTTCTTCAAGTGTGTGTGTGTTCTTGAGGGTGAAAGGAAGTTGGGGGAATATAAGAAGTTAGGTCGATATTTCCTAACTGACCCCAATATTAGGTAGTAAAATGTTATCCCCCTTTAAACCTATTGTCTGGAACCTAAAAACCATTTGCGAAAATAATAATTATATTTTACCGACAAATATAACAATTTAAAAGAAACAATATTTTACTATTCACAATAAGTCATTTAATCAATTGACCTATTATTTTCAATTATCCAAATAATAATATCAATTATTTCTAACATAATTAAATAACAAATAGCAATTAAATAGAAAAATTACCATATTACTCCTAGGCCCACAAAGAGGATGTTACATTTCTTCTGCCAGCTATAGGTTTTTGAACCGTCCGCCTTTTTAAACTTCCTTCCAGGTAGCAAATGGTTAAGCTTGCCGGCCTGGATGGCGGCCTTCACTTCTTTCTTTAGTTGCCTACAGTCGTCAGTGTCGTGACCGTATTCTTCGTGGAAGTCGCAGTACTTCCCATTTTTCGGAACATCATGATGCTCCATTGAGGGCGGAGGATTACGAAGTGTGAAGTTGCCTCGAGCAGCGGTGTCGAGTGTTTCTTTGTGGTGCGGTGCAAGACCATTGTAAAATGTGCACAACTGGGTTGATCGTTCGATTTGGTGGTTAGGACATCTTTTAAGCAACCTCTTAAATCTTTCCCACGCACTGTAGATTGATTCATCATGAAACTGTTGGAAGTTCAAGATGTCTTTCTTTAACTTGATTCGTTTGGATGGAGGAAAGTACTTTGTTAAGAACTTATCTTCCATTTCTGCCCATGAGGAGATAGAGTTGGTCTCTAATTCCTCAAACCAAGTCTGTGCGTGATGAGAAAGAGAGTAGGGGAACATATATAAGCGGATTATATCTTGCTCAACCCTATTTTGCTTGAAAGAGTCGGATAGGGTGATGAATTTTTTTAGGTGGGAGTAGGGGTCATCGGTCGGTAGTCCGTTGAATTGGCAGCGATTCAGGATTAGCTGCACTACGTCGTGTTTAAGCTCGAATGATGCTCCTTTAATCTTCGGGTAGCGTATGGGTCCTCCTCGAACTCCTATCGAGGGTTTATTGCTATTAGCGAGAGTTATGCGTGCGGTGGTTGTAGGATTGTGGGAAGATGATCGCTTCTCTCGTCGGATGGGTAGGATGTCGTCTTCGGGATATGGGAAAGGAAGGGTTGAAAGAATTTTCAGGGGTTTAAGAAGGGAGAACCATCCTAAAGGTTCACTAGAAAGAAAGTTCATCATGACGCCTCTGAGTCTTACAGTTGATTCCCCAGCAGCGGCGCCAAAAACTTGTTGTTGCCACGGTCGTTACGCAGCAATAACAGGGTTTTAAATTTATAAAAAGCTGGGGTCCTAAATTCTACTTACAGCAGCAAGTATAACTCAGGGTCGTTCTTAAAAATCAACTGTATTGTGAAACAGAGAAATCAGAATGTCCAAATCTGGCTAGTGACGGAAGGTTTTAAAAAGAGTTGAATTTGATTTTTGTTTTGTTTGTTTTTCTAAATTATACTACTAATTGAACTAAACAAGTAAATTAATTAAACTAGGCAATAAAATAAAGAGGTAGCAGTCAGGATAGAGGAGGTGTTTGTTGTGACTTCGTTAGCCTTTCATTGGGATGATGTTTTAGTTTAAGTTATGAAAACGTCTTTCTACAGATTTGTATTTTATTTGTTTCAAGTATTTGTGGTGTAAGCACTAGTACCCTACTAATTGATTGCTCAATCAGTATGTCACTGAGTAACTAGGCTATCATGATTCTGATCGGAGGAGGCTGCTCAACTCTCAACACTGCACTGTTACTGAACAGTGACCCTTTTCTGGAATGTGAAGATTCCTGAGCGCATGCATAGAGTAACAGACCCACTAATGTTCCAACCGTTCTTAACACCACAGTGTACTTAATTGAATAAAACATTTAAGTTTAAGACTTGGTTGGTGTTTGATTACTTTCCATCAATGGTTTTGTAGAATCCAGGGGTGATAGACATATTTGGAATACCAGATGATTCTTCGTTTTCCTTACTGGATTCATAAACTAAGTTTGTATCTCAGATCAAAGATTCTCCATTTATGATTTATACCAGCCCTCACTTGAATTTAACCAATAAATCCCTAGTTTATTCACAGTGTACAATACTTGATTAGTAGTTCCACGGCTTCAAAACCAGACCATGCCATTTAACATAAATATAATTAAGTTGTAGTTTAATCACGGTGTACAATACTTGGTTAGTAGTTCCACAGCTTAAAACCAGACAATGTTATTTGAACACAGATAATTAATTACCCTTGATATGACGTCTTATCAAAAAGGTTTTAACCACGTTTATTAGTGGAAAGGCATTAGTTGAATGCGGTTTAAAATCATAGATGGAACGTGTAATCAAAGCACCGAGTTTTCATTTATACTATATAATAGTTGGGAACATTATTCCACAACGGATTGTGCCCACGACTTTCATAGCTTCCACGTTCCGTACTCCACACATTAGTGATGTTTCCGGCGCTATACAAATGAAAGCCGTATAACGTTACCTCCGTTGTTTCATAATGACATCATCCCAATTAACGACTAACTACATCACAACAAACACATAATATAACTACTCACTAATCATGGCAAGTAATCCTAAATCTAGCATAATAACAATAATAACATGCTTCATGATAGATAAGGAAAGATATAACCGTAAATAGTGCGCAGCTTGAATATATGCTGAAAGATTACAACGAGCGGAAACACCGAAATATCTTCGACAATATTACAAAATGAACCCTTAAAGTATCTTCAACAATATTACAATATTACCCCTCCGTTAGTCTTGGTTAAATATTAACCAAGACCTAACCTAAAACTAACCTAACTATATTCTCCTCTAACTCCTAAGAGTAGTGCTAGAGAGAGAATCTAAACTAGAGAGAGAGAGAGAGAGTATTCTTGAGAGAGAATGAAGAATGAGGTGTGTGGAATGAGGTGAATGAGGCCTCTATTTATAGGCAAGCCTTTGATCCAAGAGTACAAGTCCACAAGCATACGTACAAGCACACAAAGCAAGAACGAGGCCGTGTGAGAGAAAAACAGGCTGTGTACGGCCTCAACCAGGACATGTACGGCTAGTTGAGGGCCGTGTACGGCCTCCTCAAGGCCGTGTACGGCTTGGGGGTGGCCGTGTGGTAGGCCGTGTGATTTTGTCGGCTTTTCTCGTTGCTTCGGAAGGCCGTATCTTCTTCGTTTCTCGTCCGTTTGACTTGATTCTTTCGCCTGTGATCTCGTAATTCCGTTACGCTTCTAATGATGCCAAAAGTTCCAAATTTGGATGTCTCTAGAGTTGGCGTGTGCGGAATGCCCTCGGTTTGCGCTCAGAAAGCTCCATCTTCCTCGTTCTTTACCCGATCTGCACGATTCTTGATACTTCAGTCTTGGAATAACCTGATACATCATATGAGACTATTTAAGAACTTGTATCATAAAGTGGTTAAAAGTATGTGAGAATCAGTTGTTTGAATAATCTGCCTCGATTTGCGTGCCTTTTGAACGTTTTTAACACTTTTTACAGCAATGCCTATAATTTGACCAACTTTGTGAAATTAAGCAAATAAACGTTTAATTCAAGTGTTTTCACCAAGAATTAGGCCAAATGTACGGGAAATATGTGCCTAAAAACATGACTTTTTGCCACATATCAGTATCTGAAACAAAGGGATAGTAAAGACTAAAATCATTTTCTTGAGAAGCTTGATTATACTTTAAGAAACTATATTATACTTTGAGAAACTATAATATATTTTAAGAAACTATACTTAAACATTTCTGGGGGCATTGGCGTGTTGCTAGACGCTTACCAATGTTATTGCCTTTATTAATGACATGCTCAAGAGGGAGCTGTTGGGATATGACCACGTAATAAATAAACGCATGTCCGGAATATAGTTCAAGCCTATGGGGTCACACGTATTGACACTTATGCTCAATATAATTGGTTGATATATATGTGAGATATATTAATTAATACGTTCACAAATAAACGTTATAAAAGGTTAATTGTACGTTTAAATAAAAGAAGATTCTGGAAACCAGATCCAACCGGCGGTTGGATGTCTCAACCGGCGGTTGGAACCTGATATGGAAGGCGGTGGATCACGCGGATCTGAAAACGGATACTTGGGTCAAAAGCCAATTCAACCGACGGCTGGGAAGCTCAACCGGCGGTTAGAGGTCAGTTTCAGCAAGTATAAATAGAGCTCCAATCCCAGCCTTAAACCATATATTTTCATAAAGCTTAATTCGACTTAAGGGTTAAGAGTATGAATTAAAGTTCGACTTTGGAACTAGGAATGTAAGGTTTGGAGATTTTCAACCCTAACGAAGATCGGTTCTTATGTGGTTTGACCAAAGAAGAAAAGCACAAGGGTTGTGAGTGTTGTGAACGGCATACTAGCATACCTATTGAGTTGTTGTCGTATGTGCGATCGTAGAGAGGTTTTACTTTAAACCTTAATAGTTTATCTGGAGTTCCGCTAAAAGGTACATGATTCTTTTCTTAACTAATTATATATACGTGCTTATTCGCTTCCGCAATTGTGTGACAATTTGATTATCTGTATGCTATACTCTAACAAGTACTTCCTCCTCTAACTGCAAAACATAATCATCTCGATCCAAATCCCCTGCCGAAAAAGAAGTACCCGTTTGACCCTGTCTATCATTATGATTCTTAGGAGGAGGGACGTCCACTCTAGAGACATTGTTGGGAGTATCGGTCGGATGTTCCATATCTGCACCAAAACAACATCCCACAACTCGTTAATTGTTAGTACCTACATACTAACCAATTCTCATACACTAGCTAAATCCCACTCCATGGAATGTTTGACTAACACAAATAGATTTGGGATTGAACACTTAACCCATGCTCAATTCACCCAAACCTATGCTCTGATACCAACTTATAATACCCTCTATTCTCAAGACCATTTTTTTTTAAACTGGAAGCGTATAGTAAAATAATTCCATCTTAGATTGCATAAATTACAATTCAAAAGTTGCAATTCACATAACATGATTCATAAAAATAAGTTACCATACTAATTACAAATACTAAGTTTAGGTGTTATATAAATCCAAACATAATGTTAAACCATTAACATGATCATATAAAATTCAGAGTTAGCCGTCAAACATTCCAATCCAAAATCAACTTCTTGCCCACCCACTATCAAAAGCTTAACCTGCAAGAAGTAAGGAGGGAATTAGCACAAAGCTAAGTGAATAGATCCACAACTATCAACCTAACTCTGATTAACAATTGTTTACAGCTAAGCATCATGAACAACTAGCTTCAAAGAGGATCGGTGGTCCTTGAGGAACCCTACTGCCGCGGTGGCCCCCAAGTAACACTTACAACCACTTAAGGCCAATTCAGTGATCTAACCGATAGTTTGGTACTGTTACTTCCTACAACACCAATTCAATAAACAACACATGTACAAAGAACTAATGTTGTCCAAGTAATAGTACTCAAACCCAATCCATGTTGACCTCTGAACAATTCACATAATCCACAATTCTCATGGCAATATGTAAACATAACAGTATAAGCAGTAAAACCAAGTTTACCCGTTGTAACAAGATTGTTACTACTAATTTAGACTGAGAGTCATTGATCCACTCACCCTTGTCGATCACAGTCTCCACTCAGAGATCTTATTTTACTGAATCTTCGGTTAATCTGAGAAAACACAACCAAAACCCAAATTAGCATTTCATTTACAAGTTGTTATTATCTACCCAAGTATATAAAATGTCAAATATGTGCACATAGTATACATTCAATACTATTTAAATATCACAAGTATATAAGTCGTAAGTTATCAAATTTGTCAACTTAAAACGTGCAAATGCGATCCGGGTTAGGGGTGGTGGGATCGCGTTCAACAGTTCAAAATCATTCTGTTACCGTTTTACACTTGCAAACGTGATCCGGGTGATGGGTTAAGATCGCGTTCCAAAGAAGAAAGTTCGATTGCATCAAGATAACACTGATTAACGCGATCCGGGTAAGGCTTTTTAGGATCGCGTTTCAAAGAACAAATCGGACTGTGGCCAATTTTCACATGGTAACGCGATCCGGGCAAAAGGGCTGGATCGCGTTCCCACGTTCTACAGCAGAGGTTCAGACCTGCAATTGCACAGCACGAGCACAAATTCGAATTTTACAAAACCAAACTCCACAAACTCGGTTTTTATCAATCTAATACATCCCAATACACCTAATTATCATATATCAACACAACATCAACATGCAATACTCAATTTCCTTTTACCTAACATAATCCACCCAATTTAATCAAAATCCAATTCCTATATTGAAACCTAAAACACTTGCATTTAAAATAAGAACAAGATGATGATGATGATGATGATTAAGCAATTTCAGTAACTACAATTCCTTCAAGCATAAATGTTCATACATGCATCCATTTTTAACCTAACTCAATCAAATAAGCTCATAGAGATAAACAAGCAAACTTACAATCAATTGGAGAAAAGAGATGAAGTTGATGATGAAGATGATGGTGAACTCAGATTCTAACAAAAAATCACAGCCTCTTCTTTTGGTTTAATTCTTGTTTAAATGATTTTTCTTTAAGTGTGTGTGTGTTCTTGAGGGTGAAAGGAAGTTGGGGGAATATAAGAAGTTAGGTCGATATTTCCTAACTGACCCCAATATTAGGTAGTAAAATGTTATCCCCCTTTAAACCTATTGTCTGGAACCTAAAAACCATTTGCGAAAATAATAATTATATTTTACCGACAAATATAACAATTTAAAAGAAACAATATTTTACTATTCACAATAAGTCATTTAATCAATTGACCTATTATTTTCAATTATCCAAATAATAATATCAATTATTTCTAACATAATTAAATAACAAATAGCAATTAAATAGAAAAATTACCATATTACTCCTAGGCCCACAAAGAGGATGTTACATTTCTTCTGCCAGCTATAGGTTTTTGAACCTTCCGCCTTTTTAAACTTCCTTCCAGGTAGCAAATGGTTAAGCTTGCCGGCCTGGATGACGGCCTTCACTTCTTTCTTTAGTTGCCTACAGTCGTCAGTGTCGTGACCGTATTCTTCGTGGAAGTCGCAGTACTTCCCATTTTTCGGAACATCATGATGCTCCATTGAGGGCGGAGGATTAAACGAACTCCGCGCCACGGACTAAGTGAGTAGTATCTCCTTTGGGGACTTGCTCAGAGAAGCCAGGAGAGAATTTTTATCATATGGCTGGCGTCGGGCCGCGTCGCGATGATCACCACGGTGGTTGTCATGCCGTGTATCACGGCGGAAATCCCGAGGGTTGTTGTCACGCCGATCGGAGCCAGAACCGCCCTCGTGCTGTCGGTCGTGGGATCGATCATGATCGACGCGGTGCGCGTCCCGAGCCAGCGCTTTGTGCAGCTCCGTGTCTTCGCCGGACCGCAAGTACTCACGAGCCATGGTGACGGCCTCGGAATATACCTTCGGCAACTTCCTCTTCAACCGATAGTAGAGAGTGGGATAGCGGTCCTTGTCAATGCCGTATATGAACTCGGCAATCTGTTGACTCGGCGGTAGGTTTTGAATCTTCTGGCATTCAGTGGTAAAACGAGTGATGAAATCATTCAAAATTTCCCGGCTCCCTTGCTTTATTTCGTAGCAATCGAGATGAGTGGTAGGCCACAGCGTCTTCCCAATGTTCCGTCTTGATAGCGCCCTCGAACCTTTGAAGGAAGTCTTCCGGGTCATGGTCAGCGGTATCGTGAGTTTGATGGTAGCGGATAGTTTGCTATTTTGGGAGCAAGCCTAGCAGTGGTGGTTGAGACCGGGACTGGCCTTTTCACCTTCTCACCCTGTAAGGTGGAATAGAAGTTTGCGATCAAAGTGTCTGCTGCTGACTCATTACAGCAATCCGTGATTGACCCCGGCGGAGCCGCGATGAGGATCAAATCACCTAGCATTTTGCGACTTTCAACCCTGTCCATCGTTCCACCTTGGTGTACCAGTGGTGGTGGCTCGTCTTGACTTGGAGGAGACAGCGTTGGAGCTCGCTGCTCAGGTGCCACCACGAAACCCATTTCTGCCAACATCCGTTTAGCTTCAGCATTGGAAATGGACTTAGGCGTTGCAGATGTGTTTTGTGGTGTACGCTCCGGCGGCAGCCTGTTTTCCGCCAGAGTTTCAGTTGCAGAATCGGAATCATTCTGACTGAAGATTTGCTACCGCAGATCAATGCTGTGAACCCCCGTTGCGGCCGAAGCCAGCGGCTGCGTTGGGTTAACAACGTTGGTATGAGGAGATTGATCGGAGAAAGGTGGTGGTGGTGGGTGATTTGCGTTAGCGCCGCCGCCACCACCATCACTAGGTGATGCAGTAACCATTGTGTCGAAGATTTTTTACGGCGTACGGATGGTTATAAAGTGGTCGTTTTCTGGTAAATCAACCGTGGATGACGCCAATTGTTCAAGCGTAAAAACACTTAACTACAATGATGATGATGATGTATGAGGAATCAAGCTTCTCACACTCCGATTAACGTGCAAACCCAGTATCGAAACTCAATCAATCGAGGTTGGTGAAAGCTTAATTCTTGGAGAGCAATTGCAAGTAAATTACTCTGTGTATTTATGAGGTGTTGGTTTAAAATAGAAGCCATGCACTAGTATTTATACCCCAACCCTAAGCTGACGTGGAGGGTTTGGTCGTGGGCGAGGACGACATTTACTGTGCTCGGAGCTGACGTGGATGCTTGGTCGTGGGTGAGAACGACATTTACTGTGCCAAGGCTCATGTGGTGTAACACCCCCAAAATTCGTTTAGCGGAAGCGTTTTAGTTAAAGTGTTGGGGTGTCACAATAATAAAGCATGCATACGTATCAGAGCTTATGATTACAACAGAACAATATATTAAGATGCCAAAAGTGTAAATTACAAAGTTTACGATTTATCAAATCGCACAAGTTGAAAGTATTATGTATACAAAAGTGGATTTCTAAAATATGACAAAACAGTTTCGGTTATACTAGAGAAATCCATATGTTTTTCCCAAAAAGTTGGCATCCTAAAGCTTCACGGGTCGCCTAATTCTCCATGTGTTGGCGATTCTTACATGCGCAGCTAATTCCCTGAAAAACATAGTAAAAGTCAACAACTAGGTTGAGTGAATTCACAGGTTTTATGTTTACACAAGTTGAATCAAGTTTGTATGCACAGTTGTTATCCAAATACGTTCCCAATAGTATTGCCATAATAGTCGAAAATACATTTAGTGGAATGTAATCCAAATACAAGTTTAGTGGGTTGTTCACCCAAAGTATAAGTTTAGTGGGTTGCTCGCCCCAAATACAGTTTAAGTTTCGTAGGAAAGCAGTATCCTATTGGTTTACCCAAGAAGTAGGGATTTAAATTGTTTGTCCAAGAAGTAGGACCCATCAGTATCTGCCCAAGCGGTAGGGACTTCTATGTATGTGCCCAAGAAGTAGGGACTTGTATAAGTTGTGTCCAAGAAGTAGGACTGGCATCCAAGACGTAGGACCCATCTGCTCAAGAAGTAGAGCCTTCATCCAAGGCGTAGGATGGCACCTTGCCCAAGAAGTAGGGACTTTCTGTTTGCCCAAGACGTAGGGACTTTCTGTGTGTTTATGAAAATGTTGTTTCATAAAAGCTAGTAATAAAGTGTGTAGCTGGTCGTTCCCCAGCATATTCTCAGTTTAGTTTTTGTATGAAATACCATTTAGTTCAGACAGTTGTAGTAGTTGACCGCAGTCATAAACAGTTTGTATAAGTGTGCCACAGACAGTTATGTGACAGTTTGTATAACAGTTTAACAGTTCCAGTACTCTAATTGTTCGAGTAAACAGTATGATAAATAATCATATAGTAAAAGCAGTTATGACAATCAGTAAAACAGTGTCTATGTTTTCCACCCCTGTTCAAAACAGTTAAATCAGTAAAAGTAGGGGCTGTGAACTCACCTGTTGAGTTTAAGTAGTTGTGCGAGTGCTAGCAAACCTAAGCCCAAGTACGGTCTGAAATCTCCTAACGTCCTAAACGTACGAGATTTAATAAGTATGTGGATGTCTAAACTAATCATCCATGCTAGTGTTTGTACAACCAAGTCACGTCCAAATCGTTCGTTTAATGTTTATGTTTGTATTTCGTTGTTTGTGAAAACGTATACGACTCGTTGGTGAAAGCTTGAAATCAACATTTCGATAAAACAAGTATGTTTGGATTGTTTGTAAGGCTCGTGAATCGAATTTGTATAAAGATATGCGTTTCCGGTTAGTTCGACACTTAGTGAAAACAAGTTTTTAAACTTCCTGTTTTTAGCGACGTAAGGTGCGACGCTGGGTTGTTATGCGACGTAGGGTGCGACGTACGGGTCTACGTCGCATTCAGGTTTTGCGACGTCATGGGTTACGTCGCATAGGCGACGTTCGCAATTTAATGCGACGTAGTGGTCTGCGTCGCTATGTGCGACGTAAAGAAGGGTAATGCGACGTAAAGGCCTACGTCGCAGTACTGTTTTCGGTCCCAATGCGACGTAGTCGCCTGTTCGACGAACAGCGAGAAAAAGTCGGATTTTTGGTTGTTTTGGAACGTTTTCGGTTGTATAAAACACTAAAACATGTTATTCTAAGTATGTTAAACACTAAACAACAATTATAACTTTGAAATCTAAAGATTTGCGGGATTTGTCGGAAACTTACGAGTGCCGGATTTGAAATCCGAAAAGGTAGAAGTGTAGATCGTGTTGTCGTGGTCGTTTTATTCCAAAGGAGCTATGTGATTCGGCGTCGTTTTAGTGTAGTTTTCTTTGTTTTTGTGTGATTTTTGGTGAGTGGTGGTGGTGGGTGTAGAGAGAAAAGAAAGAGAAATGGAGAAAAAGAGATAGAGAAATGAGAGAATGGAGGTGGGGAGTGGGGTTTTGTTCCTCATTTTCTGCCTCCGTGTTTGCGCTCCGTGTTTGTTTACCCGATCGTTAAATGTTATTTTATTTTAACTATTATGTTTTTAATTACATTTTCTTAATTATTTTTAATTAGGATATTTTTATGAAACCAAATTAACTTAGTTATAAAGTTTTAAACTTTGTTTTATTTAAATTGTACGAATTAAACGTTTTGCGTTATAAAACGATTTGTAAATATTTTTGACAAAATATTTATTCGCTACTACGTTATTCAATAAATTTCGTTTTATTAAATAATTTTGTTCACCAATAGTCGTACATTTTTGTCGCGTTTGTTTTCAATTTGTTCAGTACGTAATTACAACTAATTACGAATACGTAATACTACGCGTACTAACTAGTTGGGCTATGCTAGACTTACCTCTAAAATGTGTTATGAATTCACTCAAGTAGGGAATTAGCCTAATAATGCAAGTGATTAATGTAATTAATCGTGTTCAAATTTGCGAGTTGTTACATTCTCCCCATGTTAGAGAAATCTCGTCCCGAGATTTAAATCAAGTCGGATCGCCCGCGGCGTATGTTCTCCGATAAATCATGTTGTTAACAATAGTAATAGTTTACGTGGCGACCTATGTTTGCCAATATAGTTTTAACTGTTGAGTATACTCGCGGTATAGTTTGATAGTTCAAGTTCGTTTCGTGGTTGGCGTTTACCAAGTGGTATGTTCGAATTGACATCCGAATGAAAGAAACGTTAAATCGTAGCAAGAGTTGGTAAGACATACCGTGTTTGCCATAGTCCGCAACAGTTTCCGGTGCACGGAGGATGTATGCGCGGCCACGAGCCGGTGGGATGGTTGCGATGTGGTTGTTGTTGTTTTGATTGCTGTTTCCGGGGTTGTTCTGGTTGTTGTTCAGTTTTGGACACTGGTTTCGATAGTGTCCGGGCTCCCCGCACTCAAAACACCCATTGTTTGTTCGAGCGGGGAGGTTGGCTTTGCAGGTTTGAGCTCGATGTCCCCATTGGTTGCATCTATCGCAGAGAGTACAGTTACCCTCATGATGCCTTTCGCATTTTCCGCATTTAGGCCTTTTGCCTAGGTATGGTTTCGGTTCAGTGTTAGCGATGGCGACGTAGGCTCGAGTGTTTCCCACGTTCCTGTTTTGTTGACCCTGACGGTCGTCGTTCTCGCTGTGCCATTTGCGTGTGTTGTCGCCCGCATCAGTACGGGTAGGTTCAGTTTTCCCGGTAGTGGTTTTCAAAGTGCCAATCAGAATGGCGTCATCAGTCAAACTTTGAGCCAGATCAACTGCGCTCCTAAAGGTGGCGGGTTTGGAGGACATAACCATGCCTCGAATCTGTGGGGCCAAGCCCTTGTTGAAACGTTCGATGCGTTTGCTTTCGGGGGTTACCATGTGGGGCACCAGTCGTGCGAGTTCCTGGAATCTAGTCGTGTAACCGGAAATGTCAGCGCCGATCATTTGTATGTTCCAGAATTCGTTTTCCAGTTTCTGCATCTCGTTGGGAGGGCAAAATTCCTCCATCATCATCTGTTTCAGAGTTACCCAGGTCATGGAATGAGCAGCTGGGCGTCCCATAATCTGGACTTGAGCGTTCCACCAGGTTAGCGCTTTGTCGGCTAAAGTGCAGGTGGCGTATTTTACGATTTTATCGGTGGCACAGTCGCTGATGTCGATGACTGATTCCATCTTTTCAATCCAGTGGACCAGGCCAATGGCCCCTTCGGTCCCGGTGAAGGTGCTCGGTTTGCAGGCTTGGAATGTTTTGTAGGAACACCCCTGTTGGTTATTGGTTGGGGTCTCGCTGTTAACTGGGGTGGCTCCACTATTGTTGGTTAGGTTTTCACGATTTCTGCTTGCCTCGTATTGTGCGATGGCTTCCGCCACGCGGCGTTCGATAATCTGTTCGGTTGTTTCTGGAGGCGGATGTGGAGTATTTCGTCGACTGTTTCGAGTATTTCTTTGTTTAGGCGGCATGCTGACGTTCTGCGATGAAAAGATGCAGAAGTCAATGCCAATGAAAAATATGTGAGGAATGAAGTTTCACATATTTCAAATTTTCGAGTATCAAGAGAAATGGTCGAATCCCCGTCACGTATCTTACGACTATGAAACACCCATATGTACTTAGTATAATATAATCACGTTGGCCAGGCGTCATTATATGATGCCAAATACATACTTCTTTTCATCAACCGTTTAATCACGATCAGGTTCATATGAGATCTGAGTACAATGAACGAGTCGAATGTGGTGAACAGTTCACGCGTATCGAGGTATCGTAACGATAGTTTAGATGTATGCAAATGTATGTATGCATGTACGTTCTAGCCAAGGCTATAGTCTAGGTCTCTAGGTTTCTAAGTCACCTAAAGTTTCCTAGTTCGCTATAACCAATGGCTCTGATACCAATCTGTAACACCCCCAAAATTCGTTTAGCGGAAGCGTTTTAGTTAAAGTGTTGGGGTGTCACAATAATAAAGCATGCATACGTATCAGAGCTTATGATTACAACAGAACAATATATTAAGATGCCAAAAGTGTAAATTACAAAGTTTACGATTTATCAAATCGCACAAGTTGAAAGTATTATGTATACAAAAGTGGATTTCTAAAATATGACAAAACAGTTTCGGTTATACTAGAGAAATCCATATGTTTTTCCCAAAAAGTTGGCATCCTAAAGCTTCACGGGTCGCCTAATTCTCCATGTGTTGGCGATTCTTACATGCGCAGCTAATTCCCTGAAAAACATAGTAAAAGTCAACAACTAGGTTGAGTGAATTCACAGGTTTTATGTTTACACAAGTTGAATCAAGTTTGTATGCACAGTTGTTATCCAAATACGTTCCCAATAGTATTGCCATAATAGTCGAAAATACATTTAGTGGAATGTAATCCAAATACAAGTTTAGTGGGTTGTTCACCCAAAGTATAAGTTTAGTGGGTTGCTCGCCCCAAATACAGTTTAAGTTTCGTAGGAAAGCAGTATCCTATTGGTTTACCCAAGAAGTAGGGATTTAAATTGTTTGTCCAAGAAGTAGGACCCATCAGTATCTGCCCAAGCGGTAGGGACTTCTATGTATGTGCCCAAGAAGTAGGGACTTGTATAAGTTGTGTCCAAGAAGTAGGACTGGCATCCAAGACGTAGGACCCATCTGCTCAAGAAGTAGAGCCTTCATCCAAGGCGTAGGATGGCACCTTGCCCAAGAAGTAGGGACTTTCTGTTTGCCCAAGACGTAGGGACTTTCTGTGTGTTTATGAAAATGTTGTTTCATAAAAGCTAGTAATAAAGTGTGTAGCTGGTCGTTCCCCAGCATATTCTCAGTTTAGTTTTTGTATGAAATACCATTTAGTTCAGACAGTTGTAGTAGTTGACCGCAGTCATAAACAGTTTGTATAAGTGTGCCACAGACAGTTATGTGACAGTTTGTATAACAGTTTAACAGTTCCAGTACTCTAATTGTTCGAGTAAACAGTATGATAAATAATCATATAGTAAAAGCAGTTATGACAATCAGTAAAACAGTGTCTATGTTTTCCACCCCTGTTCAAAACAGTTAAATCAGTAAAAGTAGGGGCTGTGAACTCACCTGTTGAGTTTAAGTAGTTGTGCGAGTGCTAGCAAACCTAAGCCCAAGTACGGTCTGAAATCTCCTAACGTCCTAAACGTACGAGATTTAATAAGTATGTGGATGTCTAAACTAATCATCCATGCTAGTGTTTGTACAACCAAGTCACGTCCAAATCGTTCGTTTAATGTTTATGTTTGTATTTCGTTGTTTGTGAAAACGTATACGACTCGTTGGTGAAAGCTTGAAATCAACATTTCGATAAAACAAGTATGTTTGGATTGTTTGTAAGGCTCGTGAATCGAATTTGTATAAAGATATGCGTTTCCGGTTAGTTCGACACTTAGTGAAAACAAGTTTTTAAACTTCCTGTTTTTAGCGACGTAAGGTGAGACGCTGGGTTGTTATGCGACGTAGGGTGCGACGTACGGGTCTACGTCGCATTCAGGTTTTGCGACGTCATGGGTTACGTCGCATAGGCGACGTTCGCAATTTAATGCGACGTAGTGGTCTGCGTCGCTATGTGCGACGTAAAGAAGGGTAATGCGACGTAAAGGCCTACGTCGCAGTACTGTTTTCGGTCCCAATGCGACGTAGTCGCCTGTTCGACGAACAGCGAGAAAAAGTCGGATTTTTGGTTGTTTTGGAACGTTTTCGGTTGTATAAAACACTAAAACATGTTATTCTAAGTATGTTAAACACTAAACAACAATTATAACTTTGAAATCTAAAGATTTGCGGGATTTGTCGGAAACTTACGAGTGCCGGATTTGAAATCCGAAAAGGTAGAAGTGTAGATCGTGTTGTCGTGGTCGTTTTATTCCAAAGGAGCTATGTGATTCGGCGTCGTTTTAGTGTAGTTTTCTTTGTTTTTGTGTGATTTTTGGTGAGTGGTGGTGGTGGGTGTAGAGAGAAAAGAAAGAGAAATGGAGAAAAAGAGATAGAGAAATGAGAGAATGGAGGTGGGGAGTGGGGTTTTGTTCCTCATTTTCTGCCTCCGTGTTTGCGCTCCGTGTTTGTTTACCCGATCGTTAAATGTTATTTTATTTTAACTATTATGTTTTTAATTACATTTTCTTAATTATTTTTAATTAGGATATTTTTATGAAACCAAATTAACTTAGTTATAAAGTTTTAAACTTTGTTTTATTTAAATTGTACGAATTAAACGTTTTGCGTTATAAAACGATTTGTAAATATTTTTGACAAAATATTTATTCGCTACTACGTTATTCAATAAATTTCGTTTTATTAAATAATTTTGTTCACCAATAGTCGTACATTTTTGTCGCGTTTGTTTTCAATTTGTTCAGTACGTAATTACAACTAATTACGAATACGTAATACTACGCGTACTAACTAGTTGGGCTATGCTAGACTTACCTCTAAAATGTGTTATGAATTCACTCAAGTAGGGAATTAGCCTAATAATGCAAGTGATTAATGTAATTAATCGTGTTCAAATTTGCGAGTTGTTACATGTGGACCAATCAAGTTAGCGAACCAGGTTAATGGGCAAGCCATGTATGCAGTACCTACGTATAACGGTTACTGGTTGTACTTTTCGTCAGAGAATGTCAGGTATGTACGGAGCACGCGGTTTCGTTACGATAGCATCATGAATTTATCAAGTGTTGTGCTTCAGCTGTGAGGCTGTGCTCGGACCTCAGCAATGTTTATTCGAAGGCATGCGCGGTGAGTGTAACATTATTTGGTTGTGGCCGTGCCACCGTACCCGGACTCCGCCGTCCGGGTCCGGACATGGTGGTACTCGGGAACGAATGCTGCCACCTCGGGTGATATGTTCTGGGACCGGAGCATAATCCGGGGTCCGAGGCCAGATGTTGAGGCGGGCAACAGATTACCGAGTGTGGTTCGAACTCATAGTATGATCCGAAGTCGGAGGTGATGGTATGTACATCATTAGTCATATATTTGGTAAAATTTGTTACATGAAATGTGTTAGAAGTGTTTGATAAAATGCCTCAGTGAGATATTTGGTGCCTCATGCATTATTATATTATTCCAATCAACTTACATGTACCCATTTATTCACACTGGTTATTGAAATATTCCGAAGTAGTTTTAGCATCGCTTCTTATATGCCAAGAACCTAATGGATATCCCACGTACAAATGACACTATAATATTATGCCTGGATTAATAACCTAAATGAGATATACTAATTGTCTCATTCTGAATTATTTCATCAAAAGTGACTCTAGCTTTAGATGTTTCTCCCAACAGAAGTCTGATGAACTTGGATGTGTGTGGTTTTTAGTCTCGTCTGTGGTTTGTTCAAACTAAAGTTAGTACAATCGTAATTTGGATAACAGTGGTAACATTTGCTATTGTGGTTTCAAAGTAGAAGCAGTTAAAACGAAGGAACTAATGTTGCCAAAGTCAGATTTATATATAGCAGTAGACAGAGGGGCGGATGAATTAAGTCGTTTAATTTCTTCACACATTGTTCGGATTTGTGTGCACCAGCTGAAGTTCCTTTTGCTGGGTATGTGTGATTTTTGAGTTTAATATGTACTCAGTCTTATTTGATTAAGAATTCATTCAGTTCTCATCAAAGGTTTTGGTGACAGGATTTAACTACGTACGTTTTAAATATAATAACCCGTTTATGTATGTGTAACAGTATATATCTAAGCTAAATTAATGTTACAACAAACAAAAATCAGATAAATGCGTGTCATCCAACATAAATGGAGCAAACTTCTTGTCGGGTTCCTTCATACCATTTAGTAGACTGCTAGTCTTCTCGAATTTTAGTTCTTAATTCGTTTTTGACGATTTCTAATGTTCAATAGTATGATACTTGCAATTAACGGAACTGTATTTTTATGTTGTAAATAAGTGAGATAAAATCTTATTGGGTGTTTATATTTACGTTTAAGATCAGCTGGTTACATTACTGCATGTGGAGATTCGCATCTCTAGTTTCCCATCAGTCTCTATGATTGCTATGAATTAGATTATGGTCCTAGTTATGTGGAATGAAATACCAAATCGGCGTATGTTGAAATGCCTAGGTGAAGAATGTCGGTCCAACAATGAAAGTTGGAGAGATTCTTGACTCTTTTTTGCAATGGCATTCTGTTTTAACAAGATTTGATTGTAAAACTTACCATAAGCATGCTAGATAAGCTTGCCCAAACCTGTAATGTTTAAGATTTTGATCGTTGCATCATTAAAATCAAAGAAGAATGATTAAAGGTTTAAGTGAAAGTGTTACGTACCGTGTTTCAAACATTAACGAGGAGACACTCATGGAATCAGAAAGAGAGTGTCATTTGGTGCAGATTGCAGAAACAGAAAGAGCTTAAGCTTCTAACTATTGCAAAACAAGTTGTTATATGTAACTTTTGTTGAAAATACAATGTTATGTTTATACTTCTGAATTTTCATGAATCGTAAAGCAAGTTTTATTGTAACAAATGTTTTTTTTTATCCACTTAATTTGTCAAAATAAATACGTTGTTATATTTGTATTGGGTTGCGCCCGATTTGATATACATTTCGAGTAGTCAATATTTGTTGTTACAAATTGGCTTTTAGATTCTACGGATAGTATAATGGGTTAAGTACGCGCAAATGTATCAAATTATAAGCTGACATTCATAGTATGTAGCAAACTACCCGGATATAGTAACAAACTTGTAATATTATTTATATTGTATGTATTTTGGTCAAATTAACGGTTGTAAGACATGTCACGTTGCAGCTTATATAATCGACACGTTAAAAAAGTATCAAAAATCACGCACAATGTAAAAAAAATATTACAAGTTCGTTACGGAAACTCTTTTATGCCGTAAGTACTTGCATATTAAGATTTTTGAAACCCCAATTCGAGTAGCTTCGGAAGCAGTGGCTTTGATGTAAACCCTCTACAAATGGTGATGAAACTGCATTGTGCAGGAATGATTTTGCTGACAATTTTGTATGTCAAAGAAACTGAATAAATGGTACTCCTTCCATCCCAAAATAATTGTCATGTTTTGATTTTTCGAAGTCTTTCTTTTTTAACTTTGACCTTAAATATTTTTGTTTGTGTTATATAATACTTGATGAAAATTATATCAATGAAAATACATTTAAAACTCAATCAATTCATATATTTTTCATCAGGTATTATATAACACAAACAAAAATATTTAAGGTTAAAATTGAAAGGAAAAAAGAAAGTCAAAAAATGACAATTATTTTAGGACGGAGGTAGTATCAGCAAAGGGAAACGGAGGTTTAGCAATGAAACATAATCGAGAGACAGAAATTTAAGTGAAGATTCAGAATGGGAATTTGTCAATATCGATAGTAAAATGTCAATAAACCAAATCAATGGTAATTTATCATCTATATGTTAGTACAATGGTATTAGTTTTAGCATTGCTCTTTTCTTGAATGTATGTGAATGATTAAAAGTTCTAAATAGATTTGATTCTATTTTAATAAAAGTGTAAATACCCAAAAAGGAAATATAAATTTCAATTTTTGTCATTTTGAGGTGCGTAAATTATTTTACTTGTAAAAAGGATTGTAAAACTCAATTTTGATACGTTCACGGGAACTTTGTGCTTTGTCACCAAGTTATGGGTGATGTGGAAATACATGTAAACGGTCAGCTCATCATTTTTGTATATTAGGATCGTTATAATAAGAGCATCTTCAATGTAAGCTTTTTTATAACTTTTTTTATTATTATTTAAAAAAAAAGAGTTTTAGAGAAGTTTTTCTTTTCGGATTTTGATAACAAGTGCCCTAAGGCACTACTTAATATTACTATAAATAATACATAAACATTAAATGAAATTTAACATTCCATGTTTATAAGCAATTACAAAGTCACTTTCTATATATAATTGATAAATTGGTAATTATTATGGTAACAATCTTGTTTATTTATTGTTTGAAAGTATTTTTAGTAACCTTAAGCAATGCCCTAAGGGCAAATGTTATCAAAACCCTTTTCTTTAACAGAGGAAAATGTTTTTTTATCAAAAGTTTATTTTCCTTCATTGCTTGACATTATTCAAAATGAGAAATTACCTCCATGCCCCTAAAGATACCAAAATTGAAACATTTACTTAGAAAAATTTTCATTTTAGTTATCTATAATGAAATAATTGTCACAATAATTTAGCGTGTTTCTAATAAATTACCTTTTATCATTTTTGGCATTCTCAAACTATCAAACAACAAAAACATACTTAAACTATTCAAGTATTGTTAGCTATCAACGTCGACCATCACTACATTTTATCTCGTTTGTTACCGCTACAAAGTGCAGGTAATTTGCTAGTTTTCAAAAAGAGGTTAGTAATACAATTTAAGTAAGTCAACGTAAAAAAGTATATTCACATCATCACGTGTACTCACATCATCACGTGTACTCGTTTGGAGGCATTGGCCAAATAGTTTAGAGGAAGGCCTTTAAACTTTCGTTTTAGTACGGGAACAAATCTCAGCTAATAAATATGTGTCATTGTCATATTATTGTAACTAAACAAATTAGAATGAAAAGTCGTTGGACTGAAATTGTCATTTCGACTTTCTGATGAGCATAAACAAAATTGAGCCAACAATTAATCGTAGAGGGGGTGCTGCCATGATCAATTTTCTCACGTTTGTTAAAAATAGATGTACATATCAAAGCTAAGATTTTATTGGCTTTAATACTTTTAACGATAATATGTAACGTTTCAATGGGGACCTAAAAGTATAGATATTAGACCTATATGTTTGGAAATCTGGAAATCTGAAACAACTCCTTTAATTTTTATAGGGCTTATTGTGGTCGAATGTACTCAACTTGATGCCGATGTCTATTGTGTGTATCCATCTTACAAATTTTATAACTAATGTACTAAACCTGCTAAAGGGGTGTATTGATGCATTTTACCTACAAAGTGCTTATGTGGCACAGGTTGACTTAAAAATGTATCTATCTTGTTGCCAACTCATTTGCCATGTCATTTCCCTCCATTTCTTTTCCTTACATATACTCCCACCACCCACCCACCGTCCATTTTCTTCCCTCTCATTTCCATCGCCCTGTTTCCCTCTAAAACCCTCAATCGCATCATCATGTCACATTCGTCAAGTAGCAGTTCAAGAAACAAGATCTATCACCCACGATTCTATAGGTGCGAATGTGAAGAGAAGATGTATGTCTTCACATCGTGGACTCCCCAAAACCCTGCTCGACGGTTCGTGAAGTGTCCGAATGTAAGTGATCTTCTTGACCTTCTTTTACATGCCAAAAACTTAAGAGTTTTAGTTGTCTTGATTTTGGTTTGATATTGGGTGTTAATTTCTTGATGTTTTGATGATTTAGGTCAAAAATCGTTATTGTGTCCAGTATCAATTTCTTGATGATGAGGTACCGGATTACTACAAGAAGGTGCTTTATGAAATGAGGATGCAAAGCACACAGGGAGATGCTAATGCTATAACCACAACGGAGGAGTTGACTATGTTGAAGGATAAGTTGAAGATGTTTGACAATGTATTACGGGGTTTACTTCTGGTTATTGGAATGCTGTGCTTGGTGATCGGTGTTTTGGTTATGAAGCTATGATAAAGGGCAGTAAGGTGGTAATTGTTTTTTGAGTAGTTGTAAGTGCAGGTTATGGTTAGGGCATTAAGGTTCGTTTCTTTTGAAGATGGTAGTTGTAAGTTGGTAGTTGATAGGTTGGTCTCTTTTGGGTATGAATAGGTTGTGTTTGAAGTTGATTATGTAAATATGATGGTTGCAAGTACTTGTAAGTGTATTTTGAAGACCCTTGTAAGTGTGTTATGTTTGTAAATGAATGAATGATATTATTGTTATAATGAATTCACAAATTTTACTTTGAATGCATAATGGAAAACGTAGGCTGCTGCAAACTGTAATGGATGATCATATGCACCTGCTAATGTAACTTTGAATGCAAAATGGTAAGTGTAGGCTGCAAATGCAGTTGTCACATATGATGATATGCACCTGCTATGACTGTAATGGATGAGCAATTGAACTTAAATACCTAAGCAAGCTAAGTCCAGCATGTACAACATAAGTTAATATGAGGCTTGATCATACAAAATGTTTACAACATCTAAATCCAGACTGCATTTACATAACATACATAACTTACATACTTAACCCATACATTACATAACATTAATGTTTACAACATCTAAATCCAGACTGCACTTACATAACATACATAACTTACATACTTAACCCATACATTACATAACATTAGAAGTACTAGTGTTTGACCCACACATTACATAGCTATTCAAAAAACACTGGCAGTGGGATCTGTCCAAAAAACACTTGGAGCTGCTAGCTTACTCCAACTCCATTGCACTGTCTTGCGTGCTCCCTGGTCCATCAACCTTTTTAGCAAGCTTCTTCTTAGCAATCCTTTCACTAGCTTTCCTTTTGTTCACAACAGGTGCATTAGCCGATTCTTGTGTACAGATTGGTGGATTGTCATCATACTCAGGAATTGTGTCTGCATGTGTAACAATGGGTGGGTTACTTGAGCCTTGATCTTGAACCATTGTAGCAGATGAACTCAATCCGCAGCTGAACCAACTTAATGACCTACCAAAAGCACCCAATCTTGTAACTGGACCTAAACGACCTCTGCTTTTTGATAGTGCACCACCACCTCTAGTCACTGGTAGTTTACCACCACCTCTAGTCACTGGCAGTTTACCACCACCACCTCTACTCACTGGAAGTACCCTTGAAAGGTCAGATAATGAAACCATTTTACCACCAGTTGGGACACCAATCTTTGGACCTCGAGCAGCAGCAGCTTTACCACCACCACCTTTACCTGAATCTGTAACAAGTTATTTCCCACTGACAAATACAATTACCAAAATAATGAAAACGTGGTTGACTCAGAAATAGTTTATTACCCGTGTTTCTGTTTTTCTATGGACTCTTTGCATTTGTAGACCACCTAAAACCATCTTTTGTAACACCAAGCCTTTCATACACTAGTGAAGGTGGCCTTGCATTGCTAGACTCAGGTACATCTGTTACCTTGTCTGGAGGCTGGGTAAGTGTAACTTTTGATTTAGTTGCATGACTAGCCTCACTCACATTAGATTTCTTCCTACCAGCTTTCTTCTTTGGAGGTTTCTTTCTAATGACCTTATCATTTGTACAACCCTTGGAGTTATGACCCTTTTCAAAGCAATTTTGACAAGACATTGTGACACCATGCTTTGTAACCCTTGTTCCCTGGACCCTTGGTTCATTAGCAGATCTAATTCTCTTTTTCTTGGGCCTTCCAGGCATCTTCTTAGCCTTAGGTGGCAGAGGCTTAATTTGATCAACCACTGGCCAAAATTCTATACCTGGCATAGGGTTCAAATGACATTTATATGCAAAAAGGTACATCTCCATCCTAAACCAGTAAGACACATGATCCTCTGGCAATTGATCACATTTCATTATTGCAGCCACTGCATGAACACAAGGAACACCGCTAATCTCCCATAATCTACATGAACACTGACTAGTTTCTATGTCACCTGCAAATGCTTGATTGTGCTTCCTAATTTCCCACTTACTACCACCTGCATGGATCACCAAAAAATCACCAATATGCTTCTTTATCCATTCTAACTTTTTCCTGATGTTTGATGTGATATCCTGACTATCTAGATCCCATCTAGCACTAATCTCCCTAATGCTTTCCATCCTAATCATCACAATAACTCTTATTGCTTCCAACATGGTTATGATTGGTTTGTTTCTAACCCTTAACAAGACAGACTTCTAGCATTCACTAAATCCATTCTCAACAGCTTCACAACCAGTATGTAACCAGAAAAATGCCCTGGACCATGACTTAGGATTTCTTTCCATTAAATACTTGTAAGCATGAGGATTAGCCATTTTCATTTCAGCCTTTACTTCATTAAACTCACCTTCATGAGAAGCCTTGGAAGCTTTTCAGAAAAGATTCCTAAATGCCACACCACTCCATCTCTTCCTGAAGTTCTCATATATATGTCTTGCACATTGCCTATGCTCAGCATTAGGCATAATTTCCTTTACAGCCTCAACAAGCCCCTAACACATAGTAATATAAGGAGGGATTAGCAACATCAAAAGCAAGGGTAACTGTTAGGATAAATTGAAAGAAACAATAGTATTAGAAACATACCTTGTGTTGGTCAGACGTAAGTGTCAAGTCATTGCCACTTGTACTTCCCAAATCAAGGCTCAATAAACTCAAAAACCAACTCCAGTTAACCTTATTCTCAACACTAACCACTGCCCATGCAATGGCATAGATTCGATTGTTGCCATCCCTTCCTACAGCAGTTAATAACTCTCCTCCGCAAGTACTCTTTAAAAAACATCCATCAAGAGCTACTATTCTCCTACATCCCTTAGCCCACCCATCCTTAACTGCTTTTAAACAAACATAAACCATTTCAAAATATGTGACATCATCTGGATTTACAGTGACACCCAATTAAAATGTTGATCCTGGATTAGTCTGTAGCAAAGCCTCTCCATATGATCTCAGCATACCATAGTGCTCCTTCAACGTTTTTTCATACTCATTCAATGCCCAAGTCTTAGCCCTCTTACATTGCTGTCCAGTGACAGTGCACTTATACTTTTTCATGACCATATCAGCAATATCACACAATCTTATGTCAGGGTTCATCCTAATTCTATCTGCAAAATGTTTTCCTATCCACTTATAGTTTATTAGGGAACCAAACTTATAGTTCTTACCACATGTGTGTTGATTCTTCAAAGACATCACCATAAAAGATGATTCATCATCCATCCATCTTATCATCAACCTAAACCCACACCCTCTCTTTCTACTATTTCTAGTCATCCTAACAGTTGGGTACCTTTTATTCTTTCTCTGCTTGCCCTTCTTTAGATCTGTCATCCTAGGTGGTCTTGTACCACATTTGGCAATGATCTTTGCATAGCTGCTTCTTTCATACCATATGGAATATCCATTAGCTAGGGCATAGTATGACAAGAAATCCTTGAGTTGTTAAGGGCCTTCATATCTCTCACCAAGCTGTACATGCACATTTATGAAATGATATACAACATATGCACAATTATGAAACATTAAAGCATAAATGTTACTCTCATGTAAGTTAACATACACATTTATGAAATTGTATACAAGATATGCACAATTATGAAACATCAAAAAACATAAATGTTACCTTGGGTTGCTTGTATCTCCAGTGAGTTGAACTATCATGAATTGGAAACTTCTCTAATGGACGTTCAGGTACAGCCATGGGATCAGCTGGAAGGTCTTCCTCATCCTTTAGTTTCAAAACATTCACCAAGTCATTGATAAAGCCTTGATGTTCATCAAATACTACCTTCTGCATATCTTCCTCACATCCAACATTAGAAGTACTCTTGCCAAGCTGAGGTAGATGTTTTGTTGCTGGTATCTTAAGAAATGGTCTAATGAGGCTGCCTCATGACTATCAGAATCACTATACTCATAACTCTCATAGTCACTATCTTTATCATCATCATGCACACCTTCCTTGACAACCTTACCAGTTTATTTACTACTACCACCATGCTCTGTTTTCTTCACAAACTTATCATCTGATTTTTTAGTAGCACCGGAGACTTTACCAACAACTAAATCATCTTCCTCCTCACCTCCAGTCCCTTCTACAGATTTAGACAAACCCTCTTCACAAACTTGTTTACCTTTCTTATCAACTACTTTAGACTTAGCATTTTCATTTTCACTATGCTCTTCATCTACTTCACTAACTGCATCTTTATTATTAGCAACATAATCACCTAACTCTAACATTAAATGATCTATATATACATGGAGTCTACCATAGCTTTCAACTATATCAAAAAACACTTCTAGATCATCCTGATTTTCTATTATCATCATGTTTTCAAAACCAGAGTCTGGTAGCAAATAATAAGCATTTGAAAACGGGGTTCCAACTTCTTGCATAATAAGCTCAACAAACTGATCAAAGCTACATCTTCGAACTAACATTGTTGTTTCATGACCTTCAACATACCTGAGTGGGGCAAAGAAGAAAGCCCCTTCATAATGTAGCTGTATCGGAAACCCTCTAAAGTTTCCTTCCATTTCTCCATAAAAAACACACAAATATACTAAATTACTAACGATCAAAGTAAATATAACTGCTTACATCACTTCATGTTCATCAACAACACGCAATTGGAATTTTTCCCTTTTTTAAACAAAACCCTAATTTATGCTCTTTTTTAAGTTGATCTAAAGCAAAACGAAGCGAAATCGGGCAAAATACGAAGTAAGAAACCTGATAGTATTGTTTTAGAAGAAAAAACCGATCATCAATCAAGCATTTTTTTAGTTGAAACAGGGGAGTGTATGTGTGTATGTAACTCTGGAACGAGAGTGTTTGAATGTCATTTGCATGTGTTTTGTTGGTATATTATATATGCCGTTTTTTTGGGGAGTGAAATTACATATACGTGGAAAAGAAATTGTGACATGTATCGCCACATAAGCTAGTCAACGCCTACTTGTTTAATGAGCCACCGGCTAAGGATACATCCGGTGGACAAATACATTAAAAAACCAAAAAAACGACTTAAGTACATTAGTTATAAAATTCGTAAGATGGATACACACAATAGACATCGGCATCAAGTTGAGTACATTCGACCGCACTAACCCCATTTTTATATTACACATGGTATAAGTTGATATGACATAAAGAGGAGTACTTTCGATGTTGATGACATTCAATTAGTCGATCATGGAAAATGTTGGTAAACACACAAAATTCAGTTTACCTCTTTTTTTACCACGGTAATGTGGTTGGTGGTTATATATCAGCATGTTCCTGATCCTTTGGTGTTTTTTTTCAGCCTCTGTTCCAGTTAGATTCACTATGAAATTAATTGAAAATAAATAAAAAAAAAATAGGAAAACTGGAAACATTCATTGATACTCGAAACATTAAAGAATGAAGAATTAAAAGACTATACAATGCTTGTGTTAATTGTTTTTTTTTTTTTTTTTTGAACGGCAAAAAGGAAATTGAATATATAAAGATCAACTATCAAGGAGCTTGTGTTAATTGTTTTTATAGTAATGTGCGTATCTGATAAAAAAAAAAAGCTAGAAACATTCATTGATACTTGAATTGCATCATTTGAATGCGGAATTTCTGGACTATTCCACTCATATGGAGGTTTCTGTACCAAAAAAGAAAACCTTTAATACAAGTATACAACAATTTAAAAAAAAATTGATTATGAGACATACCAAATTACCTCCGGGTGCCACATTACACCAAAGGTCGGAAATTCACGCGATTTAATAGTTTTATGAATTAAACCACCAAATTTTAGAAGTTTAAGGATCTTAAAAAGATTATACCACCAAAATTTTGAAACTCGGATGATTATATCATGAGAAAAAACTTGAGTGGTTAGAACGGAAAAAAGTGAAACTATGAGTATTAAACCATTTTTTACCCTATATTATATATGTTATAAAGAATTCAAACATCAAAATAAAATATAACAAGTCCCAAGTTTTTATACGATGCCTACTTATGTAATAGAGTTGTACAATGTCTTCTCTTTTACACCCGCAGGGAGTAATCAACCGTGACCTTTTACTTAGTAATCGCTAAGTGGGGAGTAATCGAGGATTATTCGAATTGGACCTTTTTTATATTTAAACAATAAATTTTAAAATTATATGCGTGCATTTAGAAAAGAACCATAGTCGTAAAGAAACTTAAAAACATATTTGTACTTAAAACTTTTAATTTTAAGTCATATTAAATTCTTAACAGACTATACCGATCTTGACGAAGAATCCCATTAAACCCAAGAATTAACGTCTACTTATAGATTATAACTTACACTACGACTCTGTAGCACGACAGGCTTCGTCTTCATCTTCTCCACCAAATCACTAGGAAATCTATAGTAAACAAAAACACAATCAAAATTTTGAATAAGTGATGTCAAGCATAGTGGAAATATTAAAAAATAAACTTTTATCTCTTCTCTCTCATTAGAAACATCACATGAAAAGACAAAAAGCGCCATGACCATTCTCTTTTAGTGTGCAACTAAGAAAAAAAAAATAAAACCTCCAAAACAATTCAAGCAAAATCCATAGCATCATCATCATTTTAGAAACAAATGAGGTTTATGCATTTACTTAAAGTCAAGCCCACATTTACCCAAGTTACTTACAAGTTTCAATCTCTACAATCACTCTCTATTTCTTAGTTATAACATATATAGTTCCTAATCATGATACACGTTATCTTTCTCGTGCCATTAGAATATATGTGTTCGACTTGATTTCATCAGTAAAAAAAGAAATATACATGGTTTTATCCGAGTTACGGTTCGACCAGGAACCATGGCGGGACAATCTGTTTCAAAAATAGGGGTTAACCCATTAGTTTCAGACCCGCTACATGGTCTAGGTCGCGGTCCAACCGGTTAAACCGGGTAGGTCAACCTGGGTTTCAAAACATTGAGTAAGATCGCAGAGCTTGTAGTCGTTTGTAATAGGAAAGGAAGCTAAAAGTTGAGAGGCTTACTCGAGTTACAATTTTGCATAAGAGTTGGGTTCCTAGGCAGATTCCTAGCAGAGGAAAATGCCGTCCATCTTGATTATGCATCAGTATGTGTTGCACATATAAAACAGACAAATATGAGATCCACATGTTTGGGATCTTTGATCTAGTTCTAAATGGGTGATGCGTCATTTTACGGGCGATCGGTGGATGCTTAAAAATTTATAGTTGCTGGGGTCTAAGTGTAACTTACTGATACTGAACCAAGGGTTAGTATATGATAAGTTGGACCTAGAGTCGTTCTTAAAGAGAAACTAAATTGAAACGGAGGTGATCCAATCAATCTTGCTTTTCTAGTAAATGTTTTAAAAGAGTGCGTTGGGGGTTTTGGTTGAGTTGACTAAGTAAACTAAATAAAGCGAATAAAATATAATAAGATGTCAGATAATGCAAAGTAGTATTTGTTGTGAGTTCGTTAGCTAATAATCGTGGGATGATGACTCTTACGGGAAAACGATTAACTAAATTGGGTTGCTTACAGGATTAATTAACTTATGGTATAACCAATGGATTCCTTATTAGTCGGTTATCAACTAATATGTCACGAGGAACTAAGGTGTCATGATTCTGACCAGACGGACGATGCTCGACTCTCCACACTCTCCTGTGAGGGAGTCAGTGACCCATATTATTGAACGTATTCGCTCGTGGGCGAAGGAATAGAGTAGCAAGTCCATAACATGTCTAGTCGTTCTTAATACCACAAAGATTATAAATCCATTAAACTACTAACTTAGAACTTGTGTCCGGACTTGTTTAATCAATTTCTACCAATGAAACTTTAGCGTGATAAACGAGGGAAAGCATTTAGGTTTCTTGCATACCATACTTTAGGTTTCATGGTTTTAGGAAAAAGTATCCATTTAAGTTAGATTTCAAACTTGCCTTTCTCAATACAATTAACAAATCCCTAGGTTTTCATAAATGATCATTTAGCCTATAGCCTACCTAATCTAATCTAATCTAAACTAAAAACTAATTAAAATGCTGACGGCTTTTTACAGAAAGTCAAACCCAGACCATGTCGGAAAATACTATGGTAGCTCATATTGTATTTAATCGTTTACCGATGTTTCCGTTGTGAGTTTAATTGCTTCGCGATGTTTACATGATAAGTACAATGTGATTGGAAGTGTACAATACTCATGGCAAGTCCACGTAATCGCATTGCATTTTATAATGCTTGCATGACGTTACAATTAAAAACATAGTTTTTACACACATAACTATTAACCGAGTATTGAGGTTCGCGACTCCTCTTTACAAGGTTACAATCACGTTTGTTAATCGAAAGGCGAGTATAAGTTTTAGGTTTAAAATCACAAGACAAGTCCGTTCACAAAGTTTCCAATTTTACAGCGTCGATCCATAATACAACTACCTTCGGTCGTTACCGGCTTCCATATATTTGTACTATGCTCAAAAGCATTTCCAATGCTATACCGCGTAAACAGTCGAATAGGGGCCGTCGTATTATTTCACGACGTATTTAAAGTCATCCCACAATTATACATACTAACTACATCACAACAAATACGATAGTAATCTACTCGCTAATCATGGTACAAACTAATTCTAGCATAATTAAAGCATACGTATTTAATTAAGATAGAATAAGACAGAAAGAACCCGGATTAATATGCGAGAAGGAATAGACTTGAATTAATAAGCGTAACTCCAAGCGTACACCAAAGATTACAAAACGTTCCTTGCTTTCTTTCTACTCTAAACAAAGTGCTAAACTAATCTAATGCTAAATTTAAAGTTAGAAAGTAGAGTGAGAAAGTAAGAAAGTAATATGACTAGTGCATATATGGGACATCTTGAAATGAAGCCTTATGCCTCCTATTTATAGGAGAGGTTTGGCTCACATTAGCATCAAGGGTGCACATTAGCGCAATGTGCGTAAAAAGGTGCACCAGGTACTGTACAACGCGGAAAGGTGGTGCACTGGGTACTGTACAACGCGGAAAAGTAGGCGCACCAGGTACGTGAATTAGCCAAAAAAGGAAAGCGAGATGGGGGGAAGCAGGCCGGCGCCGCCCCACCTTTGGCCGGCGGCGGCTGGGTGGTGGCCGGCGGAGGCTGGCAGCCACCCGCACCGTTTCGCCGTCTTTTGCTTCATTTCTTAATTCGTGCGTGTTTTTTTCGTTATGCGTCCGTTTGAGTCGATTCTTTTTGCGTTGGATTCGTAATTCAAAAACGGAGATTTTGTCATAAGATAGCCCCTGAGATGAGGTCCCTAACTCCAGATATCGCGTACGAATCATTTGGATCTTCCGGCGGGCGTAGAATCTTCATTCTTTATCCGTTTTAGTTGATTCTTCTTCTGTTGGATTCGTATTTTGAAAAAGAACATCTTGGATAGAATGGATGTTGGTGAAGGGTATTTAGTCTTGAAATCTCGTTTTGATGCCTTGAATCTTCGAACGTGTGTGGAATCTTCATTTTTCATCCGTTTTGCTTGATTTTTATCGTGCAACCTTGTTTTGACCACCTTGGCATAATGTCATTTATTTGTGCCATATTTGAGTTAAAATGCCAAGAATCGTTCCAGAATGAGAGAGATATCGGTAGTAAAAACATGACTTTTTACGCGATATCAAGTATCCCACACTTAGAACTTTGCTTGTCCTCAAGCAAACTCGTGTTTCAACATGGTTAAAGATAAGCATATAATGAAATATTTTAAGACGGAACTCTTTACTAAAGGGGGTTTTGGAAAAATAAAGATATTTGATCTTTGAAAAAGCAAGGTTGTAATCTTTAGGAGCATGCTTTTGATCTTTGATCTTTGATACATGACTAGGCAATCCTCTCAAGGTGGTTACTCCAATCACTCAAAGTGTTTAGGGTTTCCTATTCTAGTATTTATCAATCACTCAGAACGCCGGTCATGCATCGTTTATCGTCATAGGCTTGATCGAGAATCAAATCGTTACCTTTTGGGTGAGCGTGAAGTCGATCTAGCCACAATCATTCTAGGGGAGTGATGTAGGGTTTTGGAGTGAGGTGTTGGTGATGTGAGAGGGGGTTTTGTTGGGTTTTCTTTCTCTCTTTTTTTTGTAGTTGGAAAGCATGAAGTTTTTGACTTTTTAGGACGATTGACGCCCTTTTTCTTTTGGTTCTTGGAAGGTGTCTTTTCTCCATTTGACTTTCTTTTCTTCGAGTTTTCTTGGGTAATCTTGACTGCGTATCCTTGTAGCTTTTCTTCTTTCATCTTTGAAACTCTTTATGAAGTTTGAGGGATGCTTTTGAGTAGGTACGGGATGACGTGTTTATTTTGGGGTGTATAGAAGGGTTCAAGAATGATGTGATTCGATCTCCTTTTTACTCACTAGTTTGGTTTCGAAATGCATTACAGGAGCAAGTTCTGATTCTAAACGCATACATCAGCACACTCAAGAATCGAAAAAGTGAAGCATTAAAAATGAATGCTTTTCATATGGCTCAAGATACCTCACGAATCGAAAGTTGTTGTGTGCTTAGTCATGCGATGATCTTTATGGGATTTTTAAACCGGTTTTTCAAAGGAATTTATATTTTATTCGTCCTTATTCCTCAAAGCAATTCGTTCTTCGTCTAAAATTTTTCATTTTCAGCATGTTTTTAACTCAATTTTGAAAAATTTTGTTTACTTTTTGGAGAAAGGCGGTCTTAAAGAGCAACGACTCTAGAATCAAGAATATACCATTATCCATTCTACAGTAGTGCAACAACTGATATCCCACACTTACAGGAACATCGTCCTCGATGTTATTCTAAGCTCTGACTAGGGTAAAATCCCACACTTAGAATTTGAAACATCTAAGAAGCATTCTTTTAGCGGTGTGTATTGGGCTTGAATCCCACACTTAGTGATAAGCATAGTGGATATGGCATATTTAAAAGAATGAAAGAGAACGATATAGAAGTACTCCCCGGTAGTTGCAGTATTCCTTTGGTTGCATCTGCCGGACTTTGTCTTCTTTGGTGCATTCTTGATCAAGTCTTCTTGTGATTGGTCTCGTGAGTGTGAACACATCGGATATACTATTCTTCAGTTGTCGATGCTTCCTTGCAAGCTGGAGCATTCTTTGTATGATCCGAGTGTGAAAGATAGTCGGAGATTTCATCACTTCTTGGAAAGTAAAATTGCAGAAATGTAAAAACACGGGTTGCCTCCCGAGAAGTGCTCTTTTAAAGTCGATAGCTCGACTTAGTCCTTTTCTTCTTCAGATGATGCTTGATGCGTCTGTAGTGGTGGCGTAGTCACTGTGGTTTCTTGGTAGAGAGTATCGTGGTGGAAAGTACTGTAGGAATTGCTCTATCATTTCAGCAATGAGAGTTGGTGGGTTGGTGGATTCCATTCTGAAGCTTTTGAAGTGATCGGTGGAGAGTCGGTCGAGGATTGTCATTCCATAGTAGATGTATCGAACTGCCCTTGTGACTGGTCCGTTAGGGTCAATTCGAGTGCAGGTTTGAGTTCGAACGATTTCACGCTGTGGGTGGTTTCTTCCAATCGAGGCGATTAAAGCCATGAATTTGGTTTTCACTTCTTCAAAATCATTAGCCAAAGGGTCTCCTCTGAAAGATCTAGTTGCTTGGCACACCTGTCTGATTAGTTGATGTTGCTCGCGGTTGAAAGGAAAATCCGAGTCGGTGAAGATGCAGATTAGCTTGCTGAATATCTCGCGATATCCATTTCGATAGACATCGAGTTCTACGTCTTCTTCTTGGTACATTCCGCACAGCCGAATTGTCACATAAGTGGCTAAATTGATTTGTGACATGTGTGGGATGAATCTCGGTACCTCACGAGTTTCCTCTTCATAGGCTAGCTCTTTTAGCTCATCAATTATTAGTTTAACGTGGTGCCCAATGGTGGAGTGAATGATGATCCTGCAGTTCTCTGAGGCTGTGAGGTGTTCTCCAGTTTCGATGAGATCTAGGAGAGTTCTAAGATCTCCCACCATTCTGATGTCGGCATAACTTCTGGGGTTCCCGGTGGCTCTTTCTAGATTGGTTCTCATTGATGCAAGAATAGCTTTTTGACTTGATGAGTACGGAAAAGCTGATCCGGCTAAGGCACAATATACTTTTTGGTATATTTGCCTTTGGTTTCCGTAGAATTCGATTTCTCCCATCGGGTAGTTGGGTCTTTCTCGCTGTCGAGCTTCTCTGGTGAGTTGTTCTTGAAGCAGATCAGAGAATGCTCGAATGTTTCTCCGAAGAGTGCTGGGCTCTGGATCTCCATAATTGGCGAGGTATGAATCGTAGTCTCGTATGATTTCCCTTATCATGTGTCTCTGGGCGGTGTTGTAGTCATTGGTTGACTCTTTGATAGCTTCTACAATGATTCGGACATCGTCGTATTCGTCAATCATATCGATCATCTCTTGGTGAGTGTCTATGAGGGGGATTTGTAGTGTCTCAGTGTTGGGAGAGTTTGCAGGAGCAGGAGGAATAGAGCGCTCATCAAGAGTGATATTGACGTAGTTGTCATCACATTCACTGTTGTAGTCGGAGTCCTTGTCACGTGAATCTGGAAATTGGTGGAATTCTTCGTCTGAGGGTGCGTTGTTGAAGGGTTGAGAACTGTCGATTTCGTGGTTCGGACTTCGGTTGTTATGTCATGGATGTTCTCTTCGGCAAAGCTTCCTGGTTGACGTGCTTTGTATCCCGAAATTCTCTGCAGAAGTTTAGCATACTGGTCTGGGTGTGGTGATGATCGGAGTCCTTCTTCAAAAGTTTCTATGTCTCGGAGTCGGGTTTTGGTGAAGGGTTTTGATGGATCGAGATAGGAATTAAGGATGTTTCCCATTCTTTTAAGATGAGAGGATCTGAGCTCTTGGCGGATGACTCCGTAATCAACTGATTCTTCTGACGAAGAGCAATCATCGCAGTTTTGTATTCTTTTAACTTCGGCCATTTGTGACGAATCAGTGTGATCTTCATCTTCTTCCATTTCTTCCTCTTCTTCCTCTTCTGGTTCCTCCTCTTCTTCCTCCTCAGGGTCAGATTCAATTTCTTCATCTGCTTCTTCGTATTCTTCCTCTTCTGGGTCGTATTCAGTGTCAAAAATGAGAACTGATGATCGGGTGAATTGTGGTTCCTCCTCTGGTTCTGATTCATCATCGGAACAGATTCTTCCTGTGGATATAGCATAACACTCTTCTTCTTCTGGGGTGCATTCCGGTTGGTCGATCTTATAAGTGATGCTTTCACCATGCGATCGTAAAACAATCGTGTGGTTATACACATCAATCACTGCTCTAGCTGTGTTCATGAATGGTCTTCCAAGGATAATTGGGATGTTTATGTCCTCGTGGATATCCATTACCACGAAATCCGTTGGAAAGAAAAATTTGTCAACTTGAACAAAGACATTCTCAGCTATTCCCTTGGGGTATCTAACAAATTGGTCGGCTAGCTGGACGGTCATCTTAGTGGGTTTCAAGTTTTCAAGTTCTAGCCTCTTAAACAGGGAGTAGGGCATAAGGTTAATGCTGGCTCCTAAGTCGGCCAAAGCGCTCATATTTCCGGAATTGTAGATAGAACAAGGGAGTGTAAATCTACCAGTATCTCCTAGTTTTTCGGGAAGGCTATTCTTAAGTAGGGCTAAGGTTTCAGAACTAAGGGGAATGTTGTTCACTTCAGGCAATTTATCTTTAGTGGATAGCAATTTCCTAATATACTTATTACGACCAGGAACTCTAGACATGGTATCAAGGAATTTTCCATCTAACTTAAAGGACGACAATTTCTTAGGTTGAACTTTAAGTCTAGCGGGGTAAGGGATTCTAACCTCCTTGTTCATGGTTTCCACAGCTGGTATCTTGACCTTTGGTTCTTCCTTTACTGGAACAGCAGCAGGTGGAGTAGTAGCTGTTTCCTTGGGTGTTGTAAGTTGCTTTGCTTCCTCAACATGCGGATTTTGAACCGTGTTGCTAGGCAAACTTCCTCGGGGTCTATTCTCAAGACGTTGTGCCAATTGTCCAATTTGAGCTTCCAAATTCTTTAGCACAGCCAATTGAGTTCTCATGAAGAGGTCGGTTTGATCTTGTCTAGCGGACGTCTTTTGGTTGAGTAGGTGTTGACCTTGCATGAATTGGGTAAAGGCGTCATATGAACTTGTAGCTGGGGCATTTGTCTTGGTGGTTTGTTCAGTGGTTTGGTTTGTGTCGGAAGTGGGTGCAGGAAGTGCAAGGGGTTGATTATAAGAAAGTTGTGATTGTTGTTGGTAGGGTGGATATCTAGGTGGGTATCGGGGTTGGTATGGTTGTTGGTTGTTTCTCGGTGGAAAGGGAGGTCCTCTAGGTTGGTTGTTGTTCTGGTTGAAACCGGGTGGTCGAGCGGGAAACTGAGCATAGTAGACGGTGCCATCTGCTTCTTCGTATTCAACTTGGTATTCACCAGATGGTTGCAGGTTGGTGCAATGTTGACAGACTTGCACTTGGTGTACTTGGTGCTGTTGTTTCTTAAGTTTTCCAAACTGTTTGACGAGCGAGTCCATTTTCTCCGTCAGATCCTTAATTGCTTCGACCGGAATCGGCCTTGCAACAGCGATAGGTGTGGAAGATGTTGAATGATCTCCAGAATTCCAATCGTGGTGATGCATAGTCATGTTTTCTATAAGGTTCCATCCTTCTTCGTCGGTCTTTGCCATGAAGCTTCCTTGTGCAGCAGCATCGAGGGTAGTTCGGTGGTTAGGATCTAAACCATTGTAGAAAGTGCACAATTGTGCAGACTTATCGAGTCGGTGATTGGGGCATTTCTTCAAGGCTCCTTTGAATCATTCCCATGCGGTATATAATGACTCATCGAAAGCTTGTCGAAAGTTCATGATGTCATTTCGGAGTTTGGTTTGTTTAGAGGGCGGAAAGTACTTTGTTAGAAACTTTGTCGCCATCACAGTCCATGAAGGGATAGATCCGGTCTCTAAACCTTCAAACCATGTTTGCGCATGATGGGTGAGCGAATAAGGGAAAAGGTATAAACGGATTGTATCTTGGCCAATTCCGTTTTGCTTCTAGGAATTTGAAAGAGAGATGAACTTGTCAAGGTGAGAGTTTGGGTCATCACTAGGCAATCCATGGAATTGACAGTGGTTTTGGATTAGTTGGATGATGTGGTGTTTAAGTTCGAAAGATTGACCAGGGGTTTCGGGGTAGAGAATTGGTCCTCCTCTTCCTTCGATAGAGGGTTTACTGTTGTCAGCGAGAGTGATGCGTTCAGCCATTCTTGCTTAAGTGCAGATTGCTTCTTTTCTCGTCGAATAGTGCGTATTATAAGTTCTGGATCGGGAAAGTTAAACAACGGTGCAGATCTAGGGGAACAGGTCATACACTAAAAGAAAAGACAATAAAGAAAATGTTTTTGTGTTTTTTTATAGAAGGTTTTATCCTAAGGGTTTACAAGAATTGGGATTGGTTGGGCCTCTGTATCGGACAGTTAGTCTCCCCGGCAGCGGCGCCAAAAGCTTGGTGCAACCTTTTACGGACGATCGGTGGATGCTTAAAAATTTATAGTTGCTGGGGTATAAGTGTAACTTACTGATACTGAACCAAGGGTTAGTATATGATAAGTTGGACCTAGAGTCGTTCTTAAAGAGAAACTGAATTGAAACGGAGGTGATCCAATCAATCTTGCTTTTCTAGTAATGTTTTAAAAGAGTGCGTTGGGGGTTTTGGTTGAGTTGACTAAGTAAACTAAATAAAGCGAATAAAATATAATAAGATGTCAGATAATGCAAAGTAGTATTTGTTGTGAGTTCGTTAGCTAATAATCGTGGGATGATGACTCTTACGGGAAAACGATTAACTAAATTGGGTTGCTTACAGGATTAATTAACTTATGGTATAACCAATGGATTCCTTATTAGTCGGTTATCAACTAATATGTCACGAGGAACTAAGGTGTCATGATTCTGACCAGACGGACGATGCTCGACTCTCCACACTCTCCTGTGAGGGAGTCAGTGACCCATATTATTGAACGTATTCGCTCGTGGGCGAAGGAATAGAGTAGCAAGTCCATAACATGTCTAGTCGTTCTTAATACCACAAAGATTATGAATCCATTAAACAACTAACTTAGAACTTGTGTCCGGACTTGTTTAATCAATTTCTACCAATGAAACTTTAGCGTGATAAACGAGGGAGAGCATTTAGGTTTCTTGCATACCGTACTTTAGGTTTCATGGTTTTAGGAAAAAGTATCCATTTAAGTTGGATTTCAAACTTGCCTTTCTCAATACAATTAACAAATCCCTAGGTTTTCGTAAATGATCATTTAGCCTATAGCCTACCTAATCTAATCTAATCTAAACTAAAACAACTAATTAAAATGCTGACGGCTTTTTACAGAATGTCAAACCCAGACCATGTCGGAAAATACAATGGTAGCTCACATTGTATTTAATCGTTTACCGATGTTTCCGTTGTGAGTTTAATTGCTTCGCGATGTTTACATGATAAGTACAATGTGATTGGAAGTGTACAATACTCATGGCAAGTCCACGTAATCGCATTGCATTTTATAATGCTTGCATGACGTTACAATTAAAAACATAGTTTTTACACAGATAACTATTGACCGAGTATTGAGGTTCGCGACTCCTCTTTACAAGGTTACAATCACGTTTGTTAATCGAAAAGCGAGTATAAGTTTTAGGTTTAAAATCACAAGACAAGTTCGTTCACAAAGTTTCCAATTTTACAGCGTCGATCCATAATACAACTACCTTCGGTCGTTACCGGCTTCCATATATTTGTACTATGCTCAAAAGCATTTCCAATGCTATACCGCGTAAACAGTCGAATAGGGGCCGTCGTATTATTTCACGACGTATTTAAAGTCATCCCACAATTATACATACTAACTACATCACAACAAATACGATAGTAATCTACTCGCTAATCATGGTACAAACTAATTCTAGCATAATTAAAGCATACGTATTTAATTAAGATAGAATAAGACAGAAAGAACCCGGATTAAAGTGCGAGAAGGAATAGACTTGAATTAATAAGCGTAACTCCAAGTGTACACCAAAGATTACAAAACGTTCCTTGCTTTCTTTCTACTATAAACAAAGTGCTAAACTAATCTAATGCTAAATTTAAAGTAAGAAAGTAGAGTGAGAAAGTAAGAAAGTAATATGACTAGTGCATATATGGGACATCTTGAAATGAAGCCTTATGCCTCCTATTTATAGGAGAGGTTTGGCTGACATTAGCATCAAGGGGTGCACATTAGCGCAATATGGGTAAAAAGGTGCACCAGGTACTGTACAATGCGGAAAGGTGGTGCACTGGGTACTGTACAACGCGGAAAGTAGGCGAACCAGGTACGTGAATTAGCCAAAAAAGGAAAGCGAGACGGGGGGAAGCAGGCCGGCGCTGCCCCACCTTTGGCCGGCGGCGGCTGGGTGGTGGCCGGCGGCGGCTGGCAGCCACCCGCCCCGTTTCGCCGTCTTTTACTTCGTTTCTTGATTCGTGCGTGTTTTCTTCGTTATGCGTCCGTTTGAGTCGATTCTTTTTGCGTTGGATTCGTAATTCAAAAACGAAGATTTTGACATAAGATATCCCCTGAGATGAGATCCCTAACTCCAGATATCACGTACGAATCATTTGGATCTTCCGGCGGGCGTAGAATCTTCATTCTTTATCCGTTTTAGTTGATTCTTCTTCTGTTGGATACGTATTTTGAAAACGAACATCTTCGATAGAATGGATGTTGGTGAAGGGTACTTTAGTCTTGAAATATCGATTTGATGCCTTGAATCTTTGAACGTGTGTGGAATCTTCGTTTTTCATCCGTTTTGCTTGATTTTTATCGTGCAACCTTGTTTTGACCACCTTGGCATAAATTTGTGCCATATTTGAGTTAAAATGCCAAGAATCGTTCCAGAATGAGAGAGATATCGGTAGTAAAAACATAACTTTTTACGCAATATCAATGGGATATTTTTGCACTATTACATCATATTTGAATTTAGCAGTCTGATAGTATTCTTTGCCCCTCTCACGCCCTCCAGTAAATATAACTCCATCAACAAGACCAAGTTTCTGCATATAAACCTAGTAAATAGCACTTGATTATATACGTCGCTCCTCTCGCGTTGGGAGAGGCATATAAACCTCGTTACTAGCAAAATTAAAGTTTAAAAGAAAAACAATAATTAAAGAGTTAGTTGCATGAATGAGAATTGTGTAAAAAAAATCATACACGTTCCAGTTGATGTCGAGGTTCATTGTATACCTTGTATATTAGAAGGGTGACATGGCACCAATTCAAATAGGTAATACTCATTTTCATGATTCCTTGCTAATTTGATGTAAGTATTATTTTATTGTAATAATAGTTTATATAAGACACAAGGTTTTAAAAATCGGATTGAACCGGCTGGTTCGACTACTCAAATCGGGAATCGATGGTCTGATCGATTCTAATCAATCGGTTGAACAGCTAGTAAATGGACCGTTGACTAATCGCCAGTTTGGTCAAGAACCAACAAAAAATGGGAACCGGAACCAGTAAAAACTGGTGAAATCGGATTTTCCCAAAAAATATATTTTGTTTGAAAGAATTGTCAACCGTTGACTAATCTTTTGAATGTTTAATTATTGACTTAATTACACTGGTCGTCCTTATGGTTTGTCTAAAATTTCATTGGTCGTCCTTGTAAGTTTTTTTTTGCACTGGTCGTCCCTGTGGTTGCTAGTTATTGCACTCGTAGTCCTTATCACTAACGGCCGTTAGTTTTCTTCGTTAAAGGACCATCCTTGTAATTATTTTTTCAAATTTTGAGTTTATTTAAATTTAATGTTACTTTTAATTGTACTTAGCTAATATACTTTTTGAATAATCTAATCAATTTAATTTAATTATTTTAATCAACTTTTTTCGTGACAGTTAATTTCTTCTATTTTTTTAAGTGTCCCGATCTATATAAACCCACTAAAGATATAATAGTTTAAAAATATAATAGTTTTTTAAATAGTTTATATTCTTATTGTGCATATCATCGTCGATTTCATGACTCCGTATAGAGAATTCTACATGCCTACATATATATTGCTAATAGTTTTGTATATTATGAACGTACTCAAATTGCACATTATTGACATGTAACATTTGTTTTTGAGTTAATTGAAGAAAAAATTGTAAAATACTAAATTGCAATAACTACGTAGCGTATAGTATTAAAAAACTGTATTTAGTTAATTTATTTTTTAGTAACGGTTATTTTATTTTTGACAATTAAAAGAGAAAATTGCCCGTTTCAACCCTGTGTTTGTCCAAAAAATCACAAATCGTCCCTTATTTGAAGAAATATCACCCGTCATCCCTATATTATACATTTTCGCTCATTAGTCATCCTTGGGTCCAACGACGTTAATTTTATACTTTAAATATTGTCACGTGCCTAGCACATGGAGGGTACTTTTGTAATTTCCTCAACTTTTATTATATTTAATTTTTTCTATTTGTTGGCCCCAATTTTCATTTTCCTTTTCTTTTATCTGATACATTAACCAATGGATGAACTGTAACACCCCCAAATTCATTGTTTAGCGGAAGCAAGTTTTGGGGTGCTACTAATCAAATATCACAGCACAAAAGTAAAGCAAACGACATCTATATGCAACGTTTGTAAATTAGTTACATTTCCATATAATAAATGTTTGAAAACATAGGGTTTTCAGTTACAAAAATGTAGTTCCCTAGAGCCCACGCGTATAGCGGGAGATTCTATTACATAATCATAATATACAAAAGATAATGCTAAGAATCTCCGTTAGATGCAATGTAGAAATCATGCGACTCTAGCTAGTGTCCAGGGGAAATCCTACTCCGTCTGTGTACCTGAGATACAAAGCTAAAAAGTGTCAACCAAAAAGGTTGGTGAATCTCACAGGTTTAGTAGTAAAGTAATCGTTTATGAACCACAAGTATGTACCAGTATTGCTATCAAGCAAAGTAAGTAAATCAGTAAATCATCACAAGTGCCATGAGCCCACAAGTTGAAGCTTAACAGTTTGGTGTGAATGGTACAGTCAAGTACAGCATCACGTACCCCCCGTGAGTGCTATCCGAACACTCAAAAGTAACAAAAACTAATATGCCTGTTTCTACGGTGAAATCCATGGTAGCGCTACTACCCCAGGCAGGGATTGTCAATCCCAAATGGATCCATTTACTAGTAATCGCGCTTAAGTCTATAACTAACAACTTATGATAGGAGGCTTTCAGTGGATAAAAGTAACTCATGCAACATGTGTAAAAAGTAGAGTAATCAGTTCAGTACATTGTGTTCATATGTAAAACAGTTGCTAAGTATCTCCCCCAACGTATAAAAACAGTAAAAGTGGGGCCGTAAGACTCACCTGAGTCCAGTAAGTACGTATGAGAAATCAACCAAGTAAGGCGGATGTAAGTCCGTAGGTGGTTCTCCGAACCCTGAAACCTTCTGGCGTCCGAAACGCACAAGGTTGTAAGTAAACAAGTAAATAAGTTGGTGTCTTAAAAGACCACCCATGCTAGTTATCCACTCAACTAGGATATGTCCAAGTGTTTGTTTAGTAACTTGTTTGTAGTTTGAAAACAAGTATGGCCCGTTGGTGACGGTTTGTAATAATAATCCAAAAGTGTTATTATTGTATGTATCGTTGAATCAGGTTTCGTTATTTGTAAGTGTTTGACACTTAGTGCGAAAAGCATTTACAACATCTAATGACGGGGGTCCGGGGGCAGCGCCCCTGGTAGCGGGGTCCAAGGGGCGGCAGCCCCTGGCAGGGTCCAAGGGGCAGAGCCCCTGGCTGGGGTCGAGCTGCCAGGTCAGCTTGGAAAATTTTTATTTCTACTACATTGTTTTATTAAAAATCGCATCTGGAGTTTAATTTCGGTGTAATATCAAGTGATAAACCTTTGTTCATATTAGTGCTTTTATTATTGAATTCGGGTTCGAAAGACAAAGTGGGCTGCGAACCGAGCTGGGAGAACTCAACTCGCAGGCCAACTCGACTCGCAGGTCAACTCGACTCGCGGGTCAGTTCGGTTCACCGGGCAACTCGACTCGCAAGTCAATTTCGACTCGCGGGTCAACTCGACTCGCAAGTCAACTCGTGGGTCGATTCGGTTCGTTGGTGATTCCGATTCGCAGGATGGCTTCGCGAGTCGTATCTCGACTCGCCTCGTTTGACGAACTGATCTCGACTCGCCTCGTTTGACGAACAGATCTCGACTCGCGAGACGGGCTGTTCGCATAAAACTCTAAAATTCGGCTTGTTAAGTCGGTTTTTGGACATAAACTCGTTGGGGAAACGTTCTAGTATGTAAATAAGAGTGTTACAAGTAATTTAAAAGAGTTTTAACGTTTCATACCTCAAAATCGAAAACGAAAAAGATGGAGAGGTAGAACTCGTGATGGTGATCCTTGTGCTTGTTCCTAATGATGATGATGAACGAATTTCGGTGGTGATTTTGGTGGTTTGGAGCTGCGGTTTTGAGAGTAAAGAGGAGAAGAGTGTGTGTTTCAAGTTGGTGGAAATGGGAAAAATGGATCAACAAAAGGGGTTTTAAGGTAGTTGGGTCATGGGTCGCGGGTTGGGTTGGCTCCGCGGGTTTGGCCGACCCATTTGGGTCTCGGGCTAACGTGTTCTTGTTTCTCAATTTACGTTTCTTTCTGCGATTGATTAAATGTTTGTTCCGCGTTTTATGTTAAAGTTTATTGAAAATATTTCTAAATGGAGCGTTTTATCAAAACACTTAATAAGGAATTATAAAAATATAACTTGGGTTATTCTTGTTTGTTGAGCGTGTTTCGTGTGCTTTCGTCACTTTTGGAGTGTTTTAAATTATACTAAATACGTGTAATATATTTTCACAATATATTAATGCAAATAATGTTTGTTTGGATAATTCCACATTATTTAAAAGTTTTGTCACCAACGTCCATATTAAGTAAAGTCGGACCTCGTCCAAAACTCAAGTGTACGATTCAGCAAATCGCGTAAACGTGTATCTATTTACACCAAAACGTTACATATATTCAGAGTATTACAAAACTAAATACACGTAATTATAAGTAGTTTAGGCACTAATTAAAGTCCTAAATTGGCGGGTGTTACATTCTCCCCCTGTTAGGAGAATTTCGTCCCGAAATTAGCTTGTAGTTGCGGTGTCAGTAGGAGTAGAGTCTGTGAACAAGTGTGGGTATTTCAGTCGCATTTGGTCTTCCCGTTCCCAAGTGAATTCAGGACCACGCCTCGAATTCCACCGAACTTTAACAATAGGAATACGACTCTGTTTCAAACGCTTGACCTCACGGTCCAGTATTTCCGCGGGTTCCTCGACAAAGTGTAGTTTGTCGTCAATGTGTATCTCATCGAGGGGTATAATTAGTGTCTCATCAGACGGACATTTCTTTAAGTTAGAAATGTGGAAGATAGGGTGCACGCTACTGAGTTCGGGAGGTAGCTGCAGTCGGTAAGCCACTGGACCAATCCTTTCAAGGATCTCGAATGGTCCAATGTACCTGGGATTCAGTTTCCCACGTTTGCCAAAACGGATGACGCCTTTCCAAGGCGATACTTTTAGAAGAACTCGATCCCCAACTTGGAACTCGAGGTGTTTGCGTCTCACGTCAGCATAGCTTTTCTGACGATCACGTGCGGCTTTCAGCCGGTTTTGTATACCAAAGATCTTTTCAGTTGTTTCGTGTATGATTTCTGGACCGGTGAGTTGTGTATCTCCCACCTCAGTCCAACAGATAGGTGACCGGCACTTACGACCGTAAAGTGCCTCGAAGGGTGCAGCCTTAATGCTGGTGTGGTAGCTGTTGTTGTACGAGAATTCGCACAATGGTAAGTGATTTTCCCAGTTTTTACCGAAGTCAACTACGCAGGCTCGTAGCATATCCTCCAGTGTTTGTATAGTTCTTTCACTCTAGCCGTCAGTTTGTGGGTGGTATGCAGTACTCATATCCAAACGAGTACCGAGAGATTTTTGTAAGGATTGCCAGAAGTGAGAAGTAAATCGAGCATCTCTATCAGAGATGATTGAGGTGGGTACGCCGTGTCTTGACACAATCTCTTTCAGGTAGATTCGTGTCAAACGTTCCATCTTGTCAGTTTCCTTGATAGCCAGGAAATGAGCAGATTTAGTGAGTCTGTCGACGATCACCCAAATGGTATCGCAACTGTTAGATGTTTTCGGGAGTTTAGTAATGAAATCCATAGTAATCTGCTCCCATTTCCACTGGGGAATTTCCGGTTGTTGTAGCAAACCGGAAGGTTTCTGGTGTTCAGCTTTCACTTTGGAGCAAGTAAGACACTTGCTAACATAGGTTGCAATGTCAGCTTTCATGTTTGGCCACCAATACATTTCCTTGATGCCATGATACATTTTGTCGGCACCGGGGTGTATAGAGTATTTGGACTTGTGAGCTTCATCCATCACCAAGTCTCGCAGGTTCCCAAAACTTGGTAACCAGATTCGGTTCGAGAAGTATTTGGCCCCATTAGGTTTGGTTTCAAATTGTTTATCCATGCCTCGCAAGGCCTCATTTATCAAGTTTTCGGGTTTGAGTGCTTCGAGTTGAGCGGTGAGAGTTTGATTAATGAGGTCGTTGTGAATTGTCATACTGAGAGCTCGAACTCGAAGTGGTTTCACTCGTTCTTTTCGGATTAAGGCATCGGCAACAACATTTGCCTTGCCCGGATGATAGCGAATCTCGCAATCGTAATCAGTAAGCAACTCGACCCATCGACGTTGCCTCATGTTAAGATCCTTTTGATCAAAGATATGTTGGAGACTTTTGTGGTCAGTAAAGATTGTACACTTGGTACCGTATAAGTAGTGTCTCCAGATTTTGAGAGCGAATACCACAGCCCCCAACTCTAGGTCATGAGTTGTGTAATTCTTTTCGTGGACCTTGAGTTGTCGAGAGGCGTAAGCGATGACTTTGTCTCGTTGCATCAACACGCAACCAAGACCTTGGTGTGAAGCATCACAGTATACCACGAAGTCATTGTTGCCTTCTGGTAAGGATAAGATAGGTGCACTGCAGAGTTTCTGTTTTAGCAGCTGAAAAGCTGACTCCTGTTTGTCAGTCCAGTCGAACTTCTTTTCTTTTTGAGTCAGTGCAGTGAGAGGTAGGGCTATTTTCGAAAAATTCTCAATGAACCGCCTGTAGTATCCGGCGAGTCCTAAGAATTGACGTACTTCTGTGGGTGTAGTGGGTGCCTGCCAGCACTTGATAGCCTCAATTTTTGAAGGATCGACATGTATCCCTTGATTGTCAATGACGTGTCCAAGGAATTGAACGGTTTGCATCCAGAACTCACACTTGGAGAATTTGGCATATAACTCCTCGTGTTTGAGTAATTCTAGAATGGTTTTCAGGTGTTGCGCGTGTTCTTGCTCATTGCGCGAGTAAATCAGAATATCATCGATGAAAACGATAACGAACTTGTCAAGGTAAGGTTTGCACACCCGATTCATAAGGTCCATGAATACCGTCGGTGCGTTGGTTAATCCGAATGGCATCACTTGGAATTCGTAATGCCCGTAACGAGTTCGGAAGGCCATTTTAGGAATATCTTCGTCACGAACTCGGAGTTGGTGATAACCTGATCGTAGATCGATCTTGGAATAAAAACTCGACCCCTGAAGTTGGTCAAACAGGTCATCAATACGAGGAAGTGGGTAACGGTTCTTGACAGTTAACTTGTTGAGTTCACGATAGTCGATGCACATACGGAAAGAACCGTCCTTCTTTTTCACGAACAGGACCGGAGCTCCCCAAGGTGAGGAACTTGGTCTAATAAATCCCTTGTCCAGGAGTTCCTGTAACTGAGTAGACAACTCCTGAAGTTCGGATGGGGCTAGTCGGTAAGGGGCTTGTGCCACGGGTGCTGCACCGGGCACAAGGTCAATAGAAAATTCGACTTGTCTAGGTGGCGGAAGGCCAGGCAAGTCTTCAGGAAAGACTTCGGGGAAATCTCGAACAATAGGCACATCCTCAAGTCGCTTCTCCTCCGACTTTTTCTCCATGACATGAGCGAGGATTGCCTGGTACCCTTTTCTCAAGTATTTTCGGGTTTTCATGCAAGAAATGATGTTTAGGCTCGTCCCACCGGTCTCCCCTTGTATGACTAAAGTTCCACCGGTGACGAGAGGAATGCGGACGAGTTTCTCGAAACAAACGATCTCGGCTCGGTGCTTGGATAACCAATCCATACCGACTATGATGTCAAAGCTACCGATTTCGACGGGTATCAAGTCAATGGAAAAGAGTTCATTACCTAAGTTTAAAATGCAATTAGGTATCACACGGTCGGCCTCGATAAGTTTTCCGTTTGCCAATTCTACTGTGTACTTAGAATCTAAGGCAATAGGTGTAGTGTCAAGTAGTGGATAAAACTCATCAGAAATAAAGCTCTTATCAGCACCAGTATCAAATAATACAGAAGCAGTCAAGTTGTTGAGAAGAAACGTACCCGTGACCACATTCGGGTCTTGACGGGCTTCCCCAGATTTCAGCACAAAAGCTCTTCCTCGAGCATTGTTGTTGTTCTTGTTGTTGTTGTTGCCACTTTTCAGTTTCGGGCAATCTTTTCGGAAATGCCCAGTACCGTTGCACTCGTAGCAGGTCTTTGGTGCAGAAGTGTTGGTGCCAGAGATGTTCGATCGGCAATCCCTAGCCAAGTGCCCGAATTTCTTACACTTGCTACAGGGACAAGAACCATCATGGTGAAGATTGCATTGAGAACAGTAGGGCTTGTTCCCAATGTAGGAGCATTTGGGTTCAGAGTTGGAGGTATAAACTTGGATGGCGTTGGGTTTCTTGTTTTGGTAGTTGTTGTGGTGTTCCGAGGATTTGCGCTTGTTGTTGGAAGAGGAGTTGTTGGATGTCTCACGGCTGACCACCAGTGCCATGTGTTCGTGTGCTAGCCGGATAGCACTTTCAGTAGTGGTTGGCTTGGACGAGGCGACATTCCCCTGTATACTTTCTGGGAGGCCGCGGATGTATCTCTTGATTCCTTTTACCTCGGGTTCCACCAAACTCGGACATAACAACGCATATTGTTGAAACTTTGTGGTATATCCATCAATATCAGTCCCCTGCACAGTCAGGTGCCAGAATTCTTCCTCTAATCGGTGCAATTCTTCCTCGGGACAGTACTTCTCCCTCAACTTCTTCTTCAGCTCGGCCCAAGGTAGCTGATTTGCTATCTCAGGACCTACTGAGTTGGCGTGGGTATTCCACCACGTGAGTGCACCTTCCTGAAAGGTGTATGCAGCGAACTTGACTTTGTTGTCTTCAGTGTAGTTGCAGAGATTGAAGACGGATTCCATACGTTCGATCCAACGGATCAGACCGATGGCACCTTCCGTGCCCTTGAAGGATAGTGGCTTGCAGCTAAGAAAATCCTTGTAAGAACAAGGCTTGATGACAGTGGTATTACTGGGAGCTTCACCAGTATTTCGGGAGTTTCGAGGCGAGTCCCGAGCAGCCAAGGCATCGGCCACGGCTCGAGAAACGATAGCATTAATTCCGCATCGCTGTAACTTTTCTTCTTGGGCGGCATGATTCTTCAAGAAAGAAAGAAACAAAAGGTACATAAGAAATTGTACCAGAATGAAAATTACAACAGATGCATATATGTAAAAGCGGTAACATACGACATCACAATGTAATATTAATAATGTAGGATAATCGAGGAGGATTGTCAATTGATATTACAAGTTCAAAAGATGATAAACTATCCCGAGTTACAAGTTCCGAAAGTTACAGGATTAGATGTTTTACAAAAGTACCAGAAATTGCTACATCCGGTCAAATTACATAGGTCCCACAATAATAAAAGTAGATTACAGACTCAGCCTAAGTTAATTCCGGCGTAGATTGAGTTGTGGCAGCAGTGCGTTGAGGTGGCCCACCGATTCTGCGAGTCTGTTGGCCGTTCGGAGGGCGTCCTCGGTTTCCCTTAGACGTGTCTCACACTGATGTAGCCTTGATTGTAGGACAGAGATTTCATTTTTGTTGCCAATCACTTGGTTGTGGACAACCTCCATGGTTCCGACTGTTTCTCCCACCTGATTCTGAAGAGTGTTCATGGTGTTGACAGTGTGATCATGATCTTCGGAGACTTGCTCAATTCGCTCCATTACTTTGAGTCTCCAATTTTCGCGAATTTCTTGCAGTTCGATGTCCATCCCGTGGAGTTGTTGGTCGTGATGGTGCACCCTAACGGCTAAGTCCGGTAGAGTGAGGTGAGTGGGATACGGGCCAGCTTGAGGCAACCTGGCGTTCCTCCTAGCTACCCTCAGGTTCTGCAACCCGGATTGAGAGCGCGATGAATTGGGTGGTGTGTTTGCCATTTCTGAGACAAAGCGTTAGTAGGAGTGAGGCCTATATATATATATATATATATATATATATATATATATATATATATATATATATATATATATATAACATATAATATAGCCTAGTGTGTCTAGCACAACAAGTATAAGTCCCGGTTTCTCTCGTGGTCAGAGTCAACTAGTGTATTCCTGTTCAACATAATCGTCTCAGACCTCACATCATCTTTCCTTAATTGTACATAGTTGATCAGGCTATGTTAAATTAAAGTTGTATGATGCAGTTCCTGAACCAGTCATATCTAATAGAGACATACTGCCTACGGTCATAGTCTAGGCCAACTAAATGCAACCTAGTTCGCTATAACCTTAGGCTCTGATACCAATCTGTAACACCCCCAAATTCATTGTTTAGCGGAAGCAAGTTTTGGGGTGCTACTAATCAAATATCACAGCACAAAAGTAAAGCAAACGACATCTATATGCAACGTTTGTAAATTAGTTACATTTCCATATAATAAATGTTTGAAAACATAGGGTTTTCAGTTACAAAAATGTAGTTCCCTAGAGCCCACGCGTATAGCGGGAGATTCTATTACATAATCATAATATACAAAAGATAATGCTAAGAATCTCCGTTAGATGCAATGTAGAAATCATGCGACTCTAGCTAGTGTCCAGGGGAAATCCTACTCCGTCTGTGTACCTGAGATACAAAGCTAAAAAGTGTCAACCAAAAAGGTTGGTGAATCTCACAGGTTTAGTAGTAAAGTAATCGTTTATGAACCACAAGTATGTACCAGTATTGCTATCAAGCAAAGTAAGTAAATCAGTAAATCATCACAAATGCCATGAGCCCACAAGTTGAAGCTTAACAGTTTGGTGTGAATGGTACAGTCAAGTACAGCATCACGTACCCCCCGTGAGTGCTATCCGAACACTCAAAAGTAACAAAAACTAATATGCTTGTTTCTACGGTGAAATCCATGGTAGCGCTACTACCCCAGGCAGGGATTGTCAATCCCAAATGGATCCATTTACTAGTAATCGCGCTTAAGTCTATAACTAACAACTTATGATAGGAGGCTTTCAGTGGATAAAAGTAACTCATGCAACATGTGTAAAAAGTAGAGTAATCAGTTCAGTACATTGTGTTCATATGTAAAACAGTTGCTAAGTATCTCCCCCAACGTATAAAAACAGTAAAAGTGGGGCCGTAAGACTCACCTGAGTCCAGTAAGTACGTATGAGAAATCAACCAAGTAAGGCGGATGTAAGTCCGTAGGTGGTTCTCCGAACCCTGAAACCTTCTGGCGTCCGAAACGCACAAGGTTGTAAGTAAACAAGTAAATAAGTTGGTGTCTTAAAAGACCACCCATGCTAGTTATCCACTCAACTAGGATATGTCCAAGTGTTTGTTTAGTAACTTGTTTGTAGTTTGAAAACAAGTATGGCCCGTTGGTGACGGTTTGTAATAATAATCCAAAAGTGTTATTATTGTATGTATCGTTGAATCAGGTTTCGTTATTTGTAAGTGTTTGACACTTAGTGCGAAAAGCATTTACAACATCTAATGACGGGGGTCCGGGGGCAGCGCCCCTGGTAGCGGGGTCCAAGGGGCGGCAGCCCCTGGCGGGGTCCAAGGGGCAGAGCCCCTGGCTGGGGTCGAGCTGCCAGGTCAGCTTGGAAAATTTTTATTTCTACTACATTGTTTTATTAAAAATCGCATCTGGAGTTTAATTTCGGTGTAATATCAAGTGATAAACCTTAGTTCATATTAGTGCTTTTATTATTGAATTCGGGTTCGAAAGACAAAGTGGGCTGCGAACCGAGCTGGGAGAACTCAACTCGCAGGCCAACTCGACTCGCAGGTCAACTCGACTCGCGGGTCAGTTCGGTTCACCGGGCAACTCGACTCGCAAGTCAATTTCGACTCGCGGGTCAACTCGACTCGCAAGTCAACTCGCGGGTCGATTCGGTTCGTTGGTGATTCCGATTCGCAGGATGGCTTCGCGAGTCGTATCTCGACTCGCCTCGTTTGACGAACTGATCTCGACTCGCCTCGTTTGACGAACAGATCTCGACTCGCGAGACGGGCTGTTCGCATAAAACTCTAAAATTCGGCTTGTTAAGTCGGTTTTTGGACATAAACTCGTTGGGAAAACGTTCTAGTATGTAAATAAGAGTGTTACAAGTAATTTAAAAGAGTTTTAACGTTTCATACCTCAAAATCGAAAACGAAAAAGATGGAGAGGTAGAACTCGTGATGGTTTTAAGGTAGTTGGGTCATGGGTCGCGGGTTGGGTTGGCTCCGCTGGTTTGGCCGACCCATTTGGGTCTCGGGCTAACGTGTTCTTGTTTCTCAATTTACGTTTCTTTCTGCGATTGATTAAATGTTTGTTCCGCGTTTTATGTTAAAGTTTATCGAAAATATTTCTAAATGGAGCGTTTTATCAAAACACTTAATAAGGAATTATAAAAATATAACTTGGGTTATTCTTGTTTGTTGAGCGTGTTTCGTGTGCTTTCTTCACTTTTGGAGTGTTTTAAATTATACTAAATACGTGTAATATATTTTCACAATATATTAATGCAAATAATGTTTGTTTGGATAATTCCACATTATTTAAAAGTTTTGTCACCAACGTCCATATTAAGTAAAGTCGGACCTCGTCCGAAACTCAAGTGTACGATTCAGCAAATCGCGTAAACGTGTATCTATTAACACCAAAACGTTACATATATTCAGAGTATTACAAAACTAAATACACGTAATTATAAGTAGTTTAGGCACTAATTAAAGTCCTAAATTGGCGGGTGTTACATGAACACCAAGTGTCATCATCATCACCTCTTTGTTCTTCCTTTTTTTAATTTTATTCCAAACAATATTCCACAGCAACACTTCAATGTATCTGTATTTCACTCTTACTCTATAAACATCAACACTTCAAAAAAATTAAAATTAAAAAATTTGTGGATGATGATAAAATTTTGAACTTTAGAAGCTCCATCCCAGAAAAAAAAAACTACCTTTAGATGAGGCAGATTTCTAGCACTGAACCGCAAGCCCACCACCTTCGTCGCTATCTAGCCGCCGCCGAATCTGACCATCGCCGCCGCAAGTCAACCACCTCCATCTTTGCCGACTGCAGCAAAGTCTGCTAGCCCACTACCATAATCGGCGAGATCAACACCGATTTGTGTGTTTCGATTCAGATCTATAACGAATCGCGTTTATCCATTCAGATCTAAAAGTTGGTTGCTAGCCCACACCGAAAGTTTATCGCTGTTGTTGGAGTTGGATCTTCATGAGAGCAGAGTTTTGTTTTCTTCTTAGTTATGTTGGAAATAGTGTCCAAGGTCATAACTAATTGGTAAGACTATTCTAAAGGTAGAGTCATTTTTGGGTTGCCCTCGATGAAACAGTAAGAGAAACAATAAGAGAGATAATATTAATTGAAATTAATATTATAGTTAATTAATTAGTTTGTTAATTTATCAATGTTGATAAATTAATTAGAAGCTAAAAGTAATTAACGGAAACTATAAAGATTATTTAGTTAGTTTATTAATTGGATATTAATTAGAAACTAAAAGGAATATTCTGGAAACAAGTTCCAACCGGCGGTTGGAGGGTTCAACCGGCAGTTGGAGGTTAGGGTTTGTAAGGCGGTGTAGACGTGTCATGACTTGGGCAGGAATCAAGTCCAACCGGCGGTTGGAAGCTCCAACCGGTGGTTGGAGGAAGAATTCAGTTGTCCCACATCGGCCAAGGGATGAAACCCTGGGCTCCCTCTCCCTCTATAAATAGAGGCCTAATCCATGGTTTCTAATCATCCCAGTTTCGAATTGAATTCGATACTTTCTCTCTTTCTCATTCCTAATCCTTGTGAGAGTTTACACGACGTAGAGTCGGGACCCTAGGATTTGGAGTTTCTCTTGGTTCACTGGTATGACGCATTAGAGGTATTCTATTTTGGGTACTCGCCATCCAAAGCATGGAAGTCAAGCAAGGAGTCTGTGTGAAGGTTCTGCAAGGTGGTCTGCGCGTGAAAATTGGTTTTCTCAAAGGTTAGTATTTTCTCGTTTATCTATTTATTTTGTTATTGTTAATAGCTTTATTAAGTAGCGGTCTTTTAGGGTTTAGTTTCCTAGTTGCTCTAGATTAATTGTTATTTTCCGCTGCATATGTTAATCTAGTTAGGGAATAGAAAACCCAACAGTGGTATCAGAGCGTAGGCTTAATAAGGTTAGCAATACAAAATGTAGATAAAATGTATTTTGGAAATAAAATTGTTTTTATTTTGTCCAAATAATTAAATTAAGTATATTTGTATAATAGATTTATATATGTATACAGTTGATTTATTTACTAATCAGACCTTAGTATTTTAATGGTTTAAAATATATGCTCAATTTTAAAATGTTTTAAAATAGAACCCTGAACCTTAAATGTTTAAGAGAGACCTTATATAATATGATTTGTATATATGTATCATTTAAGTCTAAATACATCGTCAGTCAATTGACAAATCGGCTCACCCATAGAGAACAAACTATAAGAGAGGTATAAGGCGGGTCGCTTTGCTTCCCTAAAGAAGTAGGTTTTTAATAAGCTTCGCGCTGACCTGCTTCTCCGCTTCTTTGTGCGTTCAATGGAGCTACCGAGAATTTTTGATAGGATGATGTCAAGATTAAAAGTAGGCTTAAAATAGTAAAACAAAATCCCGTTTTAGCTATAGAGAAATGTGAATAGTATGCTAACCCATGAAAACCGCACATCTCTCATATGGACTGTTAATGGAGCGTGTGTGGTTAACCGGCACATTAATGTGAGGACATATTGAGAGGTGATGTGGACTCGCGATTCTCGAGCGTACTCGAGCCGGGCACCACGCGGGGTTTGCATGGTTGGTTCACCATCTAGTTCATGATCCTCGGCATACCAGTCATGAATGGTAGATGAGCATAACCGAGATTAACATGCCATTGATAGGTATAAATGAATCTCAAAGATCTAGGAGTTTCATAGAAATGAAATAGATAAAAGTATTTTGTTATATGATTACGGCGACCCTTTTCATAAAACTGAAAATATAGATCCTAGCCTTAATTAGAAATTGGGTAATTAATTAAGGAATAGTCAGACTAACTAAAATAGCTTTTATCTCAAAAATATCTGTTGAAAATGGTAATAATCCTCTCGTTCCATATTCCCCAAATAACCTAAACTTCTCACAACTCTCAGTTCTTGGGAGGGAAAGACTTACCAGTTCAATCTGTATGGACGAGTGATGTAACCCTAGGTTCACTCTAAGGAACAAGAGTATGTTCTCGATGAGCTGTGAAACTGTAGGTACGAGAACAAGGAATATGTTCCCGACGAGAATAAGGAGTATATTCTCGATAAGTAAATTCCCACTAATGATAAATGATTCAACCCAAGAGGAGATTGAAGCTCACCGGAAATATTATGTTGGTTGATACTAAGTTTTGGTCAACATAATTCTGTCCGGTCAGTCAGCTGTTTACAAACAGTTTGTAACCTCATGTCAAATGGTTTTGAATGAGAAAGAGACCTCTATAATGGAACTCCCAAAAATTACTAAGCAAGGGATCAATAAGATTGATGTGCCCTCTAGCTAAGCAGCTCCTGTGTTTTCAATTGGTCATGATGCAAAGGAAAGGAAGAGATCTGGAATAGCTATGAATGGAAAGTCCAATCGTAGAGCTAAGAGAAAGATTGATTCTGAAATTGCACCAGCAATGATCCAAAGGAATCAGTGTGTTATACTGCAACACAAAGGAGCACTAGCAGCGTTGCTGCTCAAAATATCTGAAAGACCTTAAAGACAGTAAGGTTGAAAAGGATTCAGGTATATAAATAATCGAACTCCACGATACTACGACTTCTACTTCGTAGGTCTTGAATACAGGGTGTGGTACTCACATTTGCACTGTATTGCAAAGCCTAAAGGAAAGAAGAAGTTTAAAGCATGGAGAGCTCAACTTAGTCATGGGAGACAAGAGAGTCACGCCCATTGGAAAGTTTGAGCTTATGCTAGAATCTGGGGTTAGGATGCATTTAAATAATTGTTGTTATTCGTCAGAAATGACAAGTAACATAGATTCATTTCATGCTTGTTTAAAGAGAGTTATCAGTTTTCATTTGGAAATGAAAATGGTGATAAAGCCTCTACTTGCAAAGGCATATATGATAATGTTGAATATGTCAGCAAAAGAATTTAAATGATGGTTCGTCTAAAGACCTTGATCCAAATTATGGCAATATCGTCTATGGCACGTAAACAAGAAAGAACATCGCCCAAACTCCAAAAGTATGGAGTGTTGGAATCATTCGACCTTAAATCGTATGATGTGTGCAAATCTTGTTTGTTGAGCAAGATGACTAAATCACTATTCACATGTTATATGAAAGAAGTGATGGATTGTTCGACTTGGTATACGTGGATGTATGTCGACCATTTCGATGTGCCATAAAAGATGGAAATAGCTACTATGTTGCTGATTACTTCAGTAGACATGGATATGTTTATCTGATTAAACATAGGTCAGACACTTTTGAAAGTTCAAAAGGTGTTAGGACGAAATAGAGAACTAAACGGGCAGAAAGATAAAGGTACTCCGATCCGAAAGGGGAAGAGAAGACCTCAATATCAAGTTTCTTGATCATCATAAACATTGTTGAATAGTTTCACAAAATTGACTCCTCCTAGAACATCATAGTTTAAATGGAGTTACTAAGAGGAAGGATAGAATCCTGTTGGACATGGTTCAATCAATGATGAGTCAGGTAACACTTCTAATAAGCTTATGGAGTTAGGCATTATAGACAGTCGCATATATCTTAAATCTAATACACCAAGAAAGTTTCAAAGATGACTTATGAGATGTGGAAGAGAAAAGGTTCTTCTCTTGGGCACATCCAGATCTAAGGTTGTGAAGTTATCATTAGACGAGAAACTTAGCACAGACAAGAAGCTAGATTTGAAAAGTATCTTTTCATCGGTCATCCACAGAAGTCGTTTAAATATTTGTTGCTCAAAAGGGAGTGTTTCCTGAAAGAGAAATAATATCTAAAGAGGACAGTGGGAGTACAATTGATCTTGAAAAGATTCAAGGATCGACCGATGATGAAACTATGGTAAAACACTGACACTCAATAGGAGGTGGTAACACTTGTTGAAGTTGATGGCATATTATTTCCCGCTCGCAGTTTTAGAGTTAGCAAACCTCCTCGGTTCTATTATGGTTTCCATAAAGAAGAACAGGACAAGATTAGTGACAGTACACTAATTGAATTAGATGAGTCTGCTAACTACAAGGAAGCAATGGCAGGCCCTAAGGCTGCTAAGTGGAAAGAAGCTGTGAAAAGCAAGATTCGGTCTATGTCTGACAACCAAGTTTGGAATTTGATTGGCACTACACTCAGTCTCAAGACAGTGAGTTGTAGGTGTATCTTCAAGAGGAAGATAGACATGGATGGGAAGTACACACTTATAAAGCTAGGATGGTAGCAAAGGGCTATACTCAAACCTTCGGGATTGATTATGAGGAAACCTTCTCACCAATAGCTTCGATGAATTCAATTAGGATAATGCTTGCAATAGCTGCATTTCATGGTTATGAAATTTGGCAGTTGAATGTCAAAACCACTTTCCTTAACAGAAAACTGACAGAGGATGTGTTCAAGACACAACCGGAAGGTTTTGAAAATTAGCAAAGTATCCTAATAGAGTGTGTAAGCTTTAGAAGGGCATTTATGGACTTAAACTGGCTTCTTATAGCTGAAATCTCTGCTTCCATGAGAAAGTCAAACAGTTTAGATTTTCTAGAAGCAAAGATGAGTTCAGCAGATGTGTCAAAGTCAGTGGGAGCATTGTAATCTTCCTGGTATTATATGTAAATGATATAATACTCATAGAAAATGTAATCTCAACATTACAAGGTGTAAAGAGTTGATTGGGAGAATATTTCGCTATGAAAGATTTGGAAGATACAATATTCTTGGTACAAAGATTTACAGAGATAAGTTGAAAACGTCTCAAAGGACTTAACCAGGACATGTACTTAGAATGAAATTTTGAAAAGGTTTTATAAGGAAGTATTCTAAGAAAGGGAATCTACCCTTACATCATGGCATAAAGATTACTAAAAGATTAGTGTCCAAAGACTGCACAAGATTGGACTAAATGAGTCGAGTCCCATAGGCTTCGGCTATAGGATCGATCATACATGTCATGAAGTATACAAGACCCGATGTCTCATTTGCTTAGAGCATAGTGAGTCGACATCAGCAGAATTCTGGTAAAAGTCATAAAACAGCAGTAAGGAATATTCTTAAGTATTTGAGAAATACTAAAGACAGGTTCTTAGATAGAGATGATAGTCGTTCACAATCTGGTTGGGTATTCTTACTGAATGGGGGAACAATAACTTTGAAAGGTTCAAAGCAAGATACAATAACATATGGGAATCTGAGTATATTGAAACTTGCGAGACTTACAAAAAGTCATAAGGATGAGAAATTTCATTGGTGATCTTGGAGGTGTTCTAATAGAACGAATCCCAATAAAATATTATGTGACAACGGAAAGTCCCAAAGCACATTAAAATGAAATACCATTTTGTTCAAAGGAAGATAAGGGACACATGATTGTGATGGACACACGATCAGTAAACGTGCTAGGAGCATAGGTTTACGAGATAAAGTTTTAGTTGTTTGATTTTGAAACATTACAAACAATGATGGGAACTAGAATAGACTTGGTGATAAATAATAGAGATTATTTATGGGAAGGAGTTCTACCATTTACAATCGTTTATCATTGTGTTTCAGTTTAGCATGTTTAGACACCACTTCCAGAGTAATCAGAATTACTCAAACCTCCTCAGTCGATCACACTATAGGAAGTATGTGGTGAATAAAGACTGTCATGGAGTGTTAATAGATTGTCTATGGAGATTCGACATTGCATGGAGATTGCTGCAACACTCATGGGTACTTAATGGGGATTTAAGTATAGGAGAAACCCGCACTCATGGAAGTTACTTAATGGATTGAAATCACGAGTAACTCTGAGATGATAATATCTTATATTCTTAAAATGGAGATACATTTGAGTTTCTAGTTTTCAAGTCTATTATACTTTAGTTTATTCAAACGCTGTGCGTAAATGCAAGTCATAAAGGATACGCTAGGTATGACATGATGAGTTGACTAGTGCTATGTATGCGAAATTTATTTGTTCCTTTTGCCTAAATGGAAAAGCGATATCCCTGGGCCCTTTGATGATTAAATGTTGACTCATAAAGTGCTTGGCCAAGCCAGGACTAAATTGATATGTACAATTCTGTAGTCCCATATAGTCAAATTGATCGGAAATCAGAAAACATAATCTTGAATCTGGAGATTGATTAAATCCATGTCCCAGTTTCATACGATATTTGAAACAAAGGAATATATGATCACTTATCTAAAAGGAACGTCACTGGATATGATCAGAGTTCGGCAGATGCATTGGATGGCACCTCTACTTAGGATAGAGACGGACCAATAGTAGTTGATGACTTGTCCAAGTGGGAGACTGTTGGAAATAGTGTCCAAGGTCATAACTAATTGGTAAGACTATTCTAAAGGTAGAGTCCTTTTTGGGTTGCGCTCGATGAATAGTAAGAGAAACAATAAGAGAGATAATATTAATTGGAATTAATATTATAGTTAATTAATTAGTTTGTTAATTTATCAATGTTGATAAATTAATTAGAAGCTAACAGTAATTAACGGAAACTATAAAGAATATTTAGTTAGTTTATTAATTGGATATTAATTAGAAACTAAAAGGAATATTCTGGAAACAAGTTCCAACTGGCGGTTGGAGGGTTCAACCGGCGGTAGGAGGTTAGGGTTTGTAAGGCGGTGTAGACGTGTCATGACTTGGGCAGGAATCAAGTCTAACCGGCGGTTGGAAGCTCCAACCGACGGTTGGAGGACGAATTCAGTTGTCCCACATCGGCTAAGGGATGAAACCCTGGGCTCCCTCTCCCCCTATAAATAGAGGCCTAATCCATGGTTTCCAATCATCCCAGTTTCGAATTGAATTCGATACTTTCTCTCTTTCTCATTCCTAATCCTTGTGAGAGTTTACACGACGTAGAGTCGGGACCCTAGGATTTGGAGTTTCTCTTGGTTCACTGGTATGACGCATTAGAGGTATTCTATTTTGGGTACTCGCCATCCAAAGCATGGAAGTCAAGCAAGGAGTCTGTGTGAAGGTTCTGCAAGGTGGTCTGCGCGTGAGAAATTGGTTTTCTCAAAGGTTAGTATTTTCTCGTTTATCTATTTATTTAGTTATTGTTAATAGCTTTATTAAGTAGCGGTCCTTTAGGGTTTAGTTTCCTAGTTGCTCTAGATTAATTGTTATTTTCCGCTGCATATGTTAATCTAGTTAGGGAATAGAAAACCCAACAAGTTGGTCTTGAATTCTTGATTTTTTGTTCTTTCTAAATGGGCTTGCAAAAAAAAATTCATATATTAATGCTTTATAAATTCAAACAAAACTGGTGAGGGGGTTCGAAATTGAACACAAACGAATCCGAGTGGATTACCGGCACCAGAAACCTAAGAGAGCGACGGCGCATGGATTACCGGCCGTGGACGCCTGATTCGAGAGAACGTTTATTGTTACAGATGAATTCGAGTTTTTTAAACCATGTGGATAGCTTAGATTTTAGTTGAATCGTGTGAGTGGTTCAAGATATACAAATTAATTAACATTAACATGTATATATTAGACTTGGTTGGGTTTGCTTCCGTTCTTGAAATTTTGGTGCATATATATTTGGATATGTAGTGTCTAGCTTGGAGCTGGTTTTTGGTGTGTGCAGATGAGGGGTATTTCTTGTTGAAGGGATAAAAGAAGGTTAATTACAGTTGGCAGGTGGGAAAAAGGGAAATGACAAAAGTACCCTTCGTGTGTCAGGCACATGACATAATTTAACGTGGAAAATTAACGTCGTTGGACTCAAGGATGACTAGTGAGCGAAAGTGTATAATATAGGGAAGACTGGTGATATTTCTTCAAATAAGGGACGGTTTGTGATTTTTTGGACAAACGCAAGGATGAAACGGGCAATTTTCTCCAATTAAAATGATTAATTTAAATATTTCTTTATTCTAATTTTTGTAAATGTCATAGATTACATCGACCCATTAAGAATACCATTTTTTTTTTAAAAAAAACAATGTAAAAAATTGTCAGGTACTATCCGTATAAATTTTCTACTAATTTACATAATTTAATATGTGTCGGTTATTTGATAGAAAAAAACACATAATGTTCAACATATGGAGTATAATAATACTATACGCTACGTAGTTATTGCAATTTAGTATTTTATAATTTATTCTTCAATTAACTCAAAAAAAATGTTACATGTTGATAATGTGCAATTTGAGTACGTTCATAATATACAAAACTATTAACAATATATATGTAAGCATATAGAATTGTCTATACGGAGTCTTAAAATCGACGATAATACGCAAAATTAAGAGTATAAACTATTTTAAATACTATTATATTTTTAAACTATTATACTTTTAGTGGGTTTATATAGATCGGGATACTTAAAAATAGAATAAATTAACTGCCACTAAAAAAGTTGATTAAAATAATTAAATTAAATTGATTAGATTAGATTATTCAAAAAATAAAATAACTAAGTACAATTAAAAATAATATTAAATTTAACTAAACTTACAATTTGAAAAAAAAAATTACACGGATGGTCCTTTAACGAAGAAAACTAACGGCCGTTAGTGACAAGGACTCCGAGTGCAACAAGTAGCAACCACAGGGACGACCGGTGCAAAAAACAAAACTTACAAGGACGACCAGTGAAATTTTAGACAAACCACAGGGACGACCAGTGTAATCAACTCTTAATTATTTTTGCTTTACTTGTAGACATATCAACTTTGAATTTGGGCACCTAAAAATTTAGATTACCAATTGAGTTAAAGTTCAACAAAGACAAAACATCAATAAAATTGTAAGTTGATTTGTTTATAAATTCACTATATATTGTAAATATAACACTTACTACGAGTGATAAATGACACTATCCATTTATGAGTGTTTCATGATGCTTATCCAATCAAAAAAAATTTCACTGTTCTTTTTACTAAAATGAAATAATTATGAATTAGAAAGTCAACGAGTTGAAATGATAAAATAAGCGGAGATGACAACTTACGTGAAAAACTAGGTATGGGCCTGGTAGTGAGAGGTTTGTGGCTAGGTGAGGAAAAATGAAACCTATGTTATATAATTAATTGTTCTATCAAAATTGCTTTTGTTTTTTAAATATACATATAATATGTATAACATAGACTAGGTAGGATCGTGGCCGTGCTCAGCACGACCCACGGCTCACGGTCCACGATGGTTAATTATATATTATTTCTTTAAAATATTGATGTTTATAAAAATGTTTGTTCAACATAAACATACCAATTGGTTTTTGGTATCTAAATAGGAAGCAAAACATCCCAACAAAATTGAAAACCAAACCAACTCAAATTAAATTGTTATCGATTTGGTCTGTTCGGTTTCCTCTTTTAATTGTTGACACAGACACTCGAAAAAATATAAAAAACATCAATACTTTTTATAGTTGATCTATTATCCAAATTATAACTTTAATAATATAGTTTGTGACATGTATAATTATTTAACAACTAATTGAAACATAACTATATTAGTGAATAATTGTGATGATGTATCATCTTTTTAAGTAAGTTAGGTACTAATTGGGTATTACTCAAATGGTACCGCCTCCATTGAAATATGATATGGGGGTCAGGGGTACCCTCCAAATTACTTTTTTTTTTAATAAGTTAAGTGTTTATTATGAAAGTTAGTAGGGTTTGTTGATTTAAGAATGTCAAATGATGTGTTTAACAATTAAGTAATGAGGTGTGAAATTTAGTTAGTGAATAATCAAAATATATTGAAAGTCCCTTTTGCTTGGATCTGGTCGGATCGTTTGCTTGATTGTAAATGCGGAATAATAAACAATCAATAACTGATACACGAACACACGATTTCTATAAGATTTTTGTATATATTCACAATTGAATCGTAAAGCTTTACAATCACAAACACAAACTCGTTTCTCTCCTCTCTACTTTCACAAAAAAGCCTCACTCTCTCTTGGAAATGTCCAACCCTAAAACTGAATCTAACACGCCTATATATAGGCTGTCCAAACCCTATTGCGACACTAGCCAAGTGTTGCTAATAGCGACACTGACCAAGTGTCGCCTAAACACTAATTTGTGTATATTTTCTATATCACTATTCGTTTACAGACTCGCATATACACACTAAACATTATACATACGCAGACTAATTGACTTTGACAATTACAAATGTTTGACCAACTGACTGACACACAAAATACCCCAACAAACTCCCCCATGTCAACAGCTTGGTCAAATAAGTCTTTAATTAGTCTGAACCAACAAACTCTTTCATGTCTTCAACAATCAGAAACTCCCCCATTGAGATAGCATGGTCTTCAGAAATATCTTGATGTCCAGATTCATGTGATTGACACACATTTATCATACAATAAGATCTTCAAACTCGGTGACCATTTCTCAATCATCAGCAGCTTCTCCAATAGAATTTATCTGCACAGTCTTTGGAGAATAACCGACATCCTTTACATCTTCAATATTTGACTTTAACAAGAAATGTGATATTTGAAGAATTTAACGTAGAAATAAAATCATTTTGTATTTTCTTTATAAATGAAAAGTAAAGAATAAAGATTAAAATAAATTGGGGATAGGATTGTTTTAGGTCTGCTTAGAGATCATATCAGGCCAACATGCAATTATTAGGAAATAGTAAGTGTTATTTCGATCATCAATATATATGTCCACTTTAAATTTACTTGACATATTTAAAGCACCTTTTATAAAAATTAGTTCAAGACGATCATCGGTATTGTTTGTTCATTTAAACATATTACATCCGTATCTGTGAGCTAACCTTTATTGTTAGTATGAATATTAATTTTGTGAAACCTATTGTATGATATACTGATAAACTTTAGTAAAAAAGCATAACGCTGCATATTTTACAGACAAGGTAGAGATTACAAGACCAAGTTTTTCTCGGCTATCTTGTAACATACACTTGATCTTAAAATTTAGGCATACATCAAACCTATTATGAAGATACTAGTGGCCCCAGATCTGTACTTAGTACAACAGAGGGTCCCTTAGTATGAACACAACAAGTTTGAGACTATTTACATAACTAATGGATTCAGGTCTGTACGTGAGTATAACAATAGTCACCATTAGTTAAGCTAATAATCATATTATTACTATATGCCAATTTTGCACTTACATAATAATTATGACAGTGTATGGTAGTACCTTCATTCATCAATTAAGACGTATATCATACATCATATAACAGTTTTCACAAAGTAATAGATAAGTTTTAATATTACTTATTACTCACTTAGAGACCGGTGTGTATCATGCCTACCGATACATCATATGATGAAACCAATGTTTATAAAAGCTATTTTAAATATGTCAGATAAACCTACTGACGGGTCCAAGATAAACCTTAAAATTCCATTTTATGCATGTCACCCGATGTACTATTATATCCCAAGTTGTTTACAGACACAACCCATCGTCTTTTCAAGAATTAAGAATCTTGTTATTCACATTTCTGATCCAAACAATAAGAATTTTTAATTTTTAAAATTACTCCCCCTGAACAGCAAATTCTTTTCACAATTCTAAGTCAAAGGTACTCCCCTTAAACATTAACATATATTTTTGTATTTTTAATTTAACAAATTTCACAACATTGCATTTCTTTGATACTAAACAGTACAAAGAATGGCTGTTGCATTACTAACAAATAAAAAAAATTATTATCAAAATCACATATCAAGTCAAGTCAAATGCCTTTTAGCACTTTTACCATCTCGTAACTTTAGAAATTTCATCCATCCATTCACAAATCATCACACATAACCACCTTGAAAACAATCTTGTTCTTCAAGTACCAACACATTCTCACAGTCACTAAAAATATTAGCTTACAAGAAACTGACTGCACCACTACAACAATTAAACGTTAGTACTTATGGGACACCCAAGCCTTGATAGACTTGGGTTGTCCATGGTCATCCATAACCATCACATCAATGAGTTTATGATATTTTAAAAACTCATAAGATTTCATTGATGTGTTGTTTGTGGATTTTGGTTTCCAAACCTGCTTAGGTTTAGATGATTTGTATTCAGAAATGTTATGCTTTTGAACTTGAGGTCTACTAGGCATAACTTTGTTTACTCTTTCCACGGGTTCGGGAGAAGAGGATGCATATCTTGACATAGGCGAATACGAGTCACGTCTTGAAAAAGATTTTGAAAATGAATTCCTAAAGGAAGAAGTTCTTGGCATCCCTCTACCAAACCTATCTAGGGATAATAGCCTACAATCCCTAATTATATGTCCTTGTTGTCCACAATGGAAACAAGAACGTCTCTCAACATACGATTTTTTCCAATGAGTACCCACGAAAGGTTGAGGTGGAGAATGAATTGTAGGAGGCTTAGGAGATGAAGCATTTACATGACGTGAACACTTGTGTGTACACGTTGATGTAGATGCCTTAGAAGTTGAGCAAGTTAATGTTGAGGGTTGTTCATTTTTACAATATAAATTTGAATCCTTCTTTTGATTTTGAACATTTTTTGATTCATTTTCAACCTTGTTTTTACCCTTTTTATTTGAAATCTTTACAGTTTCATTGGTAAGTATATGATTTTCAGACTTAACATTAACTTTTTCAACTTTAATTTCCGCCTCTTCCGGTAGATCCTCTATCTCAACACCCTCCTCTACACTAACTGGAGGTGTACTCTCAGGCTTAACAAAAGTAGGCAAATGATACTCTTGCCGTTTAGTTTTCTCCTTTGCCTGTTTTTTGTTATTTGCTTTAACTTCTTTAGATTTTGTAGCTGGCCACTTAGAATAGTCGGCAACAAAATCTTCGGTGCCCTCCTTAACAGGCGTAGGATAGTAGTTAGTAGGAGGTGGGACTCCTTCATATCCCAAACTAGCCTTACTATTCTTGTATGTCCTTTGCTTGTTAACGATTTCATCAAAAACGTCAAGAGACTCTGAGAAACTTGAGATTTTTCTATTGAAATTCACAGACTGAGAAAGTTCTTGGTTTAACAATTCGATTTCTTTAAGATAGCTATTTATAGCATCTTGTTGACTAGAAACTTTTGATTTATAAGTCTGCGTGTCTAACTTATAAGCCTCGATTTTCTTATCATAAAGTTTTTCATTTGCTTTAAAAAACTTGTTTGACTCAGTAAGTTTAACAACGTTTTCTCTCAAGTCTTCATTATCTATTTGAAAACACTTTAAAGAAGCTGCCAATTTAATACAGGATATGCAAGTAAAAGGTTCTTCAGGTTCTGTTTCTACCTCATGTAATTTTGCCAAGAGAGCACTGTGTTGAACAGTTCCTTGAACGGCACTCCAATCAAATATTCCTTGATTAAACACCACCATCGCCTGTGATGTTTTGATGTTCTCTGCAGTGTTGGGGGCTGAAGGTGTGGTGAAACCAGATGATGGATATTTATTCTCCACACATTCCTTAGCAAAGTGTCCATAAATCTGACAGATTTTACATTTCACCTTGCTTTTATTAAAACCAAGACATGTATCACAATCATCATTCAAATCCTTTCTACCCATTTTCTGAAGAAACTTCTTGGTTCTTTGGGTTATCATGGCCATACTCCATTTGATATCCATTTGCTCTAGATCATCAGAATCGATCTGTTCAAAGTCTTCCTCAGTAAGCTGCAGAGTACTAGCCTTCTTTAAAAGAAAATTCTCATAAGAGTTGAGGAAAGATGCAAAGATTGTGACATGATCCTCAGTAGCCTTTGAAGGAGCTGTATGAGAAGTATAGGAAGCATATGAAGTGCTCCCAGAAGGAGATGTAGCTAAATTGGAATTAGATCTGGAAGTATCATTCAGACTATGACTTTGATTATCAGACCCTCTGACATCTTTTCTTTCTTCTTCATGTCATGAGCATACATCTTTAATCTACCAATGAGATCTTCCAAATCCAAGAGTTCAAGTTCGGGATCTTGTTCCAAAACTTTCACCTTGGAATCCCAATCGTTAGTTAAAGTACCTAATAACTTCTTGTTTACTTCTCCATTAGTAAGTACTATTCCTCCTTAAGCCAATTCTCTTACGAGTTGGGAGTATCTCTAAAACGCAACGTCCAAAGATTTAGTTGATAGTAAATCAAATGTGTCAAACTGTTTCTTGATAAGCTCCAATTTACTAATCCTGTATTTTTCATATCCCCCACATCATTTTTCAATTGCCTTCCATAGGTCGTATGCTATATCATAATGTTTAAACAATTTTTGAACTTCAGTCGATAAACATTTGATAATTACGGCATGATTTTTCTTTTCAGTATCCCATGCTTTTCTCTCCTCGAGAGTCATACCTTGGTAAGACTTATGTGGTGATACTCCCGAATTCTTTGCTCCAACTATAGGTTTTTCATATCTTTCAATTAATGAATTCCACATATCCGGATCATTTAAAGATATATAGGCTTCGAACTCAAATCTCCATTCAGCATAATCTTTATCTGATGAAAACATAGGGGGTTCTTTCTTACTAAGAGCTCCACCGTTGAAACGCATAAGAGCTTTAGAAGACATCTTGAAACCAGAAAATTATTTACGACTTTCCCCTCCAAAATTGAATTCGAAAATTTTGAAAACGACCCGAGTATAGCGAAACTTTTCTGACACTAAAATTAAGCACCTTTAAGCTCAAAAACAAAATTTGGTAATGCGAAATTTTTCGCAAATTTCCCGCCAAAATTTTGTCCAAAAATGGCCGGGTAAAATGAATTTTTTTTCCAGGCTAAAATTGAACACTTTTAAAGCTAAGAAATTTTTTTTTTTCTATACCTCCAAAATTAATACCTTCGCAAATCAACCGAAAACGCTTAAAATAACGATCCGAAACCGTCGAATCCCTGATTCACGGCTCTGATACCAGTTGAAAGTCCCTTTTGCTTGGATCTGATCGGATCGTTTGCTTAATTGTAAATGCGGAATAATAAACAATCAATAACTGATACACGAACACACGATTTCTATAAGCTTTTTGTATATATTCACAATTGAATCGTAAAGCTTTACAATCACAAACACAAACTCGTTTCTCTCCACTCTACTCTCACAAAAACGCCTCACTCTCTCTTGGAAATGTCCAACCCTAAAACTGAATCTAACACGCCTATTTATAGGCTGTCCAAACCCTATTGCGACACTAGCCAAGTGTCGCTAATAGCGACACTGACCAAGTGTCGCCTAAACACTAATTTGTGTATATTTTCTATATCACTATTCGTTTACAGACTCGCATATACACACTAAACATTATACATACGCAGACTAATTGACTTTGACAATTACAAACGTTTGACCAACTGACTGACACACAAAATGCACCAACATATATATATTAGGGTGAAAAGTAAATAAGGTATATATGATAATATATAATGTATAAAAATGATAAATAATAGTTGAAAAATTAAAAACAATAATTATTATTATAGATGATGTGTAAAAATTTTATGAGCTTAGGTGGCATGCTTAGAGCTCATATCAGATCATATGGTATGAAGATTTTTTGTCAATTCCTTTACATATCAACCATTTATTTGTATAAAAAAAACTTTTGAAAATTCTTTTTAAATTAAAGTAATATGTGTCATACAAAAAAGTTTTTCTCATTGTGCACTTCATCTTTTAAAAAGTTATCAATAAAATTGATTGATCGATACTGAAACTCCATTTTCATTCAGAATCGCATTTAAGTGAGTCAAACATATTGAGATATTTATCGTACTCATTATTAAGAAATACATTATCAATTAACATTCTTATAAAAAAAAATTTTAATGATTTATAAAGTAGTCATCTATCTTTTATCAATTGAGTGGGGTTCAAATGAGTACAACAATTTTGAGTGAGAATGGAGGAACCAACCAAAATGCACCACGTGTGATAAAACCTATTTCCCCCCACGTTTTTAAAATCAAATATCTCATAAACAGTAAGTCGAAAAATTATAAAAATTACACCATAAAAATCAGCATTTTGTTATCTTCGATCAGCCAACTTATAATTAAAGTGATCAATTTTTTTTATTTTATTTTTTTGGTGAAATATTATTAATGTTCCACTACTTTTAATTTAAATCTCCAATAAATTTGGATATATACCAAGAGTAGGGTTCAAATTAGTACACCCTTTTTAAGTGAGAATGGGGGAACCATTATGAGCCATCAGATTTAGGAGATCAATGGTCTATATTAATACATCATTTTTTAATTAAAAAAATCAAGTTAAATTAAATTTTGGGCGGAGGGGTAAAATGGTAAATGTGCCATTTAATTAATTAATTAATTGCTTTTTCCACTTTTGTTCAAAAAAATCACACAGTTACATTCATTCTCTCTTGTTCCTTTAGCTTTCTCTCTCTACGATTCTCACCCAAAACCCTAGAAATCCAATTCCTTTAAAAAAAATCAACAAATCATCAATGTTTTCCCCTAAAATCATCATTTTACTCATCTACATCCTTCGATTTAACTTTCTATCTATTCCTTTTTTACCGAAAAATCATTTTGTAAAACCCTGGTTTTCAAAATCGTTCAAAAATGAAATAGCACGCATTTCTATAACCAGCGTACCTTCGTAAATGGATATTTGTGATGAGATTGCGGCAGGACGAACATCTTCACCTCCGATTGATGCTCTACCTATCACATCCGTACCACTACGTTAGTATTTCTTCGATTTTTGTTTTTATATAATTTTTTCTTTCAATATATTAACATTTGCACTATAGGTTGCTATTTTGATCTTGTATTTGCATGTTATATGTTTAGATGTGACTGGATTGAAATTAGGGTTTTACTAACACACGTGTTAGTTTTGTTTAATAAGTTTTTAGTTTATGCAAGTGCTATTTAGGTCTGTTATGGTTTCAAATGTTTATTGGAAAAGCCCCAAAAGACTAATTAAAATTGATGTTGATTGTTATGTTTACTCTCATGTATTCACTACCATGTTTTTTTATAGTTACTTGCATATGTGTTTGGTTATATCTTTTTTATTTTGTTGTCTCTGAAATGTGAGTACCTCCATAGTTTTTACACTTTTTTAAGCTTAGCATCATGTTTGTTTTGTATGCTGTAACACATGTGTTTGTGGCTTGAATCACACATACTAATATACATTATCACATATGTTAGCATTCTGTTGTAGTTATTATTTGACCATTAAATAATTTTCCTTACAATTTTTTTTTAAATGTTATCATAATTTGTTTTACACATTTTTTTCTTTTTGCTTTTGGTTTTTGCATATGGATCATTATCGTGGTGAGGCTTCTTCAAAGTTTGTTTGTGGACTGGCTGAGGAAGGTAGTATGCAGAACCTGCAGCTTTTGCGTTTGAGGATAAAGTACGCTGCTAAGATGTTGATGCACGAACAAAACATTCACAGAAAACGTGTTAACTCGTTTGTTGATCATTTCGTGCATTCGTACTCACGTGACAAAGAATGTGAAGATGATATATCGTAGTTTGGCTTTGGATTTTAGGCTTTTCTGTAATTACAATTGTTCATAACAGTATTTAGTTATTATCTTTTGGAATCAGGGGGTGTTAGGCACCATGTACTCAACTACATTTTGTTGATAATAGGGTTTTATCATTTTTTTTATTTTTTTTTTGAATCTAAGTATGTCTGCTATGATGCTGTCAAGTACAATTGGTTATATTACTATGGTTTATATTTTTTTTGTGGAATTGTTTGTCTATTTGCATATTTTATCACATCTCTTTTTACTTATGATGTATGTTGCAGAACCCTAACATTTGTGTTACATCCACTAACACTTGTGTTAAAAATGCTAATACTTGTGTTACCAACCACTAACACATGTGTTAGTTAACACTAGCACTAGTGTTAGTCACCTCTGACCCTTGTTATCCATACCCCTAACACTTAGGTTACTACCACTAACACATGTGTTACCTGCAACTAACACATGTGCTACGTGCTGCTTACAATTGTGTTACCTGCCGCTAACACAAGTGTTAGACAACACTAAAAGTTACTTGTTTTACCAACCACTAACACTGGTGATTGCTCAGAAGGTGTTTAACGAAATGCCTGAACGAGATACAATTACTTGGACTAGTTTGGTTAAAGGGTATGTGATGTGTGGCGAGATTTTAAAAGCCGAGAAAGTTTTTGTGAAAATGCCTGAAAGGAATGAGATGTCGTGGGCGGTGATGATTGCGGGTTTGTTTGTTTTTTTTTTTTTTTTTTGTATCACTAACAATTGTGTTAACTGTCACTAACACATGTATTAATTTTCACTAACACAAAGGATTCGTATTACTAACACTCGTGTTACCTACCACTAACACTCGTGTTACAAGAGGCTAACACTCGTGTTACATGCAGATAACAAATCTGTTACCTGCAACTAACACATGTGTTACCTGCAACTAACACATGTGCTAAGTGCCATTAAAACTTGTTATTTATATGAATAACACTTGTGTTACCTTCTAATAATATATGTGTTACTATCACTAACATATGTGTTATATGACACTTATTATTTATATCACTAACTAGTTATTTATATCACTAACACTTGTTACTATCATTAAAACTTGTTATTTATATCACTAACACTTGTTATTTATATCACTAACACTTGCGTTACCCGCTAATAATACATGTGTTACTACCACTAACACGTGTGTTATCTGACACTAACACTTGTGTTACCTACCAACTGGTGGTAGCTACCACTAATACTATCAAATTTTGTCACATGTTTTTAATGTAATGTATTTCTATTTGATAGTCATTGTAGCACATATAATATGTCTTAAAGGACAGTAATATGTCTTAATGGTTCACGTTTTCAGCATCCACTAATACCAAGAGCTAACACATGTGTAAAGACCACTAACACATGTGTTACCAATTATAGAAACACATAGCAGAGACAAGTACTACTTCTCACATAAGAATGCTAATAAAAAATAATAACAAAGAAATCATAATATCAACTGTATGTAAAAAATAGTATTCAAGAAGCAGTTTCAAAAAAGTAATTGAAATGTTAACCAACACTAAATGTTATCAACTTTTTATATCATCTACTAACACATGTGTTATTAAACGTTTAACACATGTGTTAGTTAATACGGAAACAATCACTGTCTATTTTTCGTTAGCATGTTCTTCTGCTATCTTTCCAGCCTCTGCTTCATGTACACTATTGTACTCTTCAACCTCTTTTGAGTAGAGCTTCTAACTCCAAATCTACCCGCATGCGCATATCTTAAATAGTATACATATGCATCATCAAGCTCTTTAAAAACCTGTCCAATGTGTGGTTTCAAGTCTTCCGACACCTCTGATATCCATAGTGTAGTCCCTCCCGGAGTTTCAAACGCATTTGAAACGCACTACATGATTGTCGGTGTAGCTAGTGGTCCTGTAAAAGTGTTTTGCAGTTATATTAGATTATGAAACCATTAACACATGTGTTAGACAAGACTAACACATGTGTTAATCAACTACTAACACATGTGTTGGTCAACTTCTAACACATATGTTAGTCAACTACTAACACAATTGGTATTCAAATTACCTGCAGCCTCTGCATTTTCTTTATGATCCTGATCATTAACTTCAAACTCTTGTATTATAGCCATCTCGTTCGTACTGCACTATCATAAGTTTCAATTTTTTACAGGCACCACATTTGTTACTTAAACATAAAAATTCAACAACTAAGACTTGCCTTACCAGCAGCCGGTAACACTGGCGTTTACGACATGTGTTACCATTTAGTCAACTAACAACAAAACTGATAGACCACAGATACTGTAACACTACTACAGCATATATGTTAGTAACACATGTGTTACTTAATTTTATAAAATCAACAGCTGGAACTTGTTTTTGCAAGTCTTTTTTGAGGAATTATGTCAACTAACATTGAAGCAGATAGACCACAAATACTGTAACACTACTACTAGCATATATGTTAGTAACACACTAACACTATCAGAAGTTTCATTGTTTAGCAAGCCCGCACCAAGCGTCACACTTTTTCGGTGGTTGTCTATTCCAGTGAACGGTACAAACAGATAAATGTATTTTTGAATTATTTTTTCAGTAACACATGTGATAGTACTTGCTACTATTATGTCCTTAAAACATATACTTCAAAAACAAGTTAAACTTAAACATTTTTTAAAATGTAACACATGTGTTATCATTTTTCAGTAACTCTTGTGTTAGTATACAGTGACACAAGTATTTTTGACACAGTAACACATGTGTTAGCATAGGGTAACACATTGTTTATGAAATACGATTTATTCTTACATATGTGACAATTACACTCAGCAACAGTTGTGTAACATGCAGTAACTCATGTTTTAGGATACACTAACACAAATGTTAATAAAACAGAATATCATAGTATCGTAAGATTTTTGTGCGTATTTTGATTTCACGTTTTCATTAAAAATTTGATCGGTGAATCATCGTAAATCAGAATGCTATTGCATTTTCGTCAATCAATTCGAAAATAACAGTTGATTAATGATGTTAAAATCACGAAAAGTATGAGCGCATTAACCTAATCCACGTTAACATAAAACCTAATCAACGTTCGAATCATAGGTGATAAATCGACGTTAGTTGTTTGAATTGAAGAATTTTGAGTCGAAATAAAGTAATTCGTACCTTCGATTTGAAATCTGCGTCGATTAATTGAAGAGAAAACCTGCGATTGGGGTTTCTTACGTTCGTTCGCTGTATGTATATATTCTGTATGTACGTATATATCAATATTTTTATATTTTTGTATTTTAGTAATTATTTAATTGGTATTAAATATAATGTAGGTTGGCCAAACTACCCTTCCACCCCTAAATAAAATGGAGCATTGTGATTGGTTCCCCCATTCTCATTTAAAATGTCATTCTCATTTGACCCCACCTTATATTCCAAAATTAGTGTGTTTGTTGAAGATTAAATTATACGCCAAACATCAAATTCATTGTTATGCTACGTACATCGAAATTTAATTTAATAAATTTTACCATATTACGGGGTATTAATATGTTCGATTGAAAAAAGTTTTCATATTAAATCTTCAATTTAATTTTTCGTTGCTGATAGCTTAAACGACAGGAACAAAAACAAGCACGTTGAACTCTTAAGAATTAAGATGAAAGTACTCGCATGTTGCCACTAAGTTTCGTTATGTCAATCTTTCCATAAACGTAAGTGTCGGGAGAAAAATCAAATCGATAAAACCATTGACCAAAGGGTCGATAACGAAGTAATAGTTTCAAATAATTGAGATATTTTCATGTGGTCCAACAAATATATTTCTATTTCATATGTAATCCGTATTATTAAATATTGTTAAATGTCTAACTTAAATGTAATAAACCATACTAATTTTTTTAATATTTAACCCCCTTCTACGTAAGGGTGTTCACGATTCGGTTTGATTCGGTTTTTGGCAAAAATCGAATCGAATCCAATATTTCGGTTTTTTAAAATCAAAACCGTTCGGTTTCACTTTCTCTATGATTCGAGTTTTTGGTTATTTTTGGTTAATATCCGAATTCTAATCTTTGATCAAAATAAAACCTTTAAGGAAATCATAATATTTCTATTTCCGTTGTATAGTTTGGTTGTTCAATTTTAGTATTTTTATAGCTTAATTATAACTATCTAGTTATGAATGGAGTTTTAGTTTAGTTAATTAGGAACCATGAATTAGGCTAGAGCATCAAAATTGATGATGGGGTTATTTGATAAATGATAATGTAATAATTATATATAATCTATCTATTACATAATGTATATATGTCGGTTATTAAAGATTCGGTCATTAAATAAAGGTTCGGTTTTTATCGGTTCGATCTTTACGTATAACCCGAATCGAATCGAAATATGTCGGTTATTAAATATTCGGTTATTAACGGTTCGGTTTTTACTTTGGTTCAATTTTTCTCGATCGGTTATTACGATGCAATTTTTTTTTTCTCACCCCTACTTCTACCTACTAATCTCTTCTAGTCTATACATACAAAAACCAATTATGTATGTATTGACGTAAGCTTCTCTTTGTAACCTTCTTGTAGAAAGTTTGAACTTTTTATAAATTACATTTAACTAAAATAAGACCTATTTTTGTGATAATAATTTCTTCAAATCTCATCAATAATGAAGCAAACAAATTATTTATCAACTTCACTTCAACCATAACTTCCAAGAAATTAACTTCTTCGGGCCAGAGGTCCCTCAATAATTATAAGAGTATATGTTGACTTGAACTTCCTCCAGTCAATCTGATTACAAATATCCTCTCAAATTACTCACACCTTCCAAAATTCTCGATGGTTGTTCTATGTGATCTGTTAGCAGGAACTTCATCAACTCATGATCATATATATGATGTATTCGTAAGTTTTCGAGGTACTGATACTCGATATGCTTTCACCGATCACCTACATAAGGCCCTCATAGATGCCAATTTTAAAACCTTTTTGGACGATGAAGAGATTGAAACTGGTGAAGAACTGAAACCGGAATTGGAGAGAGCGATTAAATCATCGAGGGCTTCTATAATTGTACTGTCCAAGCATTACGCTACATCGAGATGGTGTCTTGATGAGCTAGTATTGATCCTAGAGCAACGTTTGACCACGAACCATCTTGTTATCCCAATTTTTTATCATGTTGAGCCCACGGATGTAAGGAAGCAAAAAAACAGCTACGGAGATGCAATGAGAATGCATAAACAGAGGATGGAGGCAGAGTCAAATGTGGAGAAACAAACTCAGTGGGCTCAAAAGATTCATAAATGGAACAATGCACTTAAAGAAGTTGCTGATTTAAAAGGATATGATGCAAAGGGCAGGTAATTAACCACCATACTTTTTAATCATTAATTCCAGTTTCAGTTTTTTGATATATTAGAATTGAGTAGTGATGCTTCAATTCGAGTCTAATCTTAATTTATCAGTTAGATGTGATTACTTAATTTTTATAGAGATAACTTGGATGTTTTGATAATAGAAAATTTATTTGAGAGGTAGTTTTAAGTACTAACATTCTCCAATTAAGAAACCTGATGGACAAAATCTGTCTCCCCGAAAGGACTTACTGATTATTTAGATGACGATGCAAGGATTATATTGGCGAAGCTCTAAAAAGGATCCAAAGTGTTACGCGTTTAGTTACAGAAAAATCCTCAATTTTTTCATAAAACCTCTCTAAGAAAACTAGAAAATTAGAAAATGTGTTCAAATCCAAGTTTTTAAAAAGTTGAATATTACTTTTCATGATTCTTTAAGTTTTCATCTCTAATTTCTCTTGGAAAAAGATAACTCCACCCCCACAATGGAACGCATTTTCCAAATTATCCTTGCTTTTTCTGTAAATCAACGCACCCAAATCGATTTTCTATTCAGAAACGGAGATCAGGTAAGATTCCAGTGAAAGGCTACCGGTTTAGGATGTCACATATACACCAAATTTCAATGAGTTTGAACAACGAGTCTTTTCAGATTCCCCTAGTCCGGAAATTATGACCCTTATATATCTATAACAAATTTTTATTTTGAAAGATTAATTGATGAACTTGCTTTAGATTTATTATGGAGTGATATATATGAACCGTTACTAATAATTTTTAAAGTTAAGTTCGTACAACTAAGGTAATTAACATCATTTAATCTAAAACACACAAACAAAGCTGGCCGGTTAGAATAATTTATGTCTGTGTATTGCCATCATTTACATCTGAACATATGTTTAATTTTTTTTGTCGTTATCAATTTCTCATGCTACCAATATTCAGGCGAGAGACGGAGTTTATCGACGTAATTGTGACAAACATCTATCATAGCTTAGGTGTACCCTTAGGGAAGAATCTACCATTAGTTTTTGGAATGGAAGATTCTATTGAATTCATTACAGCATGGTTGAAAGATAAATCCTCCCATACTATGGACATCCTCACTATTTTGGGTATGGGCGGGATAGGGAAGACATCTTTGGCCAAATATGTCCATGGGTCATATCGTCATTTGTTCAAAAGAAGCAGCTTTATAGAAAGTATTAGTGAGAAATGTGGTGCACAAGTTAATGGACTACTTGATTTACAGAAACAACTTTGGGGTGACATATCTAACAAAAGTCATATTCAAGTTCATGATATTTTGGCCTACACTTCTATGATCGAGAATGCGCTTACTCGTAATAAGGTGTTTATAGTTCTGGATGATATTGGTAGTGTTGACCAGCTGCATGCTTTACTTGGAAACAAAGGTTTTCATCCAGGAAGCAAAATCTTAATAACAGCCAAAAATGCTTCATTGACAGAGAAATATGCACCAATCAGCTCAATAGCTCAGCCCAAGCGTACAAAGATTTTACTTGAAGGCTTACACAAGAAAGCATCATTACAACTTTTAAGCCATCATGCATTTATGAGCAACAGTCCCATAGAAAGTTATGAAGAAGTGTCAGAAAAGCTCATGGCCTATTGTGAAGGGCACCCATTGGCTCTTAAAGTATTGGGTGAGTCTCTGTTTAACAAAACAGTTGCTGAATGGGAGGATTGCATAATAGGGCTGAAGGAAGAACCTGATTCGCGTATTAAAAAGGCCTTACAAATGAGCTTTGACGCTATGTCATCCAACAATGATAAGGAATTGTTCAAGCATATTGCTTGTTTTTTCGTTCAGAAAGATAGATTGTTTACTGAAACGATATTAAACTCTTGTAGTATCCGCACTCTGCAAGGGATCAGAAATCTCATCGACAGATGCCTTCTCACGATTGGCCCAGGTAACAGTTTAATGATGCATCAATTGCTACAAGAGATGGGAAGAGATGTGGTACGGCAAGAATCACCTAACAAACTGGAAGAGCGTAGTCGATTGTGGCATCATGAGGATTCATTGAGTGTGTTGGAAGAAAACAAGGTAAGAAGCCATGTGTATTGTAATAAGGGATAAATATTTTTAAATGTATCCAACTTTACTAAAAAATATGTAGTATGTATCCTACTTATTACACTTTTATTGTATGTATCAAACTTTCAAATATTTATATTGTATGTATTGAACGGTATTTTTGATGATGTGTTAAATTATATGGATGACACATGACACGTTTTAGAAACGACACGTCATCAAAAATACCGTCCAATACATACAATAGAGATATTTAAAAGTTAGATATATACAATAGAAGTTTTATAAGTTAAATACATACTATAGATTTTTAACTAAAGTTGAATACATTTGAAAATAATTATCCCTTGTATAATGGTGCAAATTACATGAAATTACATATATATATTGGTTTTTTCATTCTTGTAGTGTTTGCTTTCTTCTCAGGGTACAAGACATATAAAGGGCCTCATCCTAGATATAAAAATGCTTGAGATAGAGAACTTATGTGGATCAGTTGAGATCGAAACATGTGCATTGAGTAAGATGTATAACCTAATGCTATTACACCTCAATTTTGTGCAACTCAGCGGGTCGTACCAGAAATTTCCTCAAAAGTTAAGATGGTTGTGTATGCATGGGTTCCCTTTAAAGTCTATACCGTCAGACTTACCAATGGAGAATCTGGTTGCTCTTGACATGTCTTATAGCCATATTGAATCTTTTGACATGCCTTATAGTAACCTAAAACGAGCTGGGAAGAGGCAAAAGGTAATGTATTGAAGCATCTACACTTATTTATAGATTTCCATCATGCTGAATTACTTATTGCAATTTACTACAAATTTATCTTGGTTTAAATAGGTAACTGGATCATGCTCGAAAGAGAAAAGTTTTCTTGGATCATTAAAGTTTCTTACCTTAAGTTTCTGTGAACAACTTGTAAGTCTTGGCGGCTTTCAAGAACTGCCTATAATTGAGAGGTTAGTAGTTAGACAGTGCATAGGTTTGACTGATGTTTGTGAATCAATTGAGCTGTGTGTCGAACTTGTCCACATCGATTTGAGTTATTGCAACATGCTTGAAAAGCTTCCAAGAACTATAGGTAGGTTAAAGAAGGTTAAAACATTATTACTCGATGGTTGTAATCTTCGTGAACTTCCAATCAATACAAGGGATGTAGATTCAACGGGGATGCTCAAGGATATAAACATTGGCATAAATTCACAAACTTCTTCACGTGCCATTGTGGAGGCCGTACCGAATGATTTAAAGTTTGTCGAAATTTCGGTACCGAGCTCATTAGTAAGGTTATCTTTTGCATATAATAATTTGTCCAACGAATCCTTTCCCTTAGACTTCAGTTGCCTATCCATGTTAAAGGATTTATGTTTAGATGGCAATCCGATTGTTTCCCTGCCCAATTGTGTGAGAACCCTTCCTAGGCTTGAGACACTTGGTATGAACAACTGTCTGATGCTGATGTCAGTAGAGCATCCTCCACGTACACTAAGAGAGTTAAACCTCCATTATAATTGCTTGAAAGCTGGTTACACGAATTTGCTAAGGAAAATTTTATTTGATCACGAAATGGTCGCACTCAAGTTAATAGCAGATAGGAACATATATGCACCTTCATCTTTTGAAATTGAAGGAATGATTAAAATCCAACCAATGGCAGATGTTAAGGAAGGGCTATTACGTAGTTTGGGCTGGGAAAGACCAGATTACTTTGCAGATGGGTGCACGGTATCAGCTTATAATTATGGAAGACCAGTGAAATCTCAAATCCAGGTTTCCTCTCTAACTGATATCTCTCTCTGCGTAAATTTGTATATTATATATGCTGATTAAACCTATCATATTTTGCAGATGTATTATGAATATGGAATATTCAGCACCATATTCAGTTCCGAGCACAAATATATAGATAGGTGGAGATCTAGATTGTTTGTGGACGAAAACAATGACCGATGGAAATGGTTTGTGGACGAAAGCAAGTGCCGATCAATATCATTTACCATCCCATCATCTCCCTACAAGCTTAGAGGATTGAATATTAAATGTCAGGGAAACTTTTCTGAATTGCCAACGATCAAAGTTAGTAATGAAACAAAGAACCGCATCTGGATATACAATCATTTTATTCAGACAATCAATGAAGATGGTATAAAGTGGTCAACATTCCAAAGCCATTGGATGTTTGGAGTGAATGAGATGGACGAGGGTGACCATATTAATATAATTCTAGAAAAATGTGATACAAAAAGTATCATACGCCGGGTTATTTTAGTGTATGATAAAGGAGGCATGCAAGAAGAACAAGAAGAAGTGTTAGGTTATTACAAGTCATGGAACCACATCATTGGTGGTGATCTCTCTGCCTTTCAGTTAACAACGGGAGAATACTTCCTACGCTCCACTGAATTTTTGAGGAGTTTATATCCTAGTTTTGCCAATGCCCATTATAAAGGTAAAGCTTCATTTTGTCAACTAGTTTCTTCTATGATTCTATCACATCCTATGTATCACATTCCAACGCCACGTCCTAGATTAAATGTTCAATTTATATATATATATATATATATATATATATATATATATATATATATATATAGGGTAGTGATCAAGAGGGAAGTGCATTTTTGGGGGGAAGGGGGGAAGCGTTATTACCACATGTGATACTCGATTACCACATGTGGTACCGGCTATTACCACATGTGGTACCGGCGAGTACCACATGTGGTACCGACGATTACCACGGTACAGGCGATTACCACATGTGGTACCGGCGAGTACCACATGTGGTACCGGCTATTACCACATGTGGTACGTCGAGTACCACATGTGGTAATCGAGTATCACATGTGGTAATAACGCTTCCCCCCTTCCCCCCAAAAAAGGCACTTCCCTCTGGATCATGTCACTATATATATATATATATATATATATATATATATATATATATATATATATATATATATATATATATATAATTGAAGTATAGATTAAAAACGGTGCAATAGATGTGGTTTTGCTATAAACTGTAATTAAGTGTTAACTGAGAAACTTGATTAGTTATCTTTGAAGTGGACATTTTTTTGGTGAGAAACTAAATTAGATAAGTGGTATTTTATATGGAAACCGATGGTATATTCTTTTTCTACTATTGTTCTGTTCAAGTGATGTGACAATTACTAATGTTTTACATTTTTTCAATTTTTTTCTTCAGAAAAGACAATGTCCTTTAGAGCTTTCTCCCCAAGGAAGTCTAATGATGCGCATGCCTTCATAACGGCATCCCATCACGATCTGAGCTCTAATCACGAGCTCAGCTCGGCTAAATTACAATTGACCGATGCGGCGAGATGGTGGGTTTTCAAGAAGAAACCCCATGGTGCCGTCGTCAGTTACAAGAGTGATAAGAGTAAGTTTAATATTATATATTTGTTGGGGCTCAACCTACACGTACTACCAACCTTTTGACTAAGTGGCAAGTATAACTCGAGTATCGTTCTTAAATCGGAACGAGTTGAATTGAATTGGGCTATCTAAGATAAATTCACTAATACGATAAGGTTTTTAAAGATAGGTAGGTCTGTTTTGTGGTTTTTCAAAAATATTTAAAACTAAAACTAATTAACAGAAAATAAAAGGAGATTATAAGCATAAGGTAGAGAGTGATTGACTGATTGCTGAAACTTCAATGATTAGAGTTTCAGGATGATATCTAATAGAAGGTTGACTGGAGATTGCCCTGATTAAATATCAACCAGACAATCGGTGTAAACACTAGGACCTTACGTTTAAGTTTTGATCCTAAAAACATATGCCACTGAATCCTAGGTTCCATGTGGTATGAAGTGGTCAACATTCAAAGGTTCCATATGGTATGAAGTGGTCAACATTCAAAAGCCATTCGATGTTTGGAGTGAATGAGATGGACGATGGTGACCAGAATAATATAATTCTAGAAAAGTGTGAAACAATCAATATCACATGCAAGGTTACTTTTGTGTATGATAAAGGAGGCATGCAAGAGATGTGTTAAGTTATTACAAGTCATGGAACCACATCATTGGTGGTGATCTCTCTGCCTTTCAGTTAACAACAGGAGAATACTTCCTACGCTCCACTGAATTTTTGAGGAGTTTATATCCTAGTTTTGCCAATGCCCATTATAAAGGTAACGGTTCATTTTGTCAAGTAGTTTCTTCTATGACATCTTATGTATCACATTCCAACGCCACGTCCTAGATTAAATGTTCAATTAATATAAAATTATAGTATATATTTTAAAAACTGTGCAACAGATGCGGTTTTGTTATAAACTGTAATTAAATGTAAAATGAGAAACTTGATTAGTTATCTTTGAAGTGGACATTTTTTTGGTGAGAAACTAAATTAGATAAGTGGTATTTTATTTGGAAACCGAGGGTATACTCTTTTTCTTCCATTGTTCTGTTCAAGTGGATGTGACGATTACTAATGTCTTACATTTTATCAATTGTTTCTTCAGAAAAGACAATGTCCTTTAGAGCTTTCTCCCCAAGGAAGTCTTAACATACTTGGTCGCGCACCTGAGGTACTTCTTTCCACACCCAAAACCGGCCTTACCTCATATATACATGTACAACTGAATAAGTTTTCATTAATTTTTTGAATTGGTCAGAGGGTGTATAGATAAAAGGGTTAATTGTTTGGTTATGTATCTAACTTTGTTCGTTTAACTATTGTATGTAACAAACTTTCAAAACATATATTGTATACAATAAACTTGTAAAAATCCCTATTGTATGCCACAACCTTTAAAAACATCTATTGTATGCAATGAACTTGTAAAAAATTTCTATTGTATGCTGCAGGTTACCATGTGTACATGCCAAACTGAAAATGGCTCTTTAACATTGGTTTGTAGCGGCACGAGCAAACTCTAGCAGATCATTAACTACCGCACCATACGATAGCGATTTTTTACAAGTTTATTGCATACAATAGATGTTTTGAAAGTTTGTCACATACAATAGCATTTTTTACAAGTTTATTACATACAACAGATGTTTTGAAAGTTTGTTACATACAATAGTAAAAAGGGCAAAGTTAGATACATAACCAAACAATTAACCATAGATAAAAAGGAGATCGAAGACTTGGAAATGGCAACATTGGAACGTGTAACATCCACTCCTCGGGTCTAGATGTATTTTAATATTTTCTGACTTTTAATTATTAATTAGTGTATCAGAAAATAGTTTTGTGTTGTTATTTGAAAATAATGGGTAAAAGAATCAAATAACTTATTGTGATTAGTAAATTATTGATTGTTTTAAATTAACCTAGTTGACGGTAAAATAAAATAGTTTTTCCCCGCGAATGGTTTTTCAGTTCCAGACAATAGATATTAAAGGGGACAAAACTAGTACACATATTGAATGATATATGTGTAAAATGCATAATAAACATCTCCATCCTTCCTGTAACTTCGATTGAGACCGAGAAAGAGATCAAACACCTAAATTAAACCCTAACTCAATCCCTAATTATCAGATTCTTATGAAATCATCTACTGGTTATGTTGAAATCACTCTGGCCAAACTCAGAACACCACAGGGACGATTTTAAGATTTCAAATTAAGTTGTGGAGTTTAATTGAAGCTATAAAACATTGAATTAAGCTTCAAAAACGCGAATTAATCATCCTCTCATCATCATAAACATCTTGTAAGTATTAATCTTTGATTTCTATAAACCCTAGAAAATGGGTTTTTGTGTATTTAATAGAATTAAGATGACTAACTTGAAATTGAAGCTTGAGATGCATTATTAATTGATAGTTGATGTTAATTTCATGATTGTAAGTGAAATCCATAACCTAGAATTGAAGCTTTGATGTATGATCATGTAGGATTCATATGAACATAATTGATAAAGTGAGAATTAAGCCTTGTAATGATTATATATTGTTAGTTGATGATTATATGAGGATATATTATAATCTAAACCTTAGTTTTGAAATGATTAAGTTGATATATAATCATTGAGAAAGTTATGGGTTTAAGTAATTATTCATGAATTATGATTTGAAAGCTTAAGCTAGTGATGTATAATTGACAATTGTTGTTAATGATCATATTGGGATTGATTAAGGATGATGAAATGTGATTAAGGTGATGGAATCACCTATATCCTATTTTGATATAATTAACTAAATTGTGAAAGAAAGCTTTTAAGCTTATATTATTAGTGTTTGATTGATAATCGTTGTTGATTCATGATGATAATTAAAGTTAATTAAGATGATGTTGTGATCCTAATGATCATAACTTGATAAGTGATTGTGAATTAATGATATTAATGTAATTATTCATAATCTTGAAATGAAAATTATAAGTGAATAATGATTTGAGTAATAACTCAGTGAAATTGAATTATGAATCATGTTGTAGTTACTTAACTAAGTTATTTAATGTAACTACATTAGAATAATGTTATATTCATATTAAGACAAGTGACTAACTTGTGTTATTCTGATGTAATTCCAGATAAACAGAAGACTCAGTGACATTAGACTACTGAGTGGACAACTGAGGTATTCGGTGAGTGGATCTGTAACCTCAGTGTAATTTAGTTGTAACAAGTTTGGTTACAACGGGTAACGTATTATTACTGTTTTACTATTCCATGATGATTATGGTTGTTAGTAATAATACTGTTGATAGACTGTTAGTCTGATATGATAAATATGTGATCACATGATATTCAGCCTTTGGGCTTTGACGATATTCAGAGGCCAGCCTGGAGTTGGGCTTGGTTTGCAATTGGTTGGATAACACAGGGTCTTAGTACAAGTATTATTGTCGTAGCCTGTGTTATTTGTGTTAATAACACAAAGTATTCGGTTAAACCGTTGTATTGGCCTGCAGTTGGTTTCAAAGTGTTCTATGAGAAGGTGTTACCTCAAGAACCACCGGTCCTCTTTGACGCCAGTTGTATTTGATATTATAACATGTTGTGTGTTCTTGGCTGAAGGTTTCCCAAGAACCATAGATACTCAGTGATATTTTATGTTTACGATTATTTGCTGTAAACTGATTTGTTATTACTGAGTTGGACTGTTGGTTATATTCTGTCTCACTTAGCTTTATGCTAATCCCCCACATTAAATACTCCTTGCAGGGAATGATTTGATAAAGGGCTGGGCAAGGCAGTGGCACTGGAATGGAATGTTTGACAACTGAGCAATACTCTGATAAATGATTTGTGTAAATCAGTGTAATATGTTGTTTTATATAACCCCCGAGATGATAAACTATGGTTTGAAATAGTTTGAATATTTTAGATTTGTTAAAATAATGTAAACAATTAAGATTTATATGGACTTACGCTTCCGATATATTATAATAAATGATAGCAAAATGAGGGGTGTTATAGAACGTACTTGGGGTTGATATCATGGGTATGTTGATTATATGTCTATTTTTGTAACACCCCCAACTTTAATGATTTGCGGAAGCACGATTTGGGTGTTACTAATCAATAACAAAGTACAAAGATATATAGTAAACGACTCTATATGCGTCGTTTTAACAAAATATATTGATATTGAAATGTTTACAACATTTATAGCTTTACATAGCTCGAGTTTAAATAAAAGGAGATTTCAGTACATAAGTACTTGTACAAAATATACTAATGCAAGAAAATCTCAAACGTCTGTATGCTGACTCGAGCTAGAAGTCCTGAAGCAGAAACAACCTATTGCTTGGTACCTGCGATACATGCTAAATGGGTCAGCTAAAGCTGGTGAGCTCACAGGTTTGAAATCAAGTGATATAGTATGAACCGCAAGATTTAAATAATTGAATTGCATCCAGCAATTGATAATGTATATGTATACAGCCATGAGCACATAGTTGAGCTTAACTCGAGGGCCGGGTCCCCTATAGAGAATTCCGGGCGTGGTGCCTCCACGAATGCCTAATCAACATTCGTCTTCCCAAATATTAGTACGTCCGTTTACCCGGTTAATGCTTGCTAACCCGAACGAGGAGGGTCAATCCTATATGGTACCATATACTAATATTCACGCTACAACGTATTAACAACTATGCTGACGGAGGACTTTAAAATGATTAGAGTAAAACTCATGTAGTATATGTAAAAGTTGTACTTGCGTTCACATGTTAAAATAAGCAATGTATCACACCCCTGAGTAAAACAGTAAAAAGAGGGGCTATGAGACTCACCTGAGTCGTTGAGTTTATGAAAATAAACTGAGAATGATTAGCCGAGAATCGAAGTCCAAAGACTTGTAACCTAAGGGTGTCCACGACACGCGATGGTTATAATATGCGAAGGTATCTAATAAGACTACCTTGTAGTTGTTCGTCCAACTATAATGTCCAAATGTTCCCAATTCGGTGGATAGTTTAAGTGTTTGAAAACGCGTACGGCCCGTTGGTGATTATTGGTAATAATGATCTTGACGTTATTTTGTTAGTTTCAAAGCGTTATACAAGTTTGATGTTTGGTGTGAAATATGTCTACGAAATCTAAGTACGGGGGTCCGGGGGCAGCGCCCCTGGTAGCGGGGTCCAAGGGGCGGCAGCCCCTGGCGGGGTCCAAGGGGCAGAGCCCCTGGCTAGGGTCGAGCTGCTAGGTCAGCTTGGAAAATTTTTATTTCTACTATATTGCTTTGACGAAAAACGCATTTGGATCCGAATTTGGATAAAATCAGGTGTTAAAATTTGGGCCTCGACCCTTAGTAAAAATCTGAGTTTTCAAGTCCTGGTTTGTGCGACGTTAGGTGTGACGTCGCAGGTAAGGATTGCGACGTTGAGCATGGCGTCGCTAAAGGCGACGTTTCACAATTTAATGCGACGTTAAGGATGATGTCGCTATACGCGGCGTTGTTGATTCTAGCGACGTAGTAGGCGACGTCGCTATGTGCGACGTTATACGCGACGTCGCAAAGGCTCCAGGCCAGATGCGACGTTACGGGCTGTTGGCCGGATTTTGTGTCGAAAACGAGTTTTCCGGCCACCGTTCGGTCCAATATTTTTACCCAACCCAAATATGGACATTATAAGCTTAAACAAACAATTATAAGTCGAAAACAATAGAAAACGAGAGGTGTCGGGATTTGTCGGAAACTTACAAAGTTAACGCCGGGAGAAACCGAAAGATAGGATGATAGATCGAGACGTGGTGGTTCTTTTATTCCAAACGGCCGATAAAATCCGAGTGCGTTTAATGGTCCTTTTTGTTGATTTTAAGTGATGGTGGGTTGTGGTAGTTTTGAGAGAAAGAAGAGAGGAGAGAGAGAGGGTTAGATGAAAATGAGAAAGAGTGAGGAGGGAGGTGGGGGTTGTAGGTGGAAGCCCCACTTTTCAGCCCCCGTCTCCGTGATCCGTGTGGTGTTCGTTTACTCCGTCGTTTAAACGTTAAATAATTATTTTACATATTAAATGGTAAGTTTTAAAATACAAATTTTATTACGCGATATTTTATTTAAATATTTTACTAATCAATTTATATTTGAGTTATATAATGTAAGTTAGTTTGTTTTGTTTGTACGATACTAATTGTAATTTGAACATTATTAGAATAATATTTTTAACATACTAGTGTTACTTAATAATATTGGTCACCAACGTCCGTATTTATGGAACCGAAATACATTCGATTTAAATTGCGTACGATTTAATCAAATCGCAAAGTTTGTATATATTCAACAATATATATTTCGATACATAAATTAGCGTAACACAGAACTAATTGCATGTATTAACATATGATTAGGCACTAATTACTAGTCATAATTTGGCGGGTGTTACAATTTTTATCCAACATTTAGTGTTGCCTTTGTTCGCGAAATGTAAATGATTTGGAAATTAATCAAAAGTGATGGAATCTTGAAGAATTTAAATGTGAAACGTGTTTGGTTGACAGGATTAAGAAGGAATTATGTTAAAGGGATAATCTATCCATACCTCCCAAATATACTCACCATACCCCCTTTTAAATTTAAAAAAAAAAAAGTGGTGGAATAAAGTATAATAAAGTACAGAAAAAATACATAATATAAAAATGGAAGGTATGAAGATTAGCAACCGTAAAATGTTGGAGGAAAGTTGAATTCCGTTAAACAGCGGAATTTAAGGAAATTATTCATTTTACAACCAAGCAGGTCAATGGAATGAATGAAACATTCGAATTACAATGAATGTCACCAAAACCTACGAACCTAATGCAAACATAAGTTTTAAAATCGCTTTGTTCAAGGAGACACAATTTCATGCGGTTGACCCGATATTATAAGCAAGCATTAATGTAGTTTAACAATCTATCACACTTCAAATTTGTCGAAACATATTCCATCGTCCCAGCCAATGATGTCCAGCTCAACTGGTCAGAGGCTTGGGGGTCAATTATAAGAGACCTGGGAAACCCAGGTTCGATCCTTTAGGCCAGCGGGTTTTACCATTAATTCGTTGTCGTGCTTTCGGGCGGACGGATTAGTGGGTTTTTCCCGGATTTGGAGTAACTTGGGGCGCTTAAGGGCTCCATACGGCTGGATTGGGCCAGTATATGGAGACTTAGCCATTGGGTCTCCCCGTATGGAGTACCTAGGCGATTTCTGTTAGCCTTTCAAAAAAAAAAAAAAATCCATCGTCCCAAAAAAGTTTGTCGCTAAACATTTTTTGTTTGATTTTAATAAATTGGATAAATCTCACTTTTTATTCTTATATTTAAGAGAAGTTTGACTGAATTAATGTAATCTAATAAATGAATTATTGAAAATATTAAATCTATCTTATATACAAATTGGCAATGATGCTGAGATCACTTTTGCTGATGTGTCACACTCTCCTTCAATCTTCATGCTGATGTGTCATGCTTTCCATCCATGTGCTGATGTCATGATTTAATGTAATCAGGTAGATGCTTCAAAATGGTAAAAAAACGAATTAAATTCCTTGATAGCAGAGCTTTTATTTTACTCCACCACCGCCCTTTATTTTACTGGGCATGCTTCTTTTCATCTTCCCAAAAATTTTGCACGCCTTCCATTTCCCCATTAATTGGTCATTGATATCTATGTTATCAAGAATTCAAATTACGAGTATAGCTTATTATCTAACCTTATTATCACTTTCATCTTCTTCCTACCTGTTTCTGTGTTTGAGTTTTCATGAGGAGCACCTTTCAGGTAAATCAATTGGTTTTGGGTTTTTGTTATTATTATTATTATTATAAATCAACGTCTTCTTCGATTACTATCAGAAATTGCAAATGAAAATTATTAAGAGATGAGACGAAGACTAGGAATCGGTGGGTTACAAAGGGCCGCCGCTATTAGGGTTCGTATAATTTCATGTCTTTTTAATTTTACATAGATAGGTATAATTACAAATTTATATGTATATTACTCCGTATTAATTAAAACTGTTTTGCTGATTGATTTGGTTAATTTAAGCTGTAATAATAATGGCCGGAGGTCGGAGGGAGTCATCCGGCGGTGGTTCACCACTGGTTGTTGACAGAAATCCGACTTGCTATTTATCTGTATTGTATGATGGTGAGTACCTACTTAATTTATGTGCTTTGCAGGCTGATCAGGGATCATTCGTTCTGAACATTCTTATGAATTACTCTAAAGGTAAGAAATATCATGGGTCTTTTATATGTGTGTGTGTGTGTGTTCATATGTTACATTGATGTAGTAATTTATGATATCAAACGTAACTTACAAAAGAAACCTTCATTGCAGCTTTTGTCTCCCAGGTGGATGAAAGAAATCAAGAAAAACGAACATCGTAGGTGTATGCTGGTGCACAGATTCATCATATCTTGCGGTCATTATTTGTGAGCCATTTAGAGGTACGCTTATTTGGTCTCGAGTAGCATATGAAGCTTTACATTACTTTATCTCTATGTAAACTTTCGATTGTGTTATTTGCTAATTTGAAGTGCTGATTTGGTTGTTGCTTTTGTTAGAGGACAATAAAAAGGCATGATTAGTAAAGGCATGGAAAAAAAAGGTTAGATCAAAAGGTTATCCATCTGTTGATCTTTTAAATATTTGTGAGTGCCTATTTTTTTTATATCAATTAGAATCTCAAGAACTAATGACGTTGGGACTTTTGTGTTTTAGTTTTATGAACTTAGGATATTGTATGGAAGTTTGATTCTTTGTATAACCTATGAAGCCTAAGAAGTACTACATGTTGAATCCTCTACTATTTCTTATTCTTCTGAAAATGTATGTGGTATTTCTTATATTGATATTGTTGGTAATAGCCATGTTATCTATTTGAAAAGGCTACAAAAGGAATAGAGAATTAAATCTGATGTGAAGATCATGTCTTATACTGCCATGTCCAGTTAGATTTAAAGGTAATGAATAATTATTATAATGTTCATGATGTGGTATTTGTTAAAGTTAATATAAAAGGTTGTTCCATGATTGAGCCTCAATACGAGCCATCTTTAAACATATGACCATGGAAGATCACACCTTTTTGTCTCATGTGTCGATAGACACTTTTCAGCTTGGAGTTTAGATCTATATGACTACTTTGTTTGACAAGGTCTACTACTTTGTTGCTTACCCTACTTTCTATTTCTACCTAGGTCTCATTTAACAAATGTGGTTTGGTGCAGTCGTGTAGATGCCCTAATGGAGGTATTCTTAGGAAGGTGTCCAACCAGCGTAGTTTGAATTGGTGGACTTTTCATACTCCAAGCTACTGATTGCTTACGGTTAGTATGGATACAAGTCATGATATTTTGTACACGCCAAAAGCCTAACATTGACATCTTGGCTATTAATTATTGTTTGTGAGCTTGGTGATTGTGGGTTTCGGATGTAATGTAAGATTCTCTTCTTCACTGTTTTGTTTATTTTAATCTTTGCAGGTTGGTCAAACTATATTATAGGAACAAAGTTTGTGTTTTTTTTCACATTTGAATCCATGGTCTTATTGACAGATGCCAATATGTGTGATCATGTAGGTACTATGTGTTTGATAGTTATCTCAATTTCATATATGTTTAGATGGTCCTTTATTGGTTGCTATTTCAAGAATCTGATTTATTTCAAGAAACTGTAATATCAACTGAAAATTGCAGGTCTTGGTAATTGCAGTTTTGTTGAAGATTGTTATGAAGTGTCAGTTTCTGATAATTCAGTTCTGTCATAAAGCTCTATATTATTGTGTTCTTTATCTAAGTTTTTTTTGTGATGATATCAAGAATCGTATAGCGTTAAGTCCTCTATGAGTCCTAAAAGTGATCATTAATTAAACGTTTTTTCTTTGCTTTTTTGGGCGCTCTTACTTTTCGTTGCTTCATGTGTGTATGCAGGTTTCATATTTTTAGATTCTCTTTTAATATTGGTTCTTACAATCTTACTTCAAGGGTTTTTTGGTGAGAAACTTATTTTAAAAATTGCACGGTTTTTTGATATGGTTGGTTTTCAATAGGTAATAATGGTTGTTGGTAACGGTGGCTATGCAAAACAGGTATTAGATTCATGGAAGCTCAGCTGTCTTTTGGATCACTAGGTACCAGAATTGGAAAAATAAGAGATTGAAGGGTTGTTGGTCAGCCTTTTATGACAAATACATGGGATATCCAGGTTTAAAGTAATGATATTAAATTTGTTATTACTTATGTATTTGTTGGCTAATTGTATCGCAGTTTACATTAAGTTTATGTGCTAATTTTTATGCTGCTTGCTAGAATTTGAGGTCCATCTAGAGATAAGTGTAGGTCCATTCGTGTATATACTGATATTTGTTTAGTTTTGGGTCCATCTATATAGTATAGATTCTTTGAAAATCATGTACTACTTAGCTTTTTGCAGGTAATGGCATTCCAGGCCTTGGAGGGGATAATGAACAAGAAACATGTTCCGTTGACGCTGTGTGAGAATATCATAATTCTGTAAGTAAATAAACAAAATATGTGGCTCTTTGATAATCCTTCTGTTAGTGGTCTTCTAAATATGATGCCACCTTCATGTCGATCATTAGGTTTAATTTTAACTTACACATGGTGCTCACAAAGGTTGTTTCTACACTTATATATTTTAAGCTAAGGTTTCCAACCAAAGAGTTATCATGATATTCTGTAATCACACGTTTGTAGACTGTACTAAAGCTTAGGAGCTGAATAAAAGAGCAAGATGTTAGTTGCATTTCAGCCTATGAACTGTAAGTTTGATTTTTGATACACTGTTGCTAAAACAGGTTTGTTCCACACTTTCATTTTTTCCTCAACATTGTTTTATGTCTTGGCTATTATCATTATTAAAGGCTGGTTGTAAAGGGTACTGCTTATATTTGGTAATTTAAGTTTCTGTTTGTAATGTAGGGTTTGATTTCTCACTTCATCTCTATGATACTACTGTGACACAATCCGGTATATGTACATAATTTCGGCTGTATGTTACTACATTTTTGAAGGTGATAAGATGCTACTGCATTTCTTCTTGAAAAGGCTCGAATGCTACCAAGAAGGGGAAGAAAGGCTTGATATTCATATAGCTACCAAAGGTTTCCTATTTCCTTTTTCAAGTAGTGCAGTTGAATTTAGTTTTAATTGCTTGCGTTTTAGGTTATGAATTTGTAAACTTGATTGTAGGCAATAAAAGAGTCTTTGGATCTATTAATGATGATGGAGACGATACATTTGGATCCAGAAGGTTAGTTTTTTATTTTCACTAACCGTGTTTTTCTTATATAATACATGAAATTGTTCCATTATTAAATTTTAATGGTATTTCAAAATGGGCAGAATTAATCTGGAAAAGAAACATGAAGTTGATTATGGAGAGTCATTGCTAACCAGGTACTTAAGTATTAGCAAGTCTTTATATGTTGTTTGCGGCTTTCGTGCTGTTGCTTTATATGTTATTAGACTGTTGCTTTGAAACTCTCCAGGTACATACATGTCTGAAATTTCTAATGTTGACTTATTCAACTAAAAGCAATGTCATTAAGTATGTGAACAATTAAAGAGATAATGTTACTAATTGGTTGCACTGTAAACCTTACAAGGGAAAGGCTTAAAGAGCTGGTGCTACCAAAGAACTATGTGAGAGTGTGAGACACTTGCATGCAAGCAACTTAGAGATCACAAAAGTCGTCGTTGAAGCTGTATTTGGAAGTCTTGGTTTAAGAATTTTGATTTAATTTCTTTTGGCCTTTGTTAGAGTGTCAAGTTTGTAAATGTCTATTTTAAAGTTCTTAAATGTCTACTACAATTATAATATATTTTCAAACACAATGACTGTTTATTATGTATTCTAAATCAAACCCGTGTATTCACGGGTCAATCAACTAGTAAGAGTAAAATGAGGAGTTTAATTATTTGTAATAGTTATTTTTTATAATTGGACTATTAATATGAAACGGATTTAGATAGTAATGTGAATTTTTTTGGGGGACAGGGTGAGTATATTATTATTACTATTACTATTACTATTACTATTACTATTATTATATTCAATTAACAAACCATATCTATAAATTAACTTGATATATTGAAGGAGTTATCATGATTTTATCAAGGATGATACCTTGATATTTTCATGAGAAAAATGAGTTCATCAAAGATATTAATGTCATTTCCTTTTATTTTTATCCCTATTACTCATTTACATTTTTCTCTCCAAGTCACTTTTCTCCCTTCTTTCTAAACTATCACTCAACAACAAATATATATTAAACATTCGTTTAGATTTCTAGGTTTGTGTATTCGATTTAAGTTAATATTAAGGTGCTTTATCCAGGAAAAAAAAAAGAAAAAAAAAAGTTAATCCATGTACATCACAAGACATTCTTTTTACCAACTACTTGAATCAATGTTGTTAAAATACTCACTCTTTAGTAGTAAAAAATGGTAACTTCTTACTATTAAACAAACTATAAGCACATTAGCTACAAATAAAGATATTAACCAAAATGATCATAGGATTAGAAATTAGTTAGGAAAGAAATGGTCATAATGCTTTTAACAACCCATCGCAAAACGAGGGGCGAGTAGTACCTTGTAATGTTCAATATGTACCAACATGAAATTTGTGCTTCCTATATTCGAGGGACAACAATGTGAATTGAAAAGAGTTGACCAAGATCTATCTTAGATTCATATTTTAATATAGGTATATATGATTACCAGCTTGCTGCATTAGGTGTTTTGTGTACTCGAATGGTTTGAATAATTGATTCTTGTGCTTCCTATATATGATTACCAACTTCATAAGACATTTCATGGATCCAGTTTTTTCCCAAGCTTTCATAATAATTTCTAGTTTTCTACTTTATTTGTCGGTTAGTTATTGGATGGGCTGATCTAATTTTTGCCCCAAGCTGGCTACAGGGCTGATTAATGTTTGGGCTTTTGTACCTAACGAGGTTTTGAGCATATGAGAAGCAGGACAGACCCATACAATGTTTTCACACACATATATATGTTCTCCTATTTAATTTGCTAATCCTAATGCCATCTCCAATCATCCTTATATTGCTTTATCTTCATATTTGAAGAATAGTTTTACTTCTTTTAATCACATTTTATCTTTCAAAGTCTCTTCATTTTCGATCGGAAAATGATTGGTAAACACTCATGATTAAATATAGACCTAAAGATGTGATTGGTTGATGAGATTAAGAATGATAAAAAGTTAAACCAATCAGAATATTAGACCTAATTTTAGGTCTATGTAAGTAGACCTATATAGCTTTACTCTTTTCAATCATAACTCCAAAAATCTTATATACAAAATATTAATATCAAAGAGTGAGGTTCAAATGAGAATGGAATTTTTTGTGAGAATGAGAGAACTAATAAGAATGCGCCACGTGGCATAAAACTCATTTCCCCCTATGTTTTTAAAAATTATATAACTTATTGAAACATTATAAAAATTGCACTATAAAAAATCACCATTTTTTTCTCTTCGATTTGCCATCTCACAAGGTATACTTTCGACGACTTTTTGTTGTTGTTTGGTTTTACAAATTGTAAAAAATTAGTATCACGTGTGTTACTCGCTGGTATCACATGTGTTACCATCTGGTATCACATGTGTTACCTGTTGGTATCACATGTGTTACTCGTTTTCAAAACCCACCGGAAAACGAAAAAAATAGTTCGACGAAAGTATACCTTGTCACATTTTCTAATCTAAAACGTTGATTTTTATGGTGACATGTGGTGCATTCATATTGGTTCTTTCATTCTCACTTAATATTGTTGTACTCATTTGAACATTTACTCTAATATATAATGATATCAAAAAAGTATAGAGTAAATTACAATTTTCATCCCTGTGGTTGATCACTTTCGCATATTTTGTCCTTAAACATTTTTTCGCATTATTTGTCCCTGAATTTATACAATGTACAACTTTGATACCTTCTTTTTTCCATCAAAATGATAACTTGTCTCGATAAGTACTTTTGAAGGAGTATAACGAAAACATTGCATGAGCAATTTTTATGTCACTAGAACATTTATTTTTTAAGGGTGAGGTTTCTGGGATAAGGGGTATACGTGAGGGGAAAAAGAGAAGCCAATGGTGAGGTAACAAGTGTCCTCCTCATTTCTTCATATTTTTTATACATTTCCCCCTCCCTTTCTCATTTTTCCATTTTTTTTTTTATCTATTTCTCTTTCTTCTTTTTTTTTTCCATTTTTTTTTTCTATTTCCTTTTCTTATAATTTTTTTTTGTTAATTTTTTTTATATTAGAAAAACATTTTAAACTTTTACAAAAAAAGTAAATTTTTATTACTTGTAAAAAATTCTATAACACTTTATCAACAAAGAGAAATTGATAAATAATTAATTAATATTTGTTAACCTTTTTTTAGAAAAAAATTATCACTTTTAACAACTAAATAAAAATAATATTTTTTAAAAACTTTTTTACTGTTTATTTTTTTCTTTTTTATATCATTTTCGCATTTGTAATGTACCAGATATTATATATTACGATGCAGATGAATATCAAAAACAAGATGCAATAAAAGTAAATTATTATTGTGTTCACCAGCATTATAAACTATGATACACTAATTTTCTCTTAATATGATGTATCAAGTGTTTAAATATCATGCATCGACTTTCAAAATATATTATAAAACATGATTATTGAATTTAAAGTGGTGCATCATAGTTATAAAATATGGTGTATTAGAGTTATAATATATGGTGTATTATAGTTATAAATTATGACGCTCTGACTTTTAAATATATGATAGACATCATTAGTATATAAATTTTGGTGCATCATAGTTATAATATATGGTGCATCACAATTTTAATCTTACGATGCATAAAAGTTATAATTATGTTATATCAAAATTTATTTTTATTAAATGTATAAATACGGTGCATCACATAAATATTTGTTTATACAACTTCGTATAAAGTTGTATTTAAATATAAGGGTTAATGGTGCAGATCGGGTACGCACTTTTCACTTTGTGCCGAGTTAGGGTATGAACCCAACTTATTACTAAGGTCGGGAACAAACTTTCAAATTATTTTTCGAGGTAGGGAATATGACCGGAACAACCGGTAAACTTCAATTTTTAGCCGGTTTTTTATTTATTTAAATTCCACGTTGACGGTTTTAATATATTACAATGCCACGTTGTTAATTAACACGACACCTCATTAAATCTAATTTATCATATATTTATTAAATGAATTGTGATATATATGGATGTTATTTTCCAATTAGGTCATTTACGCAGACCCATTTTCATCTCCTCATCTCATCAGCTCGGCATCAGCAACATCCAAATGCACGATTAAGCTCTGTTTCTCTGCTGCAATCTTAAAGGTAATCGTCTCTACAATAGAAAATTGATTGATAGTTGTTAATTTCGTTAAACCTGCAAAATCCCAATATTTTGGAACCCTAAATTTTCCAATTTTGTTTAACCTGCAGAATGACGAATAAATTGAAGGTTACTTTCTATCACGAAGGTATTTTTCGGCATTCGAGAGATTCGTTGACGTATGAAGATGGTGAACACGACGTCATACATAATGCAGACTTTTCCAACGTATCATACACCAAAGTCGTTAAACATTTAGCAAGGTGCGTTAGATTACCTATTCAAAGCTTGTATTACTGTGTTCATGGTGAGCCGTTGCATGAGGGTTTGAGAGAGTTATCAACTGATGGTCACATGGTGGATTTAATGCACGTGGGTAATTCAAATGGGTGTAAATTAAGGCTTTATGTAGAACATCATGGGTATGATGTAATGGCTTGGTTAAGAAATGATATTGTACACGATGAGAGTGAGGATGATACTGATGTAGAAGTAGAGGACGATTTTAAGCCTTATGTTGATTTACATAATGAGGGTGAGGATGAGGTAAACATTGATAAGAGAAATATAGAGGACCCCTTCTTAACAAAGTTGTGCAGTGGTACATTTATTAGTAACTTTGATGAAAATGTGATATATGATCCATTTGACCCACATAGCACTGGTGAGAAAAAGAGTGGTTATGAGGTCCAAGAAAAAGAAATTGATGAGCAATATAAGGTGAAGCCTGGTATATATTATCCTATTCATAACCCTAGACAACATTGGAAGGATCAAGAACCCATTTTAGGAATGAGGTTTGAGGATAACATTCAAGTGAAACAAATGATGATTAATTATGGGGTTGCTAATGGCTATCAACTGTGGTATAGTGAAAATGATTACAAAATATTGCTCATAATGTGTGGCAGAGATGTAGAAGCAGGGAGATGTGCTAGTCATGGGAGAAAAAGAAAGAGAGCAGAAAAATTAGCTGTTGAGTTGAAGGCAGCAGAAATGGGAGAGTGTAGTGTAGATGGTGCTAAAGGACAAGCAACACCAACCAAGAAGGGTAGACAAGCAACACCAACCAAGAAGGGTAGACAAGCAACACCAACCAAGAAGGGTACACCTAAGAAAGGGAAGAAAAAGGTGACACCCAAAAAAGTGAAACCAACTCTTGCTAGAAGGAAGTATAAGATGTATTGTCCATTTAGACTGTGGGCCAGCTGGATGTCAACTGAGAGGTCATTTCAGATTAAATCACTTATTCCAACACACAGTTGTGTTAGGAATTTTGATTTGAATCCACTTGTGAGCTTTAAATGGATAGCTAAACATTATGCAAATGACATAGTTGAACACCCTAAGATGACATACAGAGAGATGAAGACAGATATAAAGAAGAAGTTTCTGATTAATGTGAGCATAGGGCAGTGCAAGAGAGCTAAGCAAAGGGCTCTCTTTGATCATGAGGGTGGGTTAAAGGAACACTATGCCAGACTTTGGGATTACAAGGATGCTATCCTTGCAAGTAATCCAGGATCCAATGTGAAATTAGAAGTGGATGAGAAAGGTCAGGGAGAAGCATATTTCAGGAGGATGTATATATGTTTCAAGGGTATGAAGGATGGATGGAATGGGAACTGTAGAAGGGTCATAGGTTTGGATGGTTGTTTTCTGAAATCTACAGTGAAGGGTGAGCTTTTGACAGCCATGGGCAGGGATGCAAATAATCAGATGTATCCCATAGCATGGGCTGTGGTTAATGTGGAGAACAAAGATAACTGGTGTTGGTTTTTGGCTGCCCTTTCTGAAGACCTTAACCTGTACAATGGTGCTTACACATCAATCATTTCGGATGGTCACAAGGTATGTTACCCTATTATTTATTTATTTTCTTTATCATACACCTTAAACTGAACATAGACACCTTTATCATACACCTTAAACCTGTACAATGGTGCTTACACATCAATCATTTTGCATTGGTTAATGGTTACATGTTTCTGTTATAGGGTCTAATTGAAGCAGTGGGTACTTGGTTACCTTTGGCTGAACACAGACAGTGCACAAGGCACATTTATGCAAACTTCAAAAGAAAGTGGTCAGGTGTACAATTCAGGAGTTTGTTCTGGTCTGCAGCTTCCTCAGTTGTCCAGTCAAGATTTGAAGGTATAATGGAACAACTAAAGACATTGGATGAGGCTGCATACAATTGATTGATTGAGAAGAACCCAAACAGTTGGTGTAGGGCCTTCTTCCAGATGGATAGAGCCTGTGCAGCTTATGAGAATGGAATTTCTGAGAGCTATCACAAGGCAATATTAGATGCTAGGCACAAACCAATAATCACTATGTTGGAAGACATACGTATATATCTAATGCAGAGGTTGTATGACATGAGTCAAAAAGCAAGAGCTTTGCAAGATGAAGTATGTCCTTCAGTCAGAAAGTATTTAGAGTTGCAGAAGGTGGTTCAAAGGTATGATTTACTTGCATAACTACTTTATATATCTAATGATGTTATATTATGTATCCTAAAGGAACACATATGATTCAGGGATTGGATAGTGTATGCTAGTGCTTTCCAGGAGTTTGAGGTAAGGAGTGCATGTGATTCCTTCTGTGTGAACTTGGACAACAGGACTTGTAGTTGTAAGTTGTGGGATCTATCTGGTATCCCTTGTACACATGCTGTTGCAGCATATGTGTACTGTAAAAGGGAACCAGAAGAAGGTGTCAATCCATGGTATACAAAGGGGTGTTGGCAGAATACTTATGCATATAGTATTATGCCAGTACCTGGAACATCAATGTGGGGACATAGTAAAGAGATCACAATAGTACCCCCTTTGGTTAGAAGGATGCCAGGAAGGCCTAAAAAGAAAAGAATTCGACACCCAACTGAAAATGATCATCAGGTGAGTAGAGTGGGAAGAGTTATGACTTGTAGTAATTGTCAGGAAAAATGTCATAATAAAGCTACTTGTAAAAATGCCAAGAGAGATCCACCACCAAAGGTACCTAGAGGTGGAGGCAGGGGAGGTAGAGGAAGTGTGGCACAGAATGCAAGTGGTGTAAAAGAACCAAGTGGTGTTGAAAATCTGGTAGAGGTATAACAATGTCATAGCTTTATATCATTAGCTCATAGGCTTAATATTATTACCCTAATTATTATTGTGACCAATTTGTAATTCATAGGTACCCATTGAGACTGAAACTGCAAGTGGTGTGGAGCATGAAAGTGGTGTAGAAGAAACTGCAGGTGGTGGTTCAAAGGTATGGTTTACTTGCATAACAATGTCATAGCTTTATATCATTAGCTCATAGGCTTCCATATAATAATTATTAATAACACCAATTTGTAATTCATAGCTACCTGTTGAGACTGAAACTGCAAGTGGTGTGGAGCATGAAAGTGGTGTTGACACTGGTACATTTGATGACATTGCACCTCCATTGAATCAACCAGGTACACAGGAAAGCCATGTGAAATCCAGTGAAGCAGCAGAAGCAATGTTCAGAGAGCTTTGCAACAAACCAAAGAGGAGAAAGTCAGAGAGGATTGCTTCTATATCTTTCAAGTTTAAGGCAGACAAGTTTGGGACTGGATTGAGCCTTGAAAGACCACTTGTGTTGAGAGATGATGATGCAGCTTAGTTAGGTGATTTGCAACTTTTTTGTGTAGAAGCCCTTTATTTTGTATCGCTTAAGGGTCTACTATGGTGATCGTAGTATGGTGATCTTAGCAGTAACTCATCTCACCATATATGGTGATCAAACAATTAGTATGTATGTAACCCTATTTGGATGCTGTTTGGATGCTGTCAAAAATATGTATGTAAAGGTCTTGCTACTTGGTATTGGGTCAATGCACAGTTGGTGTAGCATTTCCATATTTTGGACGGATCAATATAGTTGTTTATTAACCCTTTATTGAGGTGTGCATATTTTGAGTTGCTCAATGGTTTTTATGTCAACATGAATATAATAGTCAAAAGTTGTAGCACTAGCTTTCCATTACCACAAAATCACAATGTATGTCAACATGAATATAATAGTCAAAAGTTGCAGCACTAGCTTTTCATTACCACAAAATCACAATTTACATTGTGCACTAAACTGCAACTACCAAATTACCAACTAATGAAAACTACACTGCTGCTACTACATTTACTTGCTGCAAACCCCTACTGCAACTACTACAACTTCATACACAAGGTCATACCTATTATATCAAAAGATGTGTGTCCAAACCCTTAAAACAACAACACATACACAAGGACAATAGCAAGACAGATAGACAACTTCATGAAGACTTTTAGCTTCTTCTTGGTCGTCATAACTTCAACTTGCAGCAACCCAATACTTTCTTCCATTTCAGACCGGTAGAATGCAAAATCGTCTTCCAATTTGCTGTATTTTTCTCTGCAACTCATCATCTCATAGTACGATTCTCTTTGGTCTCGATCCAAGCTTTGATTTAGCTCATACAGGTTAGCTTTGTACCACTCACTTTTCAGTTCATCATCTACCCAATACCATGCTTTGCATCTCTTCCATGGAATCTGATTCGAAAATATGGAAAGAAAATAAATAAGGTAACAACAACAACAAACGAATTGGGTTCCATAAAGGTGTATTACCAGCGAATCGGGGCAAGTCAAGAATCGCCTACAAGGATTGGTAATCGTCCATGAAGTACGCTGTTTCAATGGTTGCGGGGGATCGCATTTGCACATCCGTGGGATTTTGAAGTTGATTGATCTGGCGCTCGATACCTCAGACATCGTCCAATTTGGAGTTGCTCACTTTGGGAGTTAACGATCTGGAAATTAGGGTTGAAGTGAGGACGAGACGGGCGTTAAGAGTTCATATATATTATTATAATTATGACGTGGACGATGACACGTGGATTTTTTTGATGACATGGATGCCACGTCAGCTTTTTATAAGTGAAACCGGTAAAAATATGTCATATTCCCTACCTCGAAAAATAATTTGAAAGTTTGTTCCCGACCTTAGTAATAAGTTGGGTTCATACCCTAACTCGGCACAAAGTGAAAAGTTCATACCCGATCTGCACCATTAACCCTAAATATAACAATGTGAGATAAAACAACAACAGAAAAAAGGTTGGAAAAAAAAATCGACAAGTGGAGAAATGAAGAAGGTGAATAAATGGAGAAGGACACTTGTCACCTCCTCGTTTGCTTCTCTTTCTTCTCTCCTAAAACTAATTCCTTTTTTTTAAACATGGTTACGTTTGGTTGCTAAGCCAATTCCATGTACACTTTTCCGTCTGTAATTTCTGACATATATAGTATATTTCGTAGTAACAAAATTCCTTCGATGTGTTTTCTTGTTATCTCTGTATGAATGGCTCCTTAAAATTTTCGGGAATGGAATACAAGTATACAGGGAGTTTGACGTTTACTAGAGTTCCCTCACTCCAGTTTTTCTTAGCAAATGTTCCTCTAAATTAGCATCATAAGCCGTCTGCAACGATATTACCATTCGCGAACAAACTCAATATTACTATAGAAGTCCACTTCGAGCATTGATAAATTTAAATAATTTTACAAAAAAAATGAAAAAAGGAATTTTGGTTAAAATGATAATACATCACATCATATCATATGAAAAATCTGCTTAAATGACATTAAATTCACCACTAGCATGAACTTCTTTTACCCTCCTTTCATATTCATCTTCTTCTTCTACATCTTCTTCATCAACTTCTTCCTCTTTTTCATCGTCTTCTTCTGCTCCCCAACCGAAATACCCAACTGATCTTGATGATGGCGGAGGATTTCTTGCTTCTGCCACGATCTTCATGATCTCATCTACACTCTGAAGGGAAAAACTCGGGTTATCTTTTTGATAATAGTTGGTTTGTGTAGATTCCATCAGCTCTCTTGGTAGATTCTTTAAGAACCATGGATGATTCTTGATTTCTTTGATAGTAATCCTCTGTTCAATCATAACGCAATAAGATTAATCGTCAAAATAAAACAAGTTGATTGATTTATTTGACTTTCTATAAAACAGTTCATACCCTTGAAGGATTCGCAACAAATATTCGTGAAAGAAGCTGTTTGCATTCCTGAGATATGTGAACATAGTCTGGGATCTTGTATTGAATGCCCATAATACGCTGCAAGACAAATTAAGGGCGGGTCAGCTAAACTATCAGAATCGGTTTGGGTCAAGTTATGTAATATATCTTAGGTGTGTCACAGGTTGGGTTGGGGTGGGTTGGGGTGGGTTGGGTTGGGTCGGGTCGGGTCGGGTTGATAGCCACCAGTTTTGTTTGTTTTCTTTCACTTTTATTGAATTTTTTTAATATGATCAGAAAAACTTCATTACCATGATAAAACTCTGTTTTTTATATACTATAAACAGCTTATAAGACTGTAAGTGCTTGAACAGTGGCGGATCTTGAGCACATTTCATGGGGGGGCCAAAATCATTTAATACGTCATACATACTTGAATAGTCATTTTATAGATTTCGACGGTATTATGCGAATACAAATAAATAGGCGATTGAACTTGATACAATTTCATTACATTTTTAACTTATTTGATTAAGTCGTCGAAGTTCAAACATACAATGAATAAGCAAGCAATTAAATTTTCTTTATTGACTAATAAAAAGTGTATTTTAATTATATTATATATAAATCTTTTATTTTAACAATTTTAAATAGAATGTATAAAGTTTAATAATTATATAGTTACGAATGGATCTTGTAACATATAACATAGTTTAGGATAAAAGGTGTTATGTTCATAATAATGTGGTGAAAAGTACTAAATTTTTATGTGCATAACTGCATACGACTATATAAGTTTATATGTTAATAATAGAAGGAGTAAAATTGACAAGTATAAAAACTAAAGGGGTTTTAGTGTAATAAATGGTACAAATTACTAAATTAGTACAGGCTGTACAGCAGGCACGAGCTCATCTTCTTTCTTCCCCGTTAGTCTAGAAAAGTAAAGTAAAGTAACATCTCATACCGTCTTTCGCGTGTTAGGGCTCAATACCGTCTAAGACAGTCTATGGGGGAGGTTAGATGTAGACGGCCTTACCCCTACCAAAGGTAGAGAGGCTGCTTCCATTTCTACCTAAAGGTAGAAAGGACCTCCGACCTTTTTGCAGGGGATGGGATTTTAAACCCCTGACCTCTTGTTCAGAGGCAAGGAACTCAGCCACTAATCCAACCCTGCTGCTTTTTTTTTCTTCCCCATTAGTCTATTACCTCTTAATTCCACCATTAACATTTTTCTACCTAAAATAAATAGATATATATATACTACTTGCTCAGAATTTTGGGGGGCATAACCCTTCCCTGCCCCGATAAAGATCCGCCCATGTGCTTGAATTGAATGCATTAAATTCAAATAAGGTACTAAATAAACTTCAAGAGAATTTTGATGTGTTTGACCCTTTATCATAAAGAAACAACTAGAATTAACAAGTTATAACATGAAGGATTAACAAGTTATAACATGAAGGGGTTGACATTCTAAGTTTTTTTTCACCACAAGTACTTAATTATTGGCACTTACTGTAATGGTTTTTCTGAAGTTTTTGGGATCAGCCGGATCTTCGAAAGGATATGCTCCCACAAGCATAACATATAGTGTTACTCCACACGACCACACATCCGCCAACTACATCGTATATGATCATGAAAAATATATCAATATATATATAACAAATTATAATGTGAAACATACATATCAGCACATATGTTGTTCAAACGCATAATGTTTCATTACAAAAATGACTTGAGAATATTATGATTTAATATGTACCTTGCCATCATACTCTCGACGAGATAGAACCTCAGGGGCGATGTAAGCCGGAGTTCCCACAGTTGATTTGGGTCTTGAGTGTAAAAGTGATGACTATACACAAACATTAAAAATCCATATTTTAATATCATGAATTGTTGGCTTCTACTTAAGAGGGAAATGATGATGTACTTCTTATTACATTTGTTTATCAATTCATCTTATTTACATAAAAAATGCCCAAAATACAATAAGCAATAAACTGAAAATTAGATTATTACCTTTGAATAACCGAAGTCGCATATTTTGAGACGAGGTGCTCGACTTCCATCTAAAAGTGTATTTTCCAACTTCAAATCTCGATGACATATTTGCTGCACGTCACAGAATTTAAAATCTTTAAAAAGGGTAGCAAATTGTTATGAACCCGCCTTAATTCCATATTATGTTTGTTTATTGCTTCTCTTAATATATATGTGTCTTGATGGTAGCCTAGTAGTGGGAGACATGTAACATAAAACCGAATGGTAGCCTAGTAGTGGGAGACATGTAACATAAAACCGAAGATCACGAGAATATCTTACCCTTTCTTAGCTTTTCTTTGTATATGCTAAATTGTTAATGATATATAAACACAAAAATGCATACAAGGATGAGTATATTACAAATATGCATATAGGATGTTGTATGCGTGTTACTTTTTGTAATGTACAAATTACTTCACCTTATCTTTAGTTCATGTGAATACTTTTATCTATGGATAAGTATTTATTATAAATATATTCAACTAGTTCAATTAAATATAACACGTACAAGTATATGATTGTTATAAGTTGCAAGTTTATAATAATAAAACCGAGAATGTTACCATGGAGTGGCAAAAGGAGACCCCAGAGATCAATTGCTGAAAAAAATACCTTGCCTGCAAAATTATTTTGCAAAATAAATATTAACATTAATCATACATATATCATCATCAGTTCATCATTATCATTACTTTTAATTTATTTTATTTTTTGATCAGAATCGTTAACATTAATTTGGTACTATAGCTAGCAGAAAACGAAATATAACAGATCATAACCTCGTCTTCACTAAATCTCCCTGCGGTGCATATACGATCAAAGAGCTCTCCACCCGCAGCATATTCCATCACGATTGCTAAATGTGTTGGTGTCAATACAACCTTTAGGCACATACATAAACCAACATTAGACAAACCATAAATGAACTAACACAAATTTTCAACAAGTAATGCTATATAGGACTACTTACATAGATGATAGACCTACAAGTAAGCCTAATTTTCTGATTGGTTAAATTTTTTCTCTCTCTTAATCTCATCCAATTAATTTTTCAAACCCACCAATCACATCTTTAGGCCTATATTTAGTCTTATACTTTTAGGTCTACCAATCATTTTCCATTTTCAACGGTAAACCATATAAGTAAGACGTTTACTAGATACCTATCTTAACGAATTTACTAAATACCTTACAGAACCAAATTTTAGTACTTCATATGTTCCAATTTTATTGACCATATTACTATTTTTATCCGTCCTAAAAATTTGTCTAGTTGCTAAAAGTAACACTTATAAATGGATAAAGTTCCTATTTTACCCTTCTTTAACATGATAATCATCAATAATTAAATTAAACTTTCTGTTATTCTAAACATCAAATGTTCTACAAGTCAAAATTGATTTAATGAAGGACAAACTTGACATTTTATTGATGTATCTTGAAATCAATTATATATGTTATCGGACGGAGAAAGTCCGATTTTAGTAATATTCCAAAAACGTGCATATATAGACATATATACCTCTTTGAATCGGATAATATTAGGATGCCGAAGCGATCTATGGTTTATAATTTCTCTTGCCACATTTTCGTCAATCTGCATCCATCATTTCACACAAAGAAAAAACTTAGTAAATCCGATAATAAACATAATAATACGAGCAATAAACAAAAACATACTGACTCGATTAACCATACCTTTTGACCACGTTCGATGTATTTCATTGCAACGAGATCTTTGGTCTCTTTATGTCTCATAAGCCTCGCAACGCCAAAGTTTCCCGATCCAAGATCCTTCACTACCTCATATTTGTCCATGGAGATGACGTGCGAGTATTCGACTCACTAATCACCTCCAATTAGTAGTTAATTGTGTTCAAAAGAGCTTTGTAAGTATGTATGTTGAATGTATATAGGTATACAAAGTGTGTGTATATATATACATACACATATTAGTGTAAATGAAGATGGGGTAGAGAACACGTGGGAAGGAGACTTTGGATAGATGGAGGTCGGCATGGAAACTCACATGGACTTCCACGAACTCCCATGACTCCAATCATTAAATAATTATAATTATATATATTATTTGATTTTTTCAATGTAAAATGATTTACTAAAATGTCCAACGTTCAAAAGAATCAAAACTATTTTAAGTTGCTTTTAGAATGTATTGAGTATATGATTTTGTAAGTTTAGGATTTCAAGCTTGTAAGTTTAGGATTTCAAGCTTCTAAATTAATATACTGTCTATATCATGTAAAAAAATTAAAAAATAAACAACTTGTAAAATCAACTTTGTCTCTTCACCGATCGGTCCCATGACCAACATTCATTAGTGAGTAAATCTCGTAATCCGCACTTAAAGGAACATGCAACCGGAAAATGGGGATTGAACTCCTAACATCCGCTTTTATGCTGCATATCCCCACTAGCAGACTATCGCGGGACTATCATCAAGAGTTCGGTTGCCTTGTTAAATTTGATTTAATAATACATAACTAGTGATGGATAAATCAAAGTTTTGTCCTATATTAGTTCATTGTATACTAGATTGAGTTATTATTTTATATAATGAATTGAAAAGTAAATTATTTGAAAAGTTGAGCAAACTCTACTCAACCCAAGTGAATTATTTTCTTATTACATGTATGATAGTTGATACTGTAGTTGATTTGATATAAAAAATGTTTGACTTTTATAACAGAGAAAATACACATTAAATGCCAGGGATAACGAAACAATTATGTTGGGGTGATGATATTTCCACCATCATTTTTTATAGATCCATCAAGAATGTGCATGACAGAATTGTACTATACAAGTAAATAAAGCATGTTGATGGTGTATCTATCAAAAGTGATGGTGGATTTATCACCACCCATTATGTTGACTTAGATCAATATAATATCGAATTTATTTTATCAATAACTCAAAAAAAGGCATAAATTGTTTGATTATTCAGAATCTTTCGTAATGCAGACTACAAGTAAATTTGCGTGCAATCGGTGTATTTGAAGAGACAAATTGTGAACATTCAAAATAGTAGAAAGGCTATTGTGTAAAAAAAAAAATAACATAATTTGTTCATAGTTTATACACAAATTTAGTATTTAATTCTTGGTCAATTTTTTTAAAATGGCTTTTCATGATGATAAATCATATTCAATTCACAAATAATCAAACTTTGTGAATTACATCCAAAAGTTAATTGGATTTTGATAAACATAACTCTAAGAACACGAGGAATGATAACATTGAATAGAGCAATGAAGCTTGAAAAATGGAAGAGTGTGAATGATACTAATTTTTCAGTGTTCTTTAAGTGTTTTCAAAATAAAAATCAATATTTTCGTTTGAAAAAAAAACACCTCATTTCTCATCATCTCGGGTCAGACGTTGTTTTGGCACGACGTTGAAAATGCCGTTGTGGAATGGGGGAACACCGTTAGATGACGGGAATAGCTTCACTTTGTGTACTCTAAGACCTATATATGTTTAAGAATCATATCTTTCTTCTACTATATATAAAAAGCACATATTTAATCAAATGTTGACACATAAGCACCTAAAATGGTGTCATGTGTCAACTAACAGAAATAAAAATAATAATACTTATACATTATATAACCAAAAAATAATTAAGCTCTAATTCTTCAACTTTACATAGTCACATTTAATGACACATGTTATCATTATCATTCATATTTACAAGAAGCTCACATTCTCTAAGACATCATCTTCTACATGTTAGGCACATAGGCATCCAAAATGTGTGATAATATTCTTAATTTTCATTAAAGTTGAAAAACATGCATGCTAATATTCATTAAAGAAAAACTTAAGACGTGTAAGCATCACTTATTAAGGCTAATAACATAATGAGCGAGTTTCAATTAAAAACAAACGATAAAAAGTTATAATGTGTTAGAAATAAACAATATTAGCATTGCAATTCCATTATCGAGTTAAACTCTTTTATACTTAACATAATATTGCACTTGCAAATATAATAATCTTAACTTTAGATGGTACAAACAAATTGTTATGACACAAAGTTATGATAATGCCTTCATAACACATAATCACCATCCACTATCAATTATATAACTATTATTATTATTAAACCACACCATTTCAAATTTATTAAAAAGATATAATAATTAAATTATTAATATTTAACTATATTATTTATCATGTTACTCTTTTTATTTTTATTTTTACTATACAACAAAGTACCACATATCATTTTTGATAACCTTACACTTCAACATTTTTGAGTCTTTAAGTGAGCACTGTTTGGATAAATTGGTGATCCTTATTATACTATAAAACATTCGTGATATTTTAGAATGAAGTTAAAAGGCAAGAAATAAGAAAAGGAAAAAAAGAAGAAGATGACTTTCAAACGTTAAATGAATTACAACGTATTGCATATTATAAATATGACAAAACATATTTATTATTATCGTAGATTAGGATTGAACTCGCAACCAATTATTTAATCGATTTATAACAATAAGTCAAATATATTTTGTAAAATAATAATGCTTTTACATGATCATCACAAAAGAAAGCAAAAATTGAATTTTATTTTTAAAAAAAGTTAACGCCGCTAAAAATCTATAATAGTAAATGACATGGGCCGTGCATTTGCACGTCAATTTTCCTTCCTAGTTCATACATAAAATGACGGTACACTAAGTATATTAAGGATAATATATATACTTATAAACGATTGTTATTAAGATACATATAATTTATACATGTCTGAATTTTTTAAACATAGCTTTAATGGTTTATATTTAGCGTTTTTCGAGTTGAATTGATCGATCATACAAAATAAGTTAGACACTAATATAAGCTTATAGAAAACAGAGTTTTCTAGTACTTTCTAAAAGTAGTTTATTATGGTAGTATTAATCCAGGTTGTTGATTTTAGTTATGGTAGGAAACACATGAGTGTGAGGTCAGTCTTGGATCTGCAGAGTCGCCGTTGAGGAAGGAGAATCACAGCTGCATATATGCATGCGTACACCACTTTGACTTTTATTTTAGTCGGTTGCTGTTTGGTAAAATATCTGTTAGCTATAGCTGTGGATGTAGCTATAGACTGTAAGATGTAACTTTATTTGTATAATACTGTTTGATAAATGATAAATTTAAAATGTAAAATGACATAAATGGACATCAAATATAAAAATAAATTATAAGCATAGCTAAGGAAAATTTAACGAATACAAGTTCGTTACATACAATGAAGGAAATTAGCAAGTTCGTTACATACAATGAATGTCAGAATAGTTCGTTACATACAATGAATGTCAGAGCATAGTTCATTACATTTTCGTGCACTTACCCCTATAAATAATGTACTTTATCAATTGGATAAAATAACAGTCAAGTTACGTAAAATGACACAAAATAATAATAATAAAAAATTTAAACATTAAATACACATTTAGCAAAATAAATTCCTTACGTAAATTTAGTTAGTACTATTTTAAAGAAATATTGAATCTTATTTTATATAATAATAATAATTATTATTATTATTATTATATTTATATTATTATTAATAAGGATTTTGCTATTTGTAGCCCTAAGGGCTATGTTTAAGGGTTAGATTCGTGCATAAAAAAGTTGTATATTTGGTTGGTTGGGGGAAGTTATATTTAGGGGGTGGGTGGTTATTATTAAGGTACAAACATTCAATGCGTGTTTAAATTTCTTATTCATAGCCCTTAGGGCTACGTATAGCATTTTCCAATAAGGATTACAAGTGTTATAGGCGAGAAACGGATGATGTCAAATGAAGAAATCCAGTGTGCTTTTATTTTGGATAAGGGAGAAAAAAGTCAAAGAGTAGATCTATGATGCACGTTATATAACGGTAATTATTGAGGGTATTTAAAAGCTTTGAGGAGATTTTAGCTTTTTTTTTTTTTTTGAAGGCCGAATATATTAAAAAGACAACTAGCAAGATACTAGATGCCAATAACGTACAAATGTACATACACCAATAAGAATCACCTTACTTCTAATACCACCCGACACTCAAGATCCGGACTGCGAGGGAGATAAAAGGGATGAAAAAAACCTAACCGAAGTCAGGAAAAAATCCCCGAAAGTGAGAGCCGAGCCACCGGTTTTCACCTCACCCCTTTTTTGATAATTCCCAAATGGATCCTGAGATAGCTACCACAAGAGGAGCTTTTAGCTTTTGATTTTGAAAAATAAAGCTCCTGTAAGTTAAAAGTTTTGTTTGGACGTAGAGGCTTTTAGCTTTTAAATACATATAAAAGCTCCTATTGTAAATGCTAAATGAGCAAGCGTTTCAGAATTACTGAACCATTTTGTGATAATATTACCTAAATACCCTCAATAATTACCGTTATATAACGTGCATCATAGATCTACTCTTTGACTTTTTTCTCCCTTATCCAAAATAAAAGCACACTGGATTTCTTCCTTTGACATCATCCGTTTCTCGCCTATAACACTTGTATTTATTAATAATAATATATAATATAAATATAAATATAATTATTATTATTATTATTATTATTATTATTATCTACTATCTAATCTATAATAATAATAATAATAATAAATATTTATAACACCCCTCTTTTACATACCATGTAAAGTATGATTTACTTCGGAAGCGTAGGTTTAAAATGAACATTTCACAATATAAATATATATAAAAGATCACAACATTTCAAAACAACGTGATTGGGATGTTATTTAATTTCAAAACACTTATATTTAAATATTCCATATCAGAGAATTTATCCAGCTGTCAAACATTCCTTGATTCCACTTCTTGCTAACCCACTAAATCATAGCTTATAACCTGCAAGAAGTATTTGATGTGGGGGATTAGCACAAAGCTAAGTGAATGAATAAGTCACACACAATTCAACTTAGCATAACCATCTGTTTACCCCAAATACCCGTAAACAAACACATAATGATCATATGGGGATCGGTGGTTCTTGGGAGATCATGATACCGCGGGATTCACCAAGAACACTTATCAAGACTAACCGTATGTACATACGGACGAGACCGATAGCTAATAGTTACTACAACCAACACAGATATCACCAACAACATATGTACCAAGACATTGTGCATTACCAGTAGTAACCCATTAGCCCAACATCTATGTTGACCCCAATTTACTTTCAAGCACATTGCACGTAGATTCAATAAACAATAATCTATAATCATCCAGATTAATATTGATATCTACGTTTACTTGTTGCAACCAAACAGTTACAACTAAATCAAAAGGTGAGTAACAAATCCACTCACCGATACCTCTGTCGTTTCCACACTCAGTAGTCTTATATCACTGAGTCTTTGGAGGATCTGAGAATAACAATCGAATATAAGTTAGTAACTTGTCTCATAAATACATAACTTATATCAAATACATAATACACAATATTACAGCATGTCTCACAGACCTGGATAATATCATATCAGTATTTACTATTCACAGTATTTACTATTCACAGTATTTACTATTCGGTATTTACTATTCACTATACCGTATTTACTATTCACTATACCATATTTACTATTCGGTATTTACTATTCACTATACCGTATTTACTATTCACAGTATTTACTATGCACTAGGCACTATTCATCAATCATTAATCATCTGTACTATGCACTATGCACTATTCACTATGCACTATTCACTATACACTATGCACTATGCTGCACTGTTCACTCATCTTCAACATTAATTTTTATAAAATTACTATGCATTCATTTTTAAGCCTTTTAATAAGCTTATTGGTATATATTAACTTCAAATAAGCATATATAACAACTTTTCAAGCTTCAATTTCATAACTAATCAATAATGTATATAATTCAATCAAAATCAAAATCATATATATATATATATATATATATATATATATATATATATATATATATATATATATATATATATATACATACATATATATATATATAGCTCGCGGAGCTACATACCGGAAAAAGAAAAGGATCTCTCTATTACTTTGAGAGGAGAATCATTGGTTTGACCGACGGACTACGTGGGAAATACGAGACCGTAACCTGGCAAAGGGGAAAGAGACGATGGCAACGCACCTGATACAAGAGGGGGGAGTCCGAACAGCCTTGTACGTACGCCGCTCACGCGAAGAAGTTTTTCTCTAATTCCAAAAAGTAAAGCCACCATTCTTCAGTGATGAGCTCTAGCGAACAAATCTTATGTCTTTTTCCCAGAGAAAAATTGATTTCTACTAGAACAAGTCCGCTGCGTCAATGAAACCGAAAGAAAGAAAAAAACCAGTGCCTTTCGTATAGATCAAGACTTGTAGCTTCCATTCGTTCTCCCCTCTCGGTTGGCCTTTGCCAGCCACTAGAGCAAGTAAGAGAACCTACAGTGAATGAACTTAAAGAACCGCAGATTTTTACCGGCATTTTTTATTAACATAATGACACCGAGCCCTTATTGCAGCCCATGCTACTGAATCAGCTTCTTTATTTTTAGTGCCAACAATTAAGAATTGTTTTCCCCTACTTGCTGCATCAAAAACCAAATCACAAGTTCGTGTTACTTCGTCTGCACTGGTTTGTACACGAATGCGTGAGTTATACCGAGTACTCAGTAAATTATAGACCACTTCAAATCTTCGTTTTCAAGAAAGAGAGAGCCCCTTTGACGGAGAGAAAGACTCCGGGGATAGATAGTCAATGGCCTATGAGGAAGACATCTCCTCTGTTTTTGCTCTTCTTTTTGGCCTTTGGGCTTTTTTTTGACTGTCCAACTCAATATCTTAAAATAGAAGTCATCTTTCTTCAAAGGACGTTGACTCTGCTTCCTTGATTGAATAATCGAAGGTGAATCAATCAGACAGGACGAACGTGTGATAACAACACTTGCTTTCGTGCTGGAATTCCCCTTGGCGGCACTCACCTCTCTTTCCCTTGCTTTGCTCCCGTTTACCACAATGGCTGTCTCGCTGTCTACTGGAGCTCGGATCCGTTTTTCCAAGTGCAGGATAACCCCAAGGGGTTGTGGGTTTTTTTCTACCAATTGGGGCCTTCCCTTCACCACCCCCATGTGGATGGTCTACAGGGTTCATAACTACTCCTCTTACTATCCAAGATCTGGTCTTCTCCACAAGTACTAGAAAGTATGGGATCTCTACAACTTGTTCCACAAACTAAAACTATCGGTCAAGGAAGCATACGTCTCTAACTCGGTTCATCCCCTAGGTACCCGGATAAAAGTATATATATATATATATATATATATATATATATATATATATATATATATATATATATATAAACTTACAGATTAAAGAAGAAGCAAGAGATTGAATCAATCCAGCAAAATTCTCTCTTTTCTCTCTTTCTATTTCTCTCTGTTTTTTTTTTCTTTATGGTGTTATGATTGATTAAGAATAATAAGACATATATATATATATATATATATATATATATATATATATATATATATATCTATATATGTGTACTACATTTGATCCCCGTAAATTTATTGTCTGGAACCAGAAAACCATTTGCGAGGTCAAATATTTTATTTTACCGACAACTTTATTAATTTAAAACAATTAATAATTTATCAATCACATTGGGATATTTGACTCCTATTCCAATTATTTTCAACTAGTTCAAACAATATTATTTTCAAACACATTAAATAATAATTTAAAATCAGGAAATAATATTAAAACGACTAAGCCCGATTTGCGGATGTTACAATATTAATAAAAGAAAACTTGTCCTATGAAATTTTTTGTCAAAATTGAGAGCTATTGACTAATCAGAAGCTTTATTTTCAAACTTCTTCCAATCAACCAATAAAATCTATTTATTTACCTAAAAAATCTCTTTCAAGAAAAACAAAATAAAAAAAATACGGAATAATCTAAATATAAAATAAATCATATCTATCCTACATCTAATCTAAATTTTATCCCACCTTCGTGTAATCCCAATTATTTATTTTATACGATATTTTTCCCATACATGATGATGAAGTTTATTATTATTATTATTATTATTATTATTATTATTACTACTTATTCATAATTATTATAGTTAGAATATTTTGAGTTTTATAAAATGCATGACTTTTATTTTTCCCCAATCAAATTATTTCTTTTTATACTACGTAACTGTTAATTCATAAACTCTTTGTTGTGTAAAATTATAAATCTTACTTTTAATTCAATGAAACACGTATCAATACTTAATTTAAGATTTTTGTTTATAGACAGGTTCGCATTAAAATCTCATGTATATACGATAAATAATTATTAAATATAACCTTCAAAAGAGACGAAATTTGGCCACCTATTAAGTTTCAATTAACTAATCAAATTCATTACTTACCTTACAATTATAATGTAAAAATATATATAAACTATTGGTTTTAATTCTTTCCTAATCATTGTGATTCACCTTGCAAATTTTAACAACAGTAGCATAGAATTTCATGGGAGATATTGGAAGAAGGACTTAACGTACTAATTGTAACAAACATAGTGCTTCTAATATAGTTGTGATTCATCTTCCAAAATTTAACAACAATAGTATGGTCTTCCACGGGAGATAATGAAGAAAAGGACTTAGACGTACTAATTGTAAAAAACATATCACATAAGAATTGTTATGACAAATATAACATAAAAAGATGTACCACAAATACTTTAAGAAACCATCAATTTCATCCATTTGACAATTATTAACCAATTAAATAAATTTTTTACCTAGAAATCTATTTTCAATTCAATAAAACTTTAAGTTAACATATTAGTATGATTTCTCTTACAAATTAATTAATTATGTGTTATACATTCATATAATACTCCGTAACAAATTAGAATTGAATAATGTTTATATACTATGTGTTATTCGACGAACGTAATACTATATCCACGATTTCAGTACCTATGATTTCTCTATATTAATTCCTCCATATTAATAAGAGAAAACTTTTGATATTCAAAATTAAATACTTCTTAACCAATCAAATGCTATAATTTAATTAAATTTTTTTATTAACCAATCAATTGAATTGCTTAATTTTATTCAACGTCCATGTTTATTCGCGGATTTAACGTTCAAATAAGCTAAAGATTGTTTCATTCAACAACCATGCGTATGCACGGGTTTAACTTTCAAATAAATGTAATACATATATTTTAATATGTGCGATGCACGAAGATTGGAACAAAATAAGTAATTACATGTTTTATAAGTCTCGAATTATATTTTTATTGTAATTGTAATTAAAAACTGCAAATTTATAACTCAAAATCAAAAAATTACCCAAAGTTTTGTAGATAGGATGATAAAATAACAATGAATTAAGTATAATAGATAGTTGGGACTATGTACATACATTAATACGTGTTATGCTATATGTGTAAATAATAATATGAATTACAAATTGCTTTTAACTAATATTTATTTAAATAACACATATTTTACTAAAATAAAGAAAACTTAAATTGGAAACTACTACTTCACATAGCTTATAATATTTAAAAATGATGAAAGGTTGTAGTTTAATCTCATGTATGACTTTAAAGTAAATGGAATGAAAATAAAGATACACATCAGCATTTTAAAAAATCATAAGTACAACAGAAGAAGAAAAAAACATACATACTTTATAATTTTTACTAGATGTAGTTTATTTATACACGAAGTTTCCAATTTTTCTTGAGCCAGAGCATACATACCTCATGTTGTTGAATTTGCAAATGAGATACCACTAGCCCCCTCACTACCAAGTTTACAAAATTTTAATTAGATGAACTTTATTCATAAACAGTATTTACATAATTATAATGAACAAATACGAATTCAACAACCCGTGTTTACACACGGGTTTAAAATCTAGTTATATAAAATAAGATTCAATATTTCTTTAAAATAGTACTAACTATATTTACGTAAGGAATTTATTTTGCTAAATGTGTATTTAATGTTTAAATTTTTTATTATTATTATTTTGTGTCATTTTACGTAACTTGACTGTTATTTTATCCAATTGATAAAGTACATTATTTATAAAATGAATAGTATTCGTTAAATTTTCCTTAGCTATGCTTATAATTTATTTTTATATTTGATGTCCATTTATGTCATACATTTTAAATTTATAGTTAGAGCTAATTTACCAAACAGTTTTATACAAATAAAGTTACAGCTTACAGCTCCAACTTACAGAAACAGCTTACAGTCTATAACTACAGCCACAGCTACAGCTAACAACTATTTTACCAAATAGACCCTTAGTAATTCCTAAGGGCATACCGAACTGCACCGTCGGTTAGCTGTCGGTTGGAACCGACGGAACAGACACACATGACATGGAACCGTCGGTTCTGTCCATTGGTTTCCTCCTTCGATTTTTCGATGCTCCGTCCATTGTTTTGTGTGGGGCATAATGACATTTAAAATGTTTTCTTTGTCAAACAGTAAAACTTGGAAAAAAATTAATATATATATTCACGCACACATAGGCACGTTAATATAGCCGTTTTTTATTGAAAAAATATATATATTTACTTTTTTTAACCTTTACTACCTATCCCAAACACACTATAATTATACCTCATATTCACACGCTTTTTCACTATCTTTCTACTTCGTACATTTTATATACAATTATTATCATCAATATTTTTCCATCATAACTTTATCAAATCCTAAATGGAATGGGTTACTATTGAAAAGTCGTTTAAGTACTCACTAAAGCAACAAGAAATGCGCTTCAAGAGGTAACAAGAATCTGAAAAAAAAAGATGTAGAACGAACATTTAGTGTGCTTCAAAGCCGTTGGTAAATCATCAAGAACCCGACAAGATCATATAGCACCGGCAAAATATAAAGATTCATGTATTGTTGTGTGATTTTACACAACATGATAACCAAAGACAACGTCAACTGAAGGAGGAACATGGCAGACACGGCAAATAGACCATGACGTTTGTAACACCCGGTCAAAAAGTCAAAATCCTCATCCAATTTAAACTTTTTATAATCGTATTATTATATACAATTATAACTCAGCGAGCGAAAACTTTACATTTTTATATAATGAATAATGATTATTTAATAATCACAAATAAATCAAATTGAAGTCACGTTATATTTTAAATCGAGTAAACCAAATTTTGATTTAATTAATTATTAACCGGAAGAACGGAAATAGAAATTTAAAATTATTAAATTTATATATATTATTCGGGTACAGAATACGTATATTTTACACTGCAAAATAGGAACAAAGTGTGGGAAAACTCCTCCCCACCTCTTTGGATCAGCCACCCAACCCCCAAACCCCCCCCCCCCCCCCCCCCCCCCCCTCATTCTTTCATTTTCATTTCATTTTACACACACATCACACCTAAACTCTCTCCCTCAATTTATCTTCAAATTCGAAATCATCAAATCCGACCACAACACTTATATTTTCGGAATCACCATCACAAGAGGAACAACATTTACAAAGGCAACATCATCGTTTTCTTCCTCGTTTGGCCTCGATTCGCATTTGTAAGAAATTCTCAAATTCTTAGATTTAATCATTTTGGGGTAATGTTTTAGTGTAATAATGTTTACATAAGTTACTTATAACCTAAACAACAAAGAAAACATGGTTTTACAGCTTAAAAATGCGTTTGATTTGCGATTTTGGCCGGAAAAACGCGATTTCCGAAACTTTCTGGGCTGGTGTTCTTCAGTGCGACACAAGCCTTGTGTCGCATACTGTGTCGCATAAATTTCCCATGCGACACAACCGTTATGTCGCTATTGATTTAGCATCGCAAGCTTTTGCGACACAACCACTGTGTCGCAGAGCTTTTGTGTCGCACTCCATGCGACACAACCATTGTGTCGCATGACACATTTTTGTGTCGCATGTTATGTCGCAGAAAACAGAAAGTTTAAAAACTTACATTTCCACTAAGTGGCGAGACCCTAAATTTTATCACTTGATTTCACCAAATTTCAAGTCCAGATGCGTTTTTCCTTAAAGCAATATAGTAGAAATAAAAATTTTCCAAGCTGACCTGGCAGCTCGACCCCAGCCAGGGGCTCTGCCCCTTGGACCCCGCCAGGGGCTGCCGCCCCTTGGACCCCGCTAACCAGGGGCGCTGCCCCCGGACCCCCGTACTTAGATTCCGTAAGCACATTTTTCACCAAGTGTCAAACTTGTACAACTTCAAAACACTTATACGATACACGTTTTCAAACATACAATTCAATCAACCAAATTGTAGTAATTTGGACAAACAACTACAAAGGTAGTCTTTCGAGATGCCTAAACAATTAATAACCATCGCGTGTCATGGACACCCTCAGGTTACAAGTCTTCGGACCACACTTCAAGGCAAATCAATCCAAGTTATTAATTCAAACTTTCAAGACTCAGGTGAGTTTCATAGCCCCACTCTTTCAACTGTTTTACTGTTTTCGGGGTGAAACACATGCTCAATCATTGTTTTCGAATTACATTAAGAATCTTTTATAATACACAACTATTTATATTACTGCATGTAATACGGAATGTGTAATACTTAGGAATTACACCCTTAACATTGTTTTAGAACAATGTCAGTACTCAACCTAGATAGGTTGCAATCGTACCCTGTTAGATTATTGGAAAACGAATATCAACACATAACTGATGTAGTTATCACAATTTTGTTGCTATATTGTCACGGGACAATATCATTGAATACGTTAGAACTAGTTAGTTCTACTTACACTAGACAACATCTATACTGTTATTAGTTTTAGTTATTCTTTAGGAACTAAAACTGTCGATACTCTTCGTTATCACTAGAACGGGAACTGGACTTAAGTGAACATTTCCCCTGAGACTCCGATATATATACTTGCTAGGCTTTAGGCTAGGAGTATACAATATTATCACACCTTGGTACAGATTCCTCATATCAATACAACTCAACCGGTGACGACTCTGGCTCAGGATGTAATCCAACCAGGGATGGTCCCCCGGCTCAGGATGTAATCCAACCGTGTGGGGGTGTCACCTGATGAATATCTACATACAATTATACGATCTACTCAGTCGGGCAGTCATAGTACTGCTGACTTAAACATTATTTGCAAGAACAACGCCAGAATGGCACTCTCATATTTTCACTCATGACTAGCTATCATGACGATGCCACGGTAAAGTGTGCACAAAACGATGCCACGGTATTGCAGTGGGCACAAGTACGATATCGCGGTAAAGCGATACAATCGATGTGGCACGGGCTTATGCGCCGTGATCCACACTCAGATACAATCAATGGATCAGCGAGTTATACTCGGGGTTCACAAGAAGAACGGGTCGGTGGAGTTTCCACGCGAGGCCGTTAGCTCGATACAACACGTCCGGGTTAGCGTATACTAACTGGGTAAACGGACACTCAAAACCATTTTAAATCATAGATCTGCGGGTCTACAATCAGATGGTTGCTGTATGCACCATATTTCACATAATCAATATAGTTCTGCGGAACTACAATTAATTGTTATCATATGACGCGGTCATACTATTACTCAATGGTTATAGGCATGTATTGCCTCATGTTTATAGACACAACTACTACCTGTTAGGTATCGAGGCATGAATTGCCATACATACATATGTACTTAGGTACATGACCCGACCACTTAGGTATGAGATACCTCGATTTGACGTGTACACATTTGGTGTTGCAAAACTTCAATATAAAACGTATCAAAATGACTGAATTTGAAACTACTTTTCAAAACATACGAGGTTTTATTACATCATGATTTCAACTAACAATCCTATGAACTCACCAGCTTTATAGCTGACCTGTTTTAGCATGTGTTCTTAGGTGCCCAGCAGGATTAGGATTACTACAAGATTATGGCTAGCACGAGTCGCATATTTTCAAACAATTGGGACTACTCTGCATTTACTTTAGCATTTTCAAATTATGCATTTGGGAATTACTGTCAAACTTATAACGTTGTAAACGTTCTATTTTGGAAATGTATAATTATTTTCAAACGTCTCATCTAGAGTCGTTCATTATGTATCTTATGCTGTGATATTTGATTTAGTATCACTCGACCCGACAGCTTCCCAAACCGAAATTTGAGGGTGTTACAGATTGGTATCAGAGCCTAAGGTTATAGTGAACTAGGTTGCATTTAGTGGGCCTAGACTATGACCGTTAGGCAGTATTCCTCATTAGGTATGACTGGTTCAGGAATTACATCATACGAGTTTAATTTAACATAGCGTAGCTAACTATGTACAATTAAATAAAGATGATGTAAGATCTGAAAGGGGTTATACAGAAACAGGAATGCGTAGTTGACTCTAATTTGTTATGTGCTAGACATCATAGGCTATTATATGTACTGTAGGTATGTATGAATAGGCCTTACATGTGTAATACTTTTACGTACTTATATATATATTGAGTATATATATATACAATCAATTCCGCTGTACTATCATTTACTCGTGAAGAGGCACATCGCCGTCTTCCTAACTATCGCGACTCGACACCTTTCTCCTTATGCACGCATAGGAGAATGTCACATTTATCACTGAGCCTCGGGAAGGAGGTACAAACGTTATCAATGGGAATGGAAACCCGCACATGCTAAACCTTCACGAAACTTAAAACAAACTGACAACTTTTAAATCTTGACCATATGGAGTACAACTGGATTAGCGTTGACTAAGTCCACAATAAATTAATCACCACAATCACAACATGATCATTTAGATCAATCACTTCAAAACTTTAGCGCCTTGGCACTCATATGCTAGCCTCTGTGCTATATTCAAGAAATCACAAAAATTTTAACGTATTTTGGCCTTAGGGCTACAAATCAAACAACACATGGCACGTAGTGCTACGATTTCAAGGTATGTTGATACCACAACTTGAGCACGTTAGTGCAACCTTCACAGAACGTCGATACTACGATCATGGCATGTTGATGCCACACTCATAGTACATGGGTACTACAATTTCAATGCCGCGGGCACTTCATTACAGCATGTGGTGCTGTGTTTCATGGTACTTTGGTACTACAATTACAAAACATTAGTATTTCAATTACTGTGCTGATAGCACTGCATTATAGCATTAGGTGCTACTTCAATTATGCATGTAGACTTGTTATAGTTGCATGTACGACTTACATGTATACATATACACTTACTTAACTGGGCACGAGGTGCCACACCTTACTTTTATTATGTACGTATACTGGTATAGTTGCGTGCACACCATATATGTATATACGACCAATTAAGCATGTAATACTTTAATCAATAAATACACAATGATGTCACCACACACATGGGTTGTGTTGGTGGACCCCATTTCAACATCCCACTTGACACTGTAGGTGTCACCCTCACCGGCATAAATGGCCGTATGGTATGTTAGTGCTACACTGTAGTCTGTAGGACTACCCACAACAACATAGTCTTAGCTGGGCTACAACGAAAACACAATTTAGTCGTCATTACAACTACACATTAGAAATACAAGCTACTTAATGACAACACTCGGAAAACGTGAGATTCGAGACAACTTAACTAAGGTTAACTCAGCACAGTTACAAAAACTGTCGCATCAAAGTCACAAAAGGCCAGAAATAGGTCTGCCACCTACAATATCAAAAACTTCAACATCAAGGATCTTAGGATCCAGTGCTACTCATTTAAGAACTCAAGTGAACTATTTATGTCACTGTAATAACCTTAATCTTTGAATAAAGATCTCACGCTTTGTCGTTTTCCTCTTGTTTAAGAATCATGCCTCCTAGACAACAAACTTTCACTCAAGCTGAGCGTGACCAAATCATTAATCAAGCAGTGGCTGAGGCTCTAGCTACTCGGAACCAAACAAGGCCTTGCACCTTTAGGGATTTCCTGAAGTGCGTATCACCAAACTTCGTCGGAACTGAAGGAGCTGTTGGATTAATCCAATGGTTCGAGAGAATGGAATCTATATTCCGCGTTAGCGACTGTCCCAACGACTGCAAAGTCATGTATGCCACCTACACCCTCCAGGATGATGCTTCTACCTGGTGGAATTTCTATACCCGAGCTGTGGGGGTTGACACCGCACATGCACTCCCGTGGGAGGAACTGAAGCGAATCATGAGGGACAAGTATTGCCCCATTCAGGAACTTTACAAACTCGAGAACGAACTTTGGTACCTCACCGTAAAAGACAACGACATCGAAACATACACCAACCGTTTCCATCAACTAGCACACCTTTGCCCAAATATAGTAAACCCTGAGAACCGACGAATAGAAAAGTACATCGGTGGACTTCCGTCAACAATCGAGGGAATGGTCACCGCCTCTAAACCCACTACTATACAAGAGGCCGAATGTATGGCCCACAGACTCATGGCACAGGTGGTTCGACGCGAAGCACGTGCAGCTGAAAACAACCAAGGAAAATGGAACAGAGATTCCAGTACCAGTCATAACCCAACAAATCAACCCGAACCTTTAAGGACCTACGCCCCCGAACACAACGAGAAACGAGGCTATGCGGGAAATAAGCCATTTTGCCACGGTTGCAACCGCCATCATGTTGGTTCATGCGGTCCGCCCTGCGGAAGATGCCAACTGTTTGGACACAAAATCTGGGATTGCAGAGTTCCCACCAATCCCGACTCACAAAGGGTTTGCTTTAAATGCAAGGAACCTGGACACTATAAGCAGGATTGCCCAAAACGGAAGCGTAAGCTTCAACAAATCGGTTCCGAGTGAACCATACCACTTTCGAACAATAATGTAAGTACAACCTCCCTCGCAAATCATAACCCTTCAATTCTGATTTACACTGAATGTGTAATTTTCATTTCCGACATCAATTTTATCGATTTAATGCTAGGTGCACCATAGGGCTAGTTGCCTTAGGCCCACGTAAAACCTAAAAGTTTGCTTTCCGCAGACAAATAGATAGAACACTCACCAACCACCGGTCCTGATAGGACCATTCACTAAACGGTCACTATGTGACAACTATCTAGTCCCGAATGGACTACGACGTAAACGGTTACCTAACAATCACAAAATAATCATACACCCGGCAAACAATACGGTCAGAATGTGACTACTACGATAAACCGCGACACAGTCATGGATTGACTGCCCTTCGACCCCGTTATAAGACATGATACGTCTAATAACTATTTAATAAATTCCTCATACGTACATTGCTCCCCAGACACCACGCGACCACGACGTCACTTTAAATTTCGGGATGAAATTTTCTTAACAGGGGGAGAATGTAACACCCGGTCAAAAAGTCAAAATCCTCATCCAATTTAAACTTTTTATAATCGTATTATTATATACAATTATAACTCAGCGAGCGAAAACTTTACATTTTTATATAATGAATAATGATTATTTAATAATCACAAATAAATCCAATTGAAGTCACGTTATATTTTAAATCGAGTAAACCAAATTTTGATTTAATTAATTATTAACCGGAAAACGAAAATAGAAATTTAAAATTATTAAATTTATATATATTATTCGGGTACAGAATACGTATATTTTACACTGCAAAATAGGAACAAAGTGGGGGAAAACTCCTCCCCACCTCTTTGGATCAGCCACCCAACCCCCAAACCCCCCCTCATTCTTTCATTTTCATTTCATTTTACACACACATCACACCTAAACTCTCTCCCTCAATTTATCTTCAAATTCGAAATCATCAAATCCGACCACAACACTTATATTTTCGGAATCACCATCACAAGAGGAACAACATTTACAAAGGCAACATCATCGTTTTCTTCCTCGTTTGGCCTCGATTCGCATTTGTAAGAAATTCTCAAATTCTTAGATTTAATCATTTTGGGGTAATGTTTTAGTGTAATAATGTTTACATAAGTTACTTATAACCTAAACAACAAAGAAAACATGGTTTTACAGCTTAAAAATGCGTTTGATTTGCGATTTTGGCCGGAAAAACGCGATTTCCGAAACTTTCTGGGCTGGTGTTCTTCAGTGCGACACAAGCCTTGTGTCGCATACTGTGTCGCATAAATTTCCCATGCGACACAACCGTTATGTCGCTATTGATTTAGCATCGCAAGCTTTTGCGACACAACCACTGTGTCGCAGAGCTTTTGTGTCGCACTCCATGCGACACAACCATTGTGTCGCATGACACATTTTTGTGTCGCATGTTATGTCGCAAAAAACAGAAAGTTTAAAAACTTACATTTCCACTAAGTGGCGAGACCCTAAATTTTATCACTTGATTTCACCCAATTTCAAGTCCAGATGCGTTTTTCCTTAAAGCAATATAGTAGAAATAAAAATTTTCCAAGCTGACCTGGCAGCTCGACCCCAGCCAGGGGCTCTGCCCCTTGGACCCCGCCAGGGGCTGCCGCCCCTTGGACCCCGCTAACCAGGGGCGCTGCCCCCGGACCCCCGTACTTAGATTCCGTAAGCACATTTTTCACCAAGTGTCAAACTTGTACAACTTCAAAACACTTATACGATACACGTTTTCAAACATACAATTCAATCAACCAAATTGTAGTAATTTGGACAAACAACTACAAAGGTAGTCTTTCGAGATGCCTAAACAATTAATAACCATCGCGTGTCATGGACACCCTCAGGTTACAAGTCTTCGGACCACACTTCAAGGCAAATCAATCCAAGTTATTAATTCAAACTTTCAAGACTCAGGTGAGTTTCATAGCCCCACTCTTTCAACTGTTTTACTGTTTTCGGGGTGAAACACATGCTCAATCATTGTTTTCGAATTACATTAAGAATCTTTTATAATACACAACTATTTATATTACTGCATGTAATACGGAATGTGTAATACTTAGGAATTACACCCTTAACATTGTTTTAGAACAATGTCAGTACTCAACCTAGATAGGTTGCAATCGTACCCTGTTAGATTATTGGAAAACGAATATCAACACATAACTGATGTAGTTATCACAATTTTGTTGCTATATTGTCACGGGACAATATCATTGAATACGTTAGAACTAGTTAGTTCTACTTACACTAGACAACATCTATACTGTTATTAGTTTTAGTTATTCTTTAGGAACTAAAACTGTCGATACTCTTCGTTATCACTAGAACGGGAACTGGACTTAAGTGAACATTTCCCCTGAGACTCCGATATATATACTTGCTAGGCTTTAGGCTAGGAGTATACAATATTATCACACCTTGGTACAGATTCCTCATATCAATACAACTCAACCGGTGACGACTCTGGCTCAGGATGTAATCCAACCAGGGATGGTCCCCCGGCTCAGGATGTAATCCAACCGTGTGGGGGTGTCACCTGATGAATATCTACATACAATTATACGATCTACTCAGTCGGGCAGTCGTAGTACTGCTGACTTAAACATTATTTGCAAGAACAACGCCAGAATGGCACTCTCATATTTTCACTCATGACTAGCTATCATGACGATGCCACGGTAAAGTGTGCACAAAACGATGCCACGGTATTGCAGTGGGCACAAGTACGATATCGCGGTAAAGCGATACAATCGATGTGGCACGGGCTTATGCGCCGTGATCCACACTCAGATACAATCAATGGATCAGCGAGTTATACTCGGGGTTCACAAGAAGAACGGGTCGGTGGAGTTTCCACGCGAGGCCGTTAGCTCGATACAACACGTCCGGGTTAGCGTATACTAACTGGGTAAACGGACACTCAAAACCATTTTAAATCATAGATCTGCGGGTCTACAATCAGATTGTTGCTGTATGCACCATATTTCACATAATCAATATAGTTCTGCGGAACTACAATTAATTGTTATCATATGACGCGGTCATACTATTACTCAATGGTTATAGGCATGTATTGCCTCATGTTTATAGACACAACTACTACCTGTTAGGTATCGAGGCATGAATTGCCATACATACATATGTACTTAGGTACATGACCCGAACACTTAGGTATGAGATACCTCGATTTGACGTGTACACATTTGGTGTTGCAAAACTTCAATATAAAACGTATCAAAATGACTGAATTTGAAACTACTTTTCAAAACATACGAGGTTTTATTACATCATGATTTCAACTAACAATCCTATGAACTCACCAGCTTTATAGCTGACCTGTTTTAGCATGTGTTCTCAGGTGCCCAGCAGGATTAGGATTACTACAAGATTATGGCTAGCACGAGTCGCATATTTTCAAACAATTGGGACTACTCTGCATTTACTTTAGCATTTTCAAATTATGCATTTGGGAATTACTGTCAAACTTATAACGTTGTAAACGTTCTATTTTGGAAATGTATAATTATTTTCAAACGTCTCATCTAGAGTCGTTCATTATGTATCTTATGCTGTGATATTTGATTTAGTATCACTCGACCCGACAGCTTCCGCAAACCGAAATTTGAGGGTGTTACAACGTTCGTGGCAAGAAAAGGTTCAAACTCAATTGCGTATGGACAATAAATTACGCGATCGGGAGGTGCATCATTAACTTCACAATGCTTTAATCGAACAAGTTTCGCAACTCTCACCAAATTTTCGTCAACGTTAATTAGTGTAATCGATTTTTTTTCAATAAATGTAATGTTTTATTATTATTATTATTGTAATAATTTTTTTTATTTAAATGTAATGTTTTTATTTTAATGTAACGTGTTTTGTTTTAGTTATTGTGTTTTAAATGTATAATTAAATAATCAGTGAGTCCAAAAAAATAAAGTGATCAATCCTGATGGTAGGGGTTGATCAATTATTAGTCAATTTCAGTCAGTTTTAGAAAAACTTGATGTGGAGCTGATGTGGCACAAATTGACCAGTCAGTTTTCAATCATCCTTGGGAGTTGTAATAATTTCCAAGCTAATGAAATAGGAGTGAAGTTCAAATGAGAATGAGATTTTTTGTGAGACAAGGGGAACCAACCAGAATCTGTCACGTATCATAAAACGCACTTTTCCACACCTTTTTTAAACTTGAATATCTCTCACGGTAAGTCAAAAAATTATAAAAATTGCACCATAAAAGTCAACATTTTTTCTCTTCGATTTGCCATCTCACAAGGTATATTTTTGACAAATTTTTTTTGTTTTACAAATTGTACAAAATTAGTAACACATACTAGCTGGTATCACATATGTTACTCGTCAGTACCACATGTGCTACCAGTTTGTAACACATGTGTTACTGCTGGTAACGCATGTGTTTCTGCCGGTAACGCATGTGTTACCAGCTTGTAACAAATGTGTTACGAGCTTGTAACATATGTGTTACTCGTTTTTTTCAAAACCCACCAAAAAGCCAAAAAAAAAGTTCATCGAAAATATACCTTGTCACATCCTAATCGAAGAGAATAAAACGTTGATTTTTATGGTGCATTTTTTGTGATTTTTCGACTTACTGTTTGGGAGATATTTAATTTTAACGTAGGGAAAGTGGGTTTAGTGACACGTGACGTATTTCTGTTGGTTCATTCATTCTCATATAAAGTTGTTGTACTCATTTGAAACTACTCTAAGAAATAATAATAATTTTTTCTAAGAGAAAATAGCATAGTTGCAATAAAATGCTAACTAATTGGAAATGCTCCGCAACTATTTTCTTAAAAATACGATATCATATTTATGTAATAATTTAAAAAAAATAGGAATATGAATATAGTGATATACTGATATCAAACATTTAAGGTGTGTTTGACAAAGGAGATTACAGAGACTTATAAGAGATTGATATTCTTGTTTTATTAATCTATAACTTTTATGAATTAAAAGACTTGTTTTGTAACATGAAAAGGTAAGGATTATTAGAAAAGTATTACCCTTGAAATAGAAACTATTGAAAGTAGCTTTAGTTCAGAATTCTCAACTACTAGAATCCTCGATCAAATCTCCCGCTTCAACTAGTTTGTTACCAAACATACCTCTAATTTTAAATGTTGAACACCTACAAGTCTACAACCACTTCATTTTAGTTAAATTGTATTGAAATATAATTTAGGACATTTTTTAACATCTTCGTGTGATTTTGTAGTGTTTTGAACAAGTTAAAGATGAATAAAATTTTCATATAGTTTTCGTGTAGCGTTTTGAACGAATATTACATTACACTAAAAAGATGTCATACATATATGGTGAAAATGCTTAGGAAAAAATATAGAAACAATCGATTATTTATATAGATGTTTTATGATTTAATTATGAGTTACGTTGAATATTATTTTAAGAACAACGTAACCAATATTTTGAAATCTATATTTTGAAATTTGTACCGTTTATATTTTATAAGGGTTTTGTTAACGGAAGCCCTTAGGGCTCTCTTTAATAAAATCATACATAAAGTATTGTACGTTCAATTGAAAATCAGGAGGTCAACACAAAAATAGGAGGAGACATAGAGTTTTTTATTGTCTTGGTACAACTTTATATACATGTCTTAAAGGCTTAATGAAAGCTCTAAGGGCTTCTTTTATCGTTTTCCATTTTATAAAAGTCATAACTGTCATATGTTGTGAGAAAAATAATGAAGTATGTTGAATTAAAGGAGGAGTTGACTTTAGATAAGAAACTTGAATGTGGAGGGATGAAGAGATGCCATCCCATTGGCATGTGGTCTATCATAAATGAGAAAAAAACATTTGCTAAATTTATTCATGAGATTCCATCTTTTCACATGCAAATTCATCACATTGATTTGATTCTTCAATCAACATTGATAAGAGAAGATTCTTCATTCAACATTGATAACATCACAATCTTTTTTACTTAGCTTACAAGAAATTATTAAATCATGATATGAAAAATAAATTATATATAAAATATGTCCATCCCAAAATAGATAACTAGCATTGGTCCAGATCTTGATCTGTTCAATCTCAATCACCAGCCCAATTCTAAGCCCATTAAAAAGTGAACAAGCAATTAATATTTTCCAAATAAATTTTTTTTTTTTAAAAAAGATACATATATTTTGTTTTGTCTTTGTCAGGGTATTCAAATAGCGGGTGATCCTTACACCACATATTTTTATCCATACACCACTTTTTATGCTTTACAGTATTGTACAGTACAAGGTTACAAAGCATGTTTGATGGTGGATGGATAAAAATAGGTGATGTTGGGATCAATTCTCTGTTCAAATGGATGGAGGCATGGAGCGATTTCAGGTCCGGCCTTTCGGGTGTTTCAAGGTGGACCGTGGTATAGTACTCAAAATTTAGATGGGCCTATTTTTCACATGTCCAAATATTTATATATAAATCCAATAACTTCAGTCCACTAAATAAGTTAGGCCCTTCTAGTTATGCTTGTGCTTGTGGCTGTATATGATCATCTGTTGGCCTATTCTTTTTGGGTGTTGAACTGTTGATAAATACAACATATTTTTTGATTCCCACACCATCTTTTATGCATTTGGATGTTGTACAGTACAGTACTGCAATGCATATTGTGGTGTATGAATAAAAATAAAATGTATATATCAACACCCATTCTTTTTTTTCTTTTTTTTTGTTTCAATACCTCGTGCGTTGTTACATGAATCTATATGTGATTCAGATTTAGCCCAATCATCAATTAAATATAGAAAATTAACATTATTGTTATCAAACCTAATTATTTCTTTAAAATTACAATTACTATTACTATACTACATGGTTGGCGCTCAGTCACATTGACTTCCATTCTTGACCGTAAGATTTGTCTTGACTTCCATTCGCAAAAAGTTTTACACACCTTCTAGAAACATAGAGAAAGAAGTATGATTAAATGACATTTTTTTTGTGCTGCTAGACATTGTACTTTACAATATTGTTTTGATTTGTTTTTCTTTTGAGTAAATAATTCCACCTAACTAATTTAAAAAGCCACATAACCAATATATCTAAACAAAAATGTCAAATAATCAGGTTTATTTGTTAATTAGTCATTAATCCCATCACCGTATTAGATACACCGAATAGAATATGGAGATACATGCATATATACACCAGCTACCTTGATATCATATTAGATATGTTACGGTAAAAAAATCAATAATACATTGTCTATCCGCATATATATAGCTTTCACTCTTAGATGAATAAGTAAAACCAGTAAAGACATTTTGATCCCGCCTTGAGAAAACGAAAAGTTTAGTAATATCCAATAAAATGACATAACCTTCTATGTCGTTACGATTATTACTCTGGTACCTTCCACATCACGCTGGTGACTCTGGAACCTTCTGTTTCGAACAACATGTTTGTCCGTGACATAGGAAGTGATATGTACACGTAAAATTGGTGTATAGACAACAGATAGAAGAAAATAACAGTACAACACACGGTACAAGTCTATAAAGCATAAGGTTGTTGAGTTTGAGTATGATGGAGCTAATTTTGTTGTAAATCATCTTCCCTCCGAGGGTCCAGACAACTGCAAATTGATTTCAGTTTAGTCCTGCACATGTAAGTAATTTTAGAAAGTGTTTTGTCAGGGATATGGTTTAACTTCAACTGTTAAAACTATTTTAAAAATCCTATCATTTCCATAAATAGTGTCATTAACGCATTTAATTTAAGATAAATGGGTATTGATAAGAACATTTATGTATTATTAAGAACATCTCCTATCTCCTATTGAAGAAACCATATACCATCTCATTTTCCACTAACTGTTGTTTATTAAAACACATTTTCACTCCAATACCAAAAGCTATTTAAAAAAAAAAAAAAAAACCATGTCTCCAATGGAAAGAAGTCTTTTCAAAGATTTAGGGTGAGTTTAGTTATTGAAAACTTCCCACTTTTCCATAAAAATTCTCTAAATAAACAAGAAAATTGGAAAACGTGTTCAAATTCGAGTTTTCTAAAAAACTTTTCTAACAAAAGGAAAATACTTGTTTTCCTTTTTATAACTACAAAGTTGAAAACTATTTTAGATGATTTTCTAAGTTTTTCATCTCTACTCTTCTTTGGAAAAGGAAAACTCCACCCCGTGCAACTAAACACGTTTTCTAGATTTTCTATGTTTTTCTAGAGAGGTAAAACACTTCTCATTCTCTAGGGAAATGGAAAAAGAAAAATGGAGAAATTTTTCTGTAACTAAACGCACCCTTATTTTTACAAAAATAAAACTTTTAGAAAAATCTCCCAATTTATTGTGTTATAAACGAGCAAGTATTTCGCTAAAATTTTACCCTTTCCATCCCAATTTAAATGTCCATCTTAGTGTCTTCGTTTGTTCTAAAAAAAATTGTTCACTTACAATAAATAATTAGAAAAAATTATCAAACTTCAAATACACCCTCATTTATTATTACTTACAATAACCGATTTTTTATCAATTTTCAGTCAAACTTGCCTTCAATATGAGAGTAAAATTGACATGTTATCAAACTATTACAAATCCAACAAATTTTCTAATAGGACATTCTTTTTAGAACGGAGAGGGTATTATTTAATCGACCTAAAGTATATATATCAAAAATATATACACGTTTATCATAGATATATTTAATTCTTGTCATATCTACTTTTCCATGCCGAAAACTATACATTCTTAGCCCCCTATCTGCCGTTACTGAAACCATATTTTACCTACGTTTTTAGAAAGTGCGTATAACTTATTGAAAAAGATATAATTTTCCACACTTATGTATGTAAGAACGAAAAGGTGATTTTACCACATAAGAGAAAGTGTGGATAAATAGGGTGTTACAAAAAAAATTTCACACTTTTAAGTGTTGACAAGTTGTAATTTTACCACACTTTTAAGTGTAAACTTTTTTTTTCTCACACTTATACGTGTGAAGATTGTGGTGATCTCCACACTTATTGATGTAACAATTTTCTACACAATTATAAGTGTGGATAATTTAAGATAATTCTCTATATTTTTAAAAAGTGTGGATAAATGATATTTTTGTCGTAGGGAATGTAACTTTATTTTTCCAATTGAAGAGAATGTTACCTTGCTACTTTCTTCCACTTGGATCTCATTGATGCCTTTAGCTCTATCACATTGGAATTCTCTTCGACCCTTGATAAAAACACAGTCGGTTGTTGGTGCATATCTTCAATGGACTTTCTTTGGGAGAAAGCTCTAAAGCTAATTTCATCTTCTGAAATGTAATTAATTGAAAGGAATATATAAACTTAATTTTCTGTCAATATGAGAATTATATTTCTCCTTCAGGAAAATCCATGTGTGATTGTGTGATCATATAATTTAGTAAGCTTTTTTTTTTTTTTTTTTTTTTTTTTTTTTTCCTTTTTCTTAACAGCAATATTATGTGAAACAAAAACTACCACATGTAAGCTTGAACAAGATATTAGAACACATGCAGTAAACAAGGACACCATCCTAGTACAACCTTGAACAAGCCCTGCAAGCGAAAAATAGACTAGATCTAAAGACAATAACGACAGCATCCAAACATACGCTAGGTGATAGTAGTCAGCTGATGGGTAGTTTTCACTATGTTGACATATAAAACAACGGGTAAAAAGTAGCATTCATTAAAAAAAGCATTATACCTTTATAACGGGTGCCTCTAGTGAAACGTTTATAACATGAATATACACCTCTTCCTGTCATCAAAAATTGCCTGGAGTGTAGAATGTATTCTCCGCAGTTTGTTTGAAAACCAGAAAGATCACCACCAATGATGTGATTCCAAGATTTATAATAACCCAACGCATCTTCCATTATCTTCCCATCATCATATACAAAACTAACACCACACATCTTAACACGAAGAGCATCATCTCCATTCTCACTTACTATGGAAATAGTAACTTGGTCCCCATCTTCCATCTCATTCTTCGAAAACATCCAATGACTTAACAATATTTCAGTCTCTTCAGCTATTGTGACCGCAAAGATACAATGTTTGTATATCCAGGTGCAGCCCTTTGTTTTGTTACTAGTTACAATCATTGGCAAGCAAAAGCACTTTGAAACTCCACACGTTTGTACACAGCAGATGTTCAATCCTCTAAGCTTTTTAGGGGAAGACGGGATCGTAAATGATATCGACGATCCAGGACTTCTGTGACTTATCCAGTTAGGAATCTCTTCTTCCGAATAAAATGTGCTGAATATTCCAAATTCATAATACATCTGCCAACAATATATAAGATTATTCAACGTGAATTGTATACACATGCTCGAACATCAGTATATAATTGATTAGAGGAAGGGTTTAATGCAGGGAAATGCACTTAACTTTTGCTCGATCTCTATAATGTGTACCGAACTTCATTTTAGTCTATTGTGTGTATCTATCTTTTAGTTTGGTCTATTGTGTGTATCCGTTGACTTATTTGATGATGTGTCAACCAAATAATTCGCCATGTCAACAGACACGTCATTGACACATCATCAAAAAGGGGTGCCACATCAGTCGGATACATACAATAGACCAATATTGGAAGATTGATACACACAATAGACCAAATTGAAGTTGGATACATACTATAAAGATCGGTCTAAAGTTAGTGCATTTCCCTGCACAAATCCCTTAGAGGAAACCTGTATTGGTGATGTTTGGTGTCCTTTAAGGTCTTGTAAAATCTCCACCCTTTGATTGGTTAAGAACTCCAAATTGCTCCATCCCAAACTACATAATACGGTTTCATGAACATCAGCCATTGGTTGGATTTTAATCATGCCTTCAATCTCAAACGAGGAATGTCCCAATGAAAGAACAGAGATTTTCAATATGAGTGGGGACATTTCAGGAACAAATAAAATTTTATCAAAAGGATACTGTGAAGTAATTATCAGCGAACTTAGTGTACGTGGAGGATGCTTGACTGTCTTCAGCATGTGACATGTCCTCATACTAAGCTTATTTAGCCTAGAAAGGCTTCTTACACAATTAGGCATAGAAACGATTGGATTACCATCTAGATATAAATCACGTAACACGGATAGGCTGTCAAAGTTCATGGGAAAGCATTCGTTGGACAAGTTACAGTTTATAAGCGACAAGGTAACTAATGAGCTTGGTAAAGAAATTGTGAAGGAGGGGAAATCTGTGGGTATACGGTCCACAATGGCACAGGAAGATGTTTCTGGTACTTCCAAATCCCTAGTCTCAATTCGGTGCTCACCAAAATTACAACCATCTAGCAAAAGGGTTTCAACCTTCTTTAATGTTCCTAGTGTTGTTGGAAGCTTTTCTAGCTTGTTGCAATATCTCAGATCAACAAGGACAAGTTCATCACAATGCCCAATCGATTCACAGACCTCAATCAAGCTTATGCAATTTGTGAGTATTAACTTCTCAAGTGCAGGGAGTTCAAAAAAGCCACCTAGACTATGAAGCTGTCCACAGGAACTCAGATCAAGTAACTTTAATGATCCTAGCAAGCGTTTGTCTTTTGAGCATGAGCCAATCAACTCCTGCAATGGTGGCAACTTAAAATAGTAGTGAATTCTGTTAATTCGACATGGAAAAATAATAAAGGGTTTTTATATGTGAAGGTCCTCCAAGTATGCAATTATTTTCATTAAGGCCACTCATATGTAGAAACTAATTTCTATGCAACCAAGTATGTATGTATTTGATGTCATTTTGACCACTTCCGATGAAAAACATGCTGGAATTTAAAGAAATGATAGAAATGCCTCTCTTTACAAAACTAGAATTAATGATACAAATTGTAACCATAATGTGAATTACCTCCATCACAAATTTAATTATCCAGAAATATACACAATTATAGAAAAGTACATTGAAGACTGTGTCAACCAATAGAACGTAATATATACCCACTCAAACACTTTCTGATTGGTTGAAATCAAAAGTGAACAATAATTTTAGGACATCTCAAAATGGAATACTAAACGATTAAATTAGGCCGAGGCTATTATACCCTTGGAAAGAGCGTCATTTATATAGTTATGCATCTAAATAGAGGGACATATATGATTAAGAGGTAACATATAATATATATATATATTATATATATAGTTATGCATCTATATATATGTGAACATCGATTTAGGTTAGATTGGAAAAAGGAAAAATTCAAAAACTACGTCTTAAAACACGTTTTACCTGATTTGTTCACATTATCGTCAAATGTGAACATATATTTGTTTTTTGTGTTTTTCGCTATAATTTAGGATTTTTTCAAAATTTTTCTTTTCCAATATAACCTAAATCAATTTTCACATATGAATGAAGTTAATCACATGTGAACAAGCATGTAATCTAGTAGTTCTCAAGGTTCTCAACTTTTAGTTGGTTCTCATATGAACCTCCACCTATATATATATAGGTAGTGATCAAGAGAGAAGTGTCTTTTTTGAGGAAGGGGAAAGCATTATTATTCAGCATGAAACGTCTTGCAATTATTAATCAAGTCGTCAACAAAAAAATAATTTTACTGGTAAATAGTAATCAAAATTTATGCTATAAAGAATATTTTAACAAAGAATTTCATTTTTAAGTCATGACATTAGCTGATGAATATATATTTAATAAATTGTTTAACATTCACCGTCATTAATGTAAACTAACATTCACCGCGATGAATATTAACGATTTTGAGTCTAATATTCATAAATCGATGTTATAACTTGCAGAAAGAATTTATCAAGGAATCTTAACATTCGTAGCATCGATTCTGATTAACATTTACTAAATTTCAGTTCACTTTTTGTGAGATTTGTATGGGTGAAGGTAATATGCTTCTTGATGAATAATAATGCTTCCCCCTTTCCCCTAAAAAATGCACTTCCCTCTGAATCATTCCACTATATATATATATATATGTCGTGGGTTTAAATAAGAAAGAAAATTTTCGTAGGAACGTAAGATCACTTAAAAAGCACTTTTTAACAATCCAAAACATGTTATTTTACAAAAATTTCTTTGTAGCTTCTTTTTCAAATAACTTTTGCAAGCTATTTTTCAAATGAAAAAATTTCGACATTTATTATTTTTTGTAACTATTTTTATTAATATTATTATTTATAATAATCACATTTAATAACTTGATAATTACGTGAATATTATGTGATCATCAAGTCATATTTTGTGATTATTTCGAACATATTAGAGAATAATCACATGTAATTTTCATGTTATATTTTATGATTGTCTTAAATAATCGTAATGATAACGACGGTAAAAAAGTTACCATTTTTATTTATATTTATATCATAGCTTCCGAAAGTTATTTTAATAATAATCATTGAAAAAGTTTTGAAGAAAAATGTGTTTCGAATAGTTATAAAGTGATTTTAAAGTGTTTCCAACGTTCCTACGAAAATTAGCCTTCTTTATTTTAACCCACCTACGTGTATATATATATACATATATATATATACATATATATATATATATATATATATATATATATATATATATATATATATATATATATACACACACATATATATACATATATATGTATATATATGATTGGGATCTAGGTGGGGATATCCATGGGGAAACATTTTTTTAGAGGGAAGGGGGAAGTGTAATATTCATCATGAAACATCTTAATTTTCGCCAATACAAATGTCAAAAAATAAAAATTGAAAATTAATAAATGTTGATCAGAATCGATGCTATGAATGTTAAGATTCCTTGAAATTTTTTTTTGTAAGTTATAACATCAACTAATGAATATTATATCCAATATCGTTAATATTTATTGAGATGAATGTTAGTTAAAACTCATTATTAATGTTAAAATTAAAAATATTTGTGAAAATGTAAGTTTTTAACATTCATCGTGAAGAACGTTAAGTTAACATTTATTATGATGAATGTTAACAATTTATTAAATAAATATTCATCAACTAATATTATGACTTAAAAATGAATTTAACTACTTAATAGCATCGATTTTGATTATTGTATACTAATAAAATTAATTCTTTCTTAAAATTTGTATAAGCATTAAGATGTTGCGTGATGAATATTACACTTCCCCCATCCTCCAAAATTAGTGTTTCCCTCTTGATATATGTATATATATATATATATATATATATACACACACACACACACACACACACATAGTAGTGGAACGTTCAAGAAGGAAGCACATTCTGGTTGGGAAGTGAAATATTCATTACGGAGCATCTTAACTTCGCCAATATAAGTATCAAAAGAACAATTAACTTTACTAGTAAGTAGTAATCACAAACGATGCTATAAAGAATATATTCGCAGAAAAAATTCATTTTTAAGTTATAACATTAGTTTATCAATATTTATTGTATAAATTGGTAACATTTAATGTTAACTTAATATTATCCACGATGAATGTTAAAATATAATATTTTTAACTAACATTTACAAGATGAATATAAACTATTTGGATATAATATTCATCAATTGATGTTATAGCATACAAAAAGAATTTATCAATGAAAATTAACATTCATAACATCAATTTTGATCAACACTTATTAATTTACACTTTTTAATTTTTGAAATTTGTATTGGCGAAGTTCAGATGTTTTCACTATAAATATTACATTTCTCCCAATTCCCCCCACCAAAAAAAAAAGTGTTTCCCATGTATCATCCTACTCTATATATTAAGTTATAACTTCAATCGTCTTAGAGCATCTTCAAAGTTCATTTTTTAACAACTTTTTCTAAAGCTTTTCCAATATAATGTGTAAGAGGTTTTTTGAAAAAGCTTTACAAAAAGCTTTACCTCCAACAATAAAAAAGGTTTTCTTACATGCAAACTATTAAATATGATTATATTAGATATGAAAGAGATTACAATAGCTTGATATTTATAAAGCTTTTACACTCTCTTTCTTCCTTATTTTATTGAGGAAAAGCTTTTTCTTGTCGAAGGAAAAGCTTTTTGCAAAGCTTTTATTATTCAAGCTCTTACACATTTTGTTGAAAAAACCTTTAAAAAAGATATACAAATTTGATCATTGGGGGTGCTCTTAAACTTCTAAAAAGAAGGGACATTTTAGGCATTTTACAAAATTGCGAAATGTCTTTTAACGGAATTGGTAGATGAAATGACACCAAATACATATTTGGTTGGCCTTGATCAAAATTGGTTACATACCTTGGTGCATATATCATATATGGCCTCCGTATATTATATCCCAATAATTAAATTGAAGTAGATGCAGCTATATATTTTCTTACTCTTTCCATTCTCTCAAGTGGGTTTGGGTTATTATAACTCATACCAAATGATTCAATATTGCTATATGACATCTCAAAAACGACCAGATTCATCATCGGTAAGTCTGAAGGTATAGACTTTAAAGGAAACCCCCGCATACACAACCATCTTAACTCTTCTGGAAAATTCTCAAAAAAACCATTGATTTGCACATTATTGAGTTGTAGTAGCAATAAATTAGCCATCTTACTCAATGCATCTGTTTCCAAGTCAAGTGTTCCACATAACTCCTCTTTCTCAAGCATTCTGAAGTCAACAGTGAGGCCAAGAAGATTTTTTGTACCCTAAGAAGAGAGGAACGCAAAAGAATAAATTAAATAAATGTTTTAATTAAGCATATATACAAAAGCGCTATGAAAAAGAAAGTTCGAGCATGGTACTAATTAGTACTAACACGCATAAATGACCTTGCCTTTTTTTGTTTCAACACTCTGAATGACTCCTCATGACGCCATAATCGACTACGCTTCCATGGCTTGTCAGGTGATTCCTGACGTACTACATCTCTTCCCATATCTTGAATCAACTGATGCATCATCAACTTGTTATTCCGTCCAATACTAAGAAGGAATCTGTCAATGAGATTAATTATCCCAGATCTTGTGTTTATATCACATGCCTTCAATATAATTTCAGTCACATCTCTATCTACTCCAACAAAGAAACAAGCAATATGCTTAAATAAGTCCTTATCATTTTTGAATGGCAAGGAGTCAAAGCTCAATTGCAACACTTTTTGTATCCGAAAATGTGGTTCTTTCTTTAGCCCTTTTATGCAGTCTTCCCAGTAATCAACATCTCGATTGAGTAGGGACTTTCCCAGAACTTTAAGAGCCAATGGGTGTCCTTGACAATACTTCACAAGCTTCTTCGACACATCTCTATAACCTTTTTTGGGCTCTTTACACATAAATGCATGATGACATAAAAGCTCTAGTGATGCAGCCTTATATAAGCCTTTAAGTAAGACTTGTGTATGCCTGGGTTGAACTTGCGGGTTAAATAATGCACATCTCTTTGTCAACGATGCATCCTTGGTTGTTATTATGATTTTGCTTCCTGGATAGAAACCCTTGTTTCCAAGTAATGCATCCACCTGGTCAGGACTATCAATATCGTCAAGTATTATTAGGAATTTTTTTAGGGTGAGTGCATTCTCAATCATGGAGGTGTATACAAAAGCATTGTGAATTTGAATCAAACTTGTTTTTGCAATGTCACCACCAAGTTGTTTTTGTAAATCAAGCAATCCATTTGATTCAGCACATGTCCTGCTGATATCTTCTATAAAGCTGCTTGTGTATTCATGACAAAATAGCCCATACACATATTTGGCTAAAGTTGTCTTCCCGATCCCGCCCATACCCAAAATGGTGAGAATGTCAGCTGTATCCGCGGACTCATCGTGTAACCATTTGGTGATTAATTTTATGCTACTGTCCATCCCGATAAGTAGTGGCAGAGTGGTACTGGTACTTAATGGTACACCTAGTTTATGGTAGATATCCTTTATAATTTCTTCGATAAACTCCGTCTCCAACCTGAAAATTGAGTTAAGTCAAAGCTACAATCCTCAAAATTATAAACCCAAGTTGGAGATCTAGATTATCTAAAAAACCAATTCACAGATATATAAACAAGTATGAGCTTGTGCTAGCTTGGTAAAATGACGTCAAAGGTTAAGGGGTTATCGTTTACTACTTAGAAGTAGGAAGAGATTTTGAGTTAGTAGTCAGTAGGTAGTAGGTGGCTGTACGGGATTCAAAATTTTAGTTAATATAGATAAACCTTTGCCATATTCTGAGAAAAGATGTAAAACCGATTGACTTAGTAGTTAATTAATAGCTATCGTATCATAAAGGAAAGAAAGATGTCATGACTATACAGTATCACAAAAAATGCATATCAAACTGTAATTTTGAATCGAGTCGAAAGAAACTTGTACACAATCATCTAAAGGGGATCGGATGGATCAGGTAGAAAGAGCAGGAATTGGCGCCCATACGCGTCCTGATGCACCAATTTGTACACTTTGATGCACCAAAAACATAATTTTGAAAATAAAAAAAGGTACAACATCACATGTGTTAACGCAAGAATCCTTCCTTCAAGGGCTATTTTTCTCTTAATCCACACCCATCATCCAAATGGTAATCAATTACTCCGTAAAATGAACTAATTTAGAAGCCACATAAATTAAACTAAGATTCAAATTGATGTCTGTTTAACAACTTTCTATATACCGAAATCAAGCAATAGTAATAAAAGCTATGTAAGAAGGTGATTACCGGCCGTTAGCATCTTTCCCTTTTAAGTCGGCAACTTCTGTAAGAGCTTTCTTCCATTGATCAATCTTTTGAGCCCGTTGACTTTTTTTCTCTGCATTAGTTTCTGCCTTCAACCTCTGTTTATGCATACCCATTGCATCTTTAAAGGTGTTTTGTTGCTTCCTGATATCAGTTGGCTTCACATGATAGAAGATGGGGATAACGATTTGATTGAAATTCTTATGTTGGTCAAGAATCAATACGAGTTCATCAAGGCACCACGTCGAAGAAGCATAATTCTTAGATAACACTATAACAGAAGCCCTGGATGCTTTAATTGCACTCTCGAGTTCTGGTTTTAGATGTTCACCGGTGTCGATCTCTCGATCATCATAAAAAGTTGTGAGGTTAGCATTCCGGAGGGCGTTATGGAGGTGATTGGTGAAACTAAGCCGAGTATCAGAACCTCGAAAACTTAAGAACACATCATATTTATATTTATGTTTATGATTATGAACATAAGTTGATGATGATGAAGAAGATGCTTCTGAAACACTTGAGAGAATAACCATGATACCATCAAAAAATATGACAATGACGATGATGACTGCGAGGGTTTATGTATATTGAGGTCAAGTCAACAGATTCGATCTGCTTGATGTCTTTTTCACAAATAATAACTTGTTTGGAAACTTACAGTTCTCCAATCTTAAAAGCTTTACAAAACTTTTTTTTTACATGTTAAAAAAAAAAAGCTTTATCACCAATCAAAAAAGCTTTTGCAAAACTTTTCTTTATACTGTAGTTTAAACACACAAATTTGAAGTAAAGTTTTTGCTCAAAAGCTTGAGATTTATCAAACTTTAATATAAATAAAGCTTTCACTTGCTGTTATTAAAATTTAAAGTTAGTCCATATCTCCAGGTTTTTTAATCCTGTAAGTTTCTTCTGCTTTTCATTTTAACTTTCGGCCAATAGTTTGAAAATGGGTGATGATTGCATCACTAAGCGTGTTCTTTCCGGGGAAAAAAAGGTATGGTTTGATTATAAAATTGTATTTATTATATTTTTGTTTTATTATTGGAATTAATAATAATTTAATAAATAACGAGTAATCGAAAAAGTAGAAAAGAGAAACAAAGAAAGAGATAAGAATAAATGGGAGGGTGCTAATTAGCGGATCAAAAAATTAGTTGATTCAGACTCACACCCCATTGTATAAGTTAATTACTTAGATCATAGACCCGTGATTATACGGGTTTAATAATATAAAAATAAAAAAATATATAATTATATTATAATTTTGTAGGTATCATAACTGTATAAAATGTTGTTACATTAACAATATGTAACATAACCTTTACACTATATAAGATCTTACTATCAATTTCATTTTGAAGTCTTTCATGAGAATAGAATTATAATTTTTTTTTTCATTAACATCAATGGCATTACATGCCCATACACAATCTCAGACTCGTTACTATATTCATATGTACACCTCTACTTCCTATGTGAATTCCAAACTATGCAAATGGCACATACGAGAGTATTCCATCATGATTATATTGTTTATAGCCATTTTTACTTACTGCTTGGCATTCCTTACTATGTACTATCTGCATAATAACTTGTACATTCTCTTACCCTTCATTAGTTCATCCTCCTCAAAAAAGGACTTTATTCAACAAAACCATCTTTAGTTATAGCCTTCTCCAATATGATTGTCATCCGAGATCTTATGTAGATTCCTTCATCTACACTATTACCTTCTTCGATGCCGTAGCAAGATATGAAACCATAACCTTCAAACACATAACATATCAACTCACAAATGACAAATGAACTGATTTGAAAAATGAATACATTATAGAAGGTTATTGTTTCTTAGGATTGTTATAATTACTACTTATTTGCATTTTTCATTTTAGCCACAAAGCTCCTTTCTTCTTTTATCATTTCAAAGACATAAATCGTAGCATTTAACAATTCCAATGAAATAAATTCCGACCTTACTATGGCTTGGAAATGTCTTTCCCGAACTAACTGTGAGCACATACGGCACAAATTTATGCAATAGCTGATTATGCTTCTTGATACACTTACAACATCATAACATGATTATGTTTCACACAATTGTCTCCAAACCTGAAACTTTATTTAAACCACAAACTTCAAACAACATTAGAATGCATCAATACATAACAAAAAACAATGAAATGAATACTTAATTATACCAAGTTAGTAAGCTTTATAGAAACTCTAAAACAATACATCCATGTTTGATGCTACATTTTCAACAGATTCTTTGCAAATCTAAAAGTAGACTAATTGCTCTTTTAGAACAACCTAAGAAACAACAAAGAAAATTAAAATAAACACCAAACAAAACATATAGAAATTACAAATAACTTGAACCAAAATTAGTGATGCAAAACCACCTTAAAAAATCCATAAACAACATCAAAATCTAACTAAAGGGCTCTATTTCAATACCTTTATATTGTTGAACCTTCTTTAATAGTCATTTTTTTCTCTTGGGCATTTCATCAAATAATTTGTGTGCTCTTCATCATAAAAGAAAACAACTTGCAGAGATTATAGCATAAACAAAATGCTAAATGATATAGAAAGAAGAATAGTAAGAAATAACCACATATACACGAACAATGACAGTTAAGTCCATAACTTCAACCAAATGTGTAGTTTAAAAAATCGAATGAGAAAAACATAGAAGCATTAGTGTAACATCCTCTCTTCTGGTCCGGTAATTTTAAATTGATGTATTTAATTTTATTAGAAATTATTTGATAAATATGTTTAAATTGCGAAACTTAGTTAAATAAACCTCATGACTTATTGTGCTTAGTAAATTATTGTTTGTTTTAATTTACTATAGTTGACGGTGCAATAAAAGAAGTTTCTCGCAAATGGGTTTTAGGTTCCAGGCAATAGATTGAAAGGAGACTAGTTTTAAGCGGATACGGGTCGGTGTAAAATCTTAACCGCCTTAAATATTTCCTTTTTAGGAAAGTTTTACACTTTCCCTTTTTGGAAACCATAAAACCTAAAGCTCTAAACTCTTAAACCCTAAAGCTAGAAATCAAGTGAATCAAAGACTTTGTGGTGATCTTGAGCTGATTGTGATCTTGTGTTATCATAAGCATCATCATCTACTAGTGGTAATTCCTTGATTGTAAGTTAGTTTTCATGTTCAAATTCATGGTTATGATCATTTGAAGTTTTAACATGAATTGATATTGAACTTATGCTTTAAACATGTTATGGTATGTATATATGATGAATTGTGAGCTGAAAACTGTTGCTGTATTTGAAGTATGGATAGTTTGTATAATTTTCGAAATTTGGGTTTGAGCTGTGTGTTTGCAGGTCTGCACCTGAGCTAAAACGCTTAGGAACGCGATCCTGAAGTCTTGCCCGGATCTCGTTTCCTAATGAAAATTGATTCCATAACGTTTTCTTCTTATGAACGCGATCCAGCCCTATTTTCCGGATCGCGTTGCTAAGTGTAAAACGGTGACAGAACTTTTTGCAAAGGATGAACGCGATCCCACCACCCTTGCCTGGATCGCGTTTGCATGAATAAAATTGATGATCATTTTAGTTTGTGAACTTAAATAAATACTATATATAAATAGTATTGTTGTATGTTGGAATTGATTAATGATGTGATTATTTATGTAATGTGTTTAATTACATAAGTACCATTAGTTGAAAACAAATTACTAACTTATGATTGATTTTATGTTCTCAGATAATCCAAGGGCTCAGCGAGATAAGACTGCTGAGTAAGTAACTGAGACGAATCAGGTGAGTGGATTTGAGACTCACAGTTGGATTTGGTTGTGTCAGTTTGATTTCAATCAGTAATTATAGGATTACTATTGATAGTATGTTAACTTTGAAATGATACGCCATTTGATTGGTTGTTTGATGAACATTGAATTGAAATGTATAATCCAGAGGTCAACTCGATTGTTGGTTGGACTTGATTGCTAATGTTGGTCAACACAGGGTTGCGTACATGTGTTGATGAAGATTAGCATTTAGTTAGCGGTTAATCACTGTTTTGGCCTACAGTTGATTTAAGTGTTCTGATGGGGCCACCTCGAACAGGGTCTCTAGGAACCACCGTTCCTCTTGACGATAATTGTTGCATTATTGATTGTGAACAGATTGCTAGCTAAATTGAATTGTAGTTGATTATTCATTCACTTAGCTTCGTGCTAATCCCTCAATTTACTTCCTGCAGGTGATGTATATTATGTGGGTAGTCAGGAAGGATGTTTTGATGCTGGGAATGTTTGAAACTTGCAACTCTGATCCAGTTTGTAATAAATAATGTTTTATAGTATATAATGCCCCGGTTTTGTAAACATGTTAATTATGGTTGTTTAGTAGTTAAACATATTGTATAAAGGGTTGCGAAAATTTCTAGCAGGTTTTAATAAAATATGTATTTCAAGTAGTCGCTTCCGCCAGTTTTAATATTATATTGTTGTATTAAATGAGGGGCGTTATAATTAGCATAAAAATCAAGATAGATCAACACAATGAGAAATACATACCTGATATGAATTCCTTGAGAATTAGAGGAAGTGGATCGGTTGTAATTCGAATTTGACAAAAGCTTTTAGGCTGCATCGATTGTTTCAGTAGCAGGGGCTGGTGGTGGTGGACACTTTCAACGGAGCAGCTGTGGATAGTTTCGACAGCTGAGGTAAATTTAAAATGTATGTGTTTTGTGTGGATTTTGTTTATTTATGTTGGAGCGATATGTGTCTAATTTGAATTCTTGAGTACAGCAACACCAATAAAAAATAGGTGTGCAATGAGATTTTCAAAAAGCGTGAGAATGGGATATTGAAAAGACTCTATATGCTTAGGAAATAACATGCATCACATCCAATTAATTAAATTGCAGCTGTTAATTTCAGTTATTAAGTAATAAAAAAAACTTAAAATTCTGAGAAAAATGCTTGATTGTGAGGGTATCCACGTCATCAACAAAACTGCTTTAGATTGGGCCATGTCAGCTTTATGACATCAGCATAATCAACCTACCAAGAAATTTACTAACCCAAACCTATCCCAAGTAGTATGTTTTTAAACCAAGTTAACAATATTGCTTGTCAGTTTTGAGTTGGCGGGTCAACTTTACGTCAAATGGATCAATCTTTTCAAAAATAATAGTTAATCATTAATATAAATAAAATTATTTATAAAATTCAAAAATAATCATAATACAAAGGGTGTTGATATATACAATATTTTTTTTATTCATACACCAAAGCATGCATTACAAAACTGTACAATACTGCATGATAATGCATAAAAGATGGTGTAGGAATAAAAAAAATGTTGTATATATCAACACCCTAATACAAATATGTGTATATTTAAATTTGATACCAAAACACCAATTCAATAATTTAACTGATACCAAAACATAAAGGTATCAAACATCTCTAAATGGAAATTTAAGAATCCCAATGTTTTTATAAGGCATTTGATTTTAATGAAAACTATCTCTACTAAGAAAGTAGAGGCAATATAAATGATTACAAGCTAAGTGACACAACTATTTTTAGGATTACAATTCCATTCTATTCATTCGAGTCTAATTTTCCTACTTCTATTATCGATCCAAAAGAATGAGATAAGCTTTAGCTCGTCACCCAAGATGTCGGCTCTAAGTTTCTTGATGTTCAGGATGTCGTATCCCAATAATTTATATTCAATTACAAACGATTCTTCTCCATCATGATGATGTTTGATTCTTGACGTGGATTTGGATGCAGGGTATAGGTCATTATTGAATTATAAATGAAAAAGGTACAAAATCTTTGTCATATCTTTAGGTTAATCCGAACTCAATCCAAAAAATAGCAGGCTGGTGGGTACCGGTTTGACGGGTTCACGAGTCAAAACACATGAAATAAACCTTCTTATTTCCGAATCAGTTTCGTATCAAATTTTGAGTCCTTTCAAAAATTGTTAGCCAAGTAAAAGTAAGATTAAGTAGTGGTTGCTAGGGGTATACATAAATGGTCCGGAACCGCCAGAACTGGTAAACCAAACCGGAACCAGACCAGAACCGAAGCACAATGGTCAGATTCTTGGTTCTATCTTTTAGCCTTAATGGTTTACGGTGCGGTTCGGTTCTATAACCGGTAAAAATGGTTAGAACCACCATAACCATTTCTATAGGAAAAGAGAAGTATACTTCATATGCATATCTTTTAATATCGATAGAAATAAAATTACATTATAAGATTTTGAAACGCCCAATTTTTTTTTTTTTTTGAAAACGTTATTCATTAGGTCCCCTTATTAATAACTATGCATATTATATCAAGTTATAACACTCTTGGATAAAACCAAAGACACAAAACAAAGTCACAAAAAACTGGCTGGGTACCCGCCGGGTAGTCATGAAACCCAAGCACGGGTTGGCTTCTGTTCAGTTTTACACTAGGGTGACCCAGTTAAAATCATTTACCCGCCGGATATACCCACCAGATAAGGAAGTACCCGCCACCGGCTAACTATGCTGCACAGCAGCCTGCAGCAGACTTCAATACTTAATGTAAAAGTACGAAACTCAAACATGTATAACTCCTAAACCATAAGGAGTTAGGGCCTGAAATTTTGCGGGTACCTATTATCAAAATGAAGGTTTCCCTTTTATGCTTTTTCAGTTTTCACAAAAATGCGTGATTTGGGCATATGACCAATTTAAATCGTTCTGACCACTTTTGATTCACTACCTAAATCACAAACCACCAAAGCTGAGGTCTTAGGCTTTTGACCACAGTTCAAACATACCAAAACAAAGTTAGAGAAGCCGACAAAACAACTCTAACCTTTGTCTAACTTGATTTGACTCACGGTTGTATTCGATGATGTAACACCCCCAAATTTAATGATTTGCGGAAGCTTGATTTGGATGTTACTAATCAATAACAAAGCACAAAGATATATAGTAAACGACTCTATATGCGTCGTTTTAACAAAATATATTGATAATGGAAATGTTTACAACATTTAAAGCTTTACATAGCTCGAGTTTAAATAAAATGAGATTTCAGTACATAAGTACTTGTACAAAATATACTAATGCAAGAAAATCTCAATCGTCTGTATGCTGACTCGAGCTAAAGTCCTGAAGCAGAAACATCCTACTGCTTGGTACCTGCGATGTATGCTAAAAGGTCAGCTAAAAGCTGGTGAGCTCACAGGTTTGAAATCAGTTAATATAGTATGAACCGCAAGATTTAAATAATGAATTGCATCCAGCAATTAAATGATAGAAATCGTGTATACAGCCATGAGCACATAGTTGAGCTTAACTCGAGGGCCGGGTCCCCTATAGAGAATTCCGGGCGAGGTGCCTCCACGAATGCCTAATCAACATTCGTCTTCCCAAATATTAGTACGTCCGTTTACCCGGTTAGTGCTTGCTAACCCGAACGAGGAGGGTCAATCCTATATGGTACCATATACTAATATTCACGCTACAACGTATTAACAACTATGCTGACGGAGGACTTTAAATGATTAGTTTCGAAAAACTCATGTAGTATATGAAATGTTTGTACTTGCGTTCACATGTTAAAATTGAGCAATATATCACACCCCTGAGTAAAACAGTAAAAAGAGGGGCCATGAGACTCACCTGAGTCTTGTGAGTTTAACTTAATAAATTTGAGTTGATTAGCCGAGTATGAAGTCCAAAGACTTGTAACCTGAGGGTGTCCACGACACGCGATGGTTATAAACATGATTGGGTATCTCAAAAGATCACCCTTGTAGTTGTTACACAACTATATATATGTCCAAATTACTACGATTTGGTTGATTTGTTAAGTGTTTGAAAACAGGTACGGCCCGTTGGTGACGGATTTGTAATAATAATCTCAACTATTATTATTTTGATTTCGTGGCGTTTTACTTGAAAAAAATGTGTTTTGATTGTGTTTTAGAAGCCGTTACGGAATCTAAGTATGGGGGTCCGGGGGCAGCGCCCCTGGTAGAGGGGTCCAAGGGGCAGAGCCCCTGGCTGGGGTCGAGCTGCCAGGTCAGCTTGGAAAATTTTTATTTCTACTATATTGCTTTGACGAAAAACGCATCTGGGATCTGAATTCGGGTAAAATCGAGTGATAAATTTCGAGTCTCGACACTTAGTAAAAATCTGAGTTTTCTGTGTTTTGCGACACAATATGCGACACAAAAGTGGTTATGCGACACAAGGGTTGTGTCGCATAGGAATGCGACACAATGTCTATGCTACACAATGGTTGTGTCGCATAGATGTGAGATGCTGATTCAACAGCGACATAGTGATTGTGTCGTATGAAAATACGACGTAGAATACGACATAGTGGTTGTGTCGCAAAACTTACGACACAAATTCTTTGGTACGACACAAGTGCGACATAGTAGGTTTTATACGACATAACCTGGGAAATACGACATAATGTGCGACACAAAGGGTAAAATACGACACAACATGCGACACAAGGCTTGTGTCGCATGGAAGAACACCAGCCCAGAAAATCCGGCTGTCATGATTTTTCCGGCCAAAAATCCATTTCAAATCCGTTTTTAAGCTATGAAATCGTGTTCTATACTTAGTAAGGGACATATACAAGTTATAATAACAACTACAAGTGAAAAATACTAAGAATCGAGAGATTTCGGGATTTTGTCGAAAACTTACAAATTGCCGAAATGAAATAGCGTTGTAGATCGTCGCGAGGTGGTCGTGAATCTCTAAAAATATTGATGATACGAGTGCGTTTGATAGTAGTATTTTGCGATTTTAATGGGTTGGGGGTGGTTTCCTTTTGAGAGAGAAAATAAGAGAGAGAGAGAAGAAAGAAAAAGATGAAATGAAAAGAAAGAAAAGGTGGAGGTGGAAATGGTGGAAGCCCCACCATTTTCAGTTCATGCAATGTGCCCCGTGCGGTGTTCGTTTTCTCCGTTGTTTAACGTTTTTATAAATATTTTACATATTAAATGGTAAGTTTTAAAATACAATTTATTACGCGTTATTTTATTTAAATATTTTACTAATCGATTCATATTTGAGTTATAAAATGTAAGTTAGTTTGTTTGCGCGTTTTACATTGTTAAATCGTATAAGTTTTGTTTGTATGATCCGAATAAATACGAAATATTACCATAATAATATTTTTTATATAAAAGCGTTATTTAATAAAATTGGTCACCAACGTCCGTATTTTATGAAACCGAAATACCTTCGATTTAAATTGCGTACGATTTAATCAAATCGCATTTTCGTATATATTCAACAATATATATAATTCGATACATTAATTAGCCTAACACAGAACTAATTACATGTATTAACATACGATTAGGCACTAATTACTAGTCATAATTTGGCGAGTGTTACAGATGACCCATTTTGACCAATGAAAATAAATAACTACTTGTTGATATCGCGTAAAAAGTCACGTTTTTACTACCGATATCCCTCTCATTCTGGAACGATTCTTGGCATTTGGACTCAAATAACATCAAAATCAATGAGAATCTGCCAAGAAGATCAAAATGAAGATGCATGAGAAAAATCACGCAAATCGGGTGTAAAACGAAGATTCCACGCACATTTGAAGATTCAAAGCATCAAAACGAGATTTAAAGACAAAAGTTCCCATCACCAAGATCCATCTTATCCAATATGTTCGTTTTCAAAATACGAATCCAACAAAAGAAGAATCAACAAAAACAGATAAAGAATGAAGATTCTACTCCCGTCGAAAGATTCAAATGATTCGTACGCAATATCTGGAGATAGGAAACTCATCTCGGGGATTTCTTTATATAAAAATCTTTTTTTTTTAATTACGAATCCAACGCAAAAAGAATCGACTCAAATGGACGCATAACGAAGAAAACACGCACAAACGAAGAAACGAAGCAAAAGACGGCGAATCAGGGCGGGTGGCAGCCAGCCGCCGCCGGCCACCTGGTGGGCGGTGCCGGCCTCCCCTCCCCCCATCTCATTTCCACTTTTTGGTCCTTTTGCATACCCGGTGCCACACCTTTACGCGATTGTACGTACCTGGTGCCACACCTTTACGCGATTGTACGTACCTGGTGCACCTCCTTTTCCACCTTTTGCTAATGTGCTCCCCATGATGCTAATGTGAATTTCAACTATAAATAGGAGGCCAAGGATTCATTTGAAAGACACACCTTGAAAGCTCCATAATACTTTCACACACCTACTTATCTTTACTTTCTTTGTAATATTAGTTGTAATTCTTCCTTAGTTAATTAGACTAGCTAGTTAACTAATCAAGGGAGACTTGTACGGAGGTGCTTCGGGACGCATTTGTAGCTACGAGTTATTGCACGCCTTTTTCAGGTTTTAATCTATCTTTCATATTTACTTATGTTTGTTCTTTGTTTAATAAAATTAAATATGCATGCTAGAATTGCCATGATTAACTAGATAACTCAATTGTCTGCTATGACAGTCGTTTAGGAAAATCTTGAATATGTGATTAGGTTGCATGTTATGAGATTGCGGATGCTTTGTATTATAAATAGATGTAGGAATTAAATCTTTATCGTTTATCTGCCCAACTCATGTTGTGACCAAAACCGTATCCAAACATGAACGTAGCTAACTCATAGGGTATAGGTCACTTAGTTATACTATGTTAGATTGAATCATTGAGCTCGGCATGGCCGGTGTTCTCTAGATTTAAATAGGATCTAAGAGACACGGAATATGGGAGTAGAGGTAGATTAGGATTTAATTCGGACAGACGATATTTTAGAGACAACTTTTGGGAAATCCTCGACTTATATAATACTTTTGTATGCTTACATTGACACTGGTACAAAAACGAGTAAAAAGAGCGCAACGTTATAGCGGTTTTAAGTGAAAACCGCTATAAAGATCAAAAATTGGATATAATTATCTTCAATGGAGCGGTTTACCAGTCTTACTGTGGGGTCCCAACAATGCTAATGTAGCGGTTTATGTTAAACCGCCTTAAGTAACACTGATTATGGCGGTCAAGTCTACTCGCTACATTTGTTAATCTCCATTAGTAGCTGTTATTAACAAACCGATTCAAAATTAACAATATTTATGCCGGGAAAAAATACCCAATAAAATATTTGGTGTCATTTATAGCGGTTGTCAGTAAACCGACCCACAAGAAACGTGTGCATGGGCCTTAATGGGCTTAATAATTTTGAAGTTGTGATCGACCGATCGAGAAGATGAAAGCCCAAACACAAGTGTATATATTTAGACATATCTTATCCATTTGTCTTACCTATATAAAACAAACTTGTACATATATCCCACATCGGAAATAATAGAAAATGTTTGTTGGTTTATTAAGTCTTTTGATGTTCCTTTTCTAAAGGTCATTTCCTTGTATCATTATCATTGTAGGTTTGGTTCTTCCCTTCTCCAAAGTCTGTTTGCTACTCACGAGTAACGCAAGCAGCAAATGGATTTACTTTACTCTTTGCGTTACTCGCGAGTAGCAAACAGCCTGAAGAGATGGGAGTTATTATATCTATATTGATAAAGGTATTTAAGAATGATCTTTTACGGATATGATGTTAATTATTATTTTTCTGTAGTTGTTTCTTTTTTTAGCATGTCGATAATAAATGTTAGTAGATATGATGTTGATAATTTAATGGTTATTGTTAATGAAAAATAAAAATATAGAAATGATTCGTAGAATTGTACGTAATTAAATCCCTTGATTCGTTTTATTGATCACCTCTCAATATATAAAGATTACAATTACAGTGCTATAAATAAGACATGTGATTTGTTTGCCTTATCACAATACAACTACCTTCTATGCTAACTACGGAAACTATCTTTGCAAGAATACAAATATATTATTACATACTGTATATATTATATCTAGTCGATATATCATGATTGAATGCCAACTACGCTCAACTTGATCATCACTTAATTTGAAAGATGATCATATGTAGTGATCATCGCTATCATCTAATCTTAGAAGGTTAACGTTACTGATATACACCTAGCAACGAATTGCTTATCGGCAAATCCCGGGTAACATTGAAGCCAGTATTTAGGTCCATGTTGGGACATTCCTTTTCGTGCTCATTCACTAACAGTTAAAAGGCAGGAGTATCTAACTCCTAATCGAACGTTTAAACAGACAAGAAGACAGTATTTAAACAGAGAAATCACAGTCGAAAAGGAGACCCTAATATGATAATGAAATAGATGATGATGAAAATGTGATCTAACCAAAAAAGGAGGAAACTAAAAGGATACGTACAACAGCTTCATATTGTTATATTGTTAATTTTTAACTTAATTGATTAATTTGGTCATCACTGGCCTATTGTTTGTATTTATAATAAGTGAAAAACGTGTGCAATAAATTTTTTATTTAATGCAATTTAAACACCAAAATGACACCGAGTAATAAATTAAGAATAAATTAAAGGCAACTTCTTTTTTGTATATTTGATTCGGGAACACAAGTAGCGGTTATAAGCGATGGCCCGTTCCAATTCTATGTATCATTAGTAGCGGTCCTTATTAAACCGATCCACGTTTGACGAAATTTGTTTATTTATTATATTATTAATGGTAACCCGCTTCAAATCCCTTCAATGTTCAATGTTGGAACCATTAGTAGCGGTTGTAGGTAAACCAGATCAAACAATTAAAAACATTTGCAACGGTTATATGTAGACCGATCCAACAACATGTAAAAACAAATTCCAACACTACACATTTGACCACAATAGCCAAAACAAAAAACATTAGAAATCAAAAATGTCGAAAACCATTTTCACTATACATCGCCAATAACATAAGCGAGCAAAACCCACAAGTTTTGATCAAACCCACATGGGCAACTAACTCTGTCACCACATGGATAACCATAGAAGAGCAGGACAGTAGCTTCCAAATGCAGTCACAGACTTCATGAGTTTATAGCAAAAATATCATAAACCACGTACTTAGAAGTAACCATCATTAGGATAAATATATATAACTTTCTTTTCATAAATGGAATGGAAGCTTTAATTAGCAACTCGTGGATTATCAAGCCACACTCCTTCTTCGTCGTTGTTGGCTCGTAGGCATACGTTATGTTCGCCTGTGAGCGGAGGTATACCGACAGAGAATGGTGGTAACTCGTCGAACTGATCGTATTCTTCCTCATCGACAACGTTATCGACACCAAGTATACGTCGTTTAACTTGCAAGACGACGTGCCATCTTGAGTTTGACGGGTCTTCAACATAAAATGCTTGGGTGGCTAGGTTTGCAAGAATGAAAGGTTCGTCTGCATAGCCATTAGTCGAAAGGTCGACAGGTGTGAAACCCAATTGAGGGTCAACCTTTACAGCACCTCTTCTGTTATTCACCCACTTACACTTGAACCGAGGTACAGTAAACAAACGATAATCCAACTCCCAAATTTCTTGAATCCTACCATAATATGAATCTTTGGCAATCTTAATCCTGTTATCGAGATTATTCGCCCTTCCATATTCAACCGTTGATGCTATAACAGTAACTCCACAGTTTTGCGCCGCGCATTTATCATCTTTGTTTAGGGTGTAAAATGTGTAACCGTTAATGTCGTATCCTTCATATGACTTCACTTTGAAGTTTGGGCCATCTCCAAACGCTTCCACTGTCTTATTAACATTCGGTTGACCGTAGTTTACGGTTACAATGTCTTTCAACCATTTTGCAAACTCTTTGTTGTGTTTGATCTTATACCAGGCGTCGTTCTTCCCCGCATGTGTTGCCCATAATATCCTCATTTGCTCTGCAATGTAGGGAGAAAGACATGACTTGTGCTCTAGGACTACAAAGTGTGCAAGCTGTAAAAGATCGCGACTTGGATATATATCTTTCTCTCCACTTGTCCCAAGGCAAGAAAGTCAACCTTCGTGTCGAGATATCGGAATGCCAACCTTCTTGACACCTTCCATGTAGTCATTACAAAATTCAATCACCTCCTCGGAACAGTATCCTTCAATAATACTACCCTTTGGTTTTTTTTGTTCCTCACATATCCCTTTAAGAACCCATATATCTCTCGAAAAGGTACATGTAACGTAAGAATACAGGACCAACAACCTTAATTTCTCCTACAATATGAGACACTAAGTGAACCATGACATCGAAAAAAGAAGGCGGAAAGTACATCTCTAGTTCACAGAGCGTGAGAATAATCTCTTTTTGCATATTGTCTAATTCAGTTGGTACAATCACCTTCGAGTGGATCGTGTTAAAAAATAAGCAAAGTTTTGTGATACTGTGTCGGATGCGGACGGGCATCATACCTCAGATTGCTATAGGAATCATGTGTGTCATTAAAACATGGCAGTCGTGAGACTTCATACTAAGCAATTTACAATCTTTTAGTGACACAAACCCCTTAATGTTCGAAGAATAGCCAGACGGAACCTTAATACCATGCAAGCATTCACAGAATTGTTTTTTTTCTGTTCTCGACAATGTATAGCTTGCTGGTGGGAGAAAGGTGCGCTTTTTATCAGCGTTGAGCTTTGGACAAAGCTCGGGCCGAATGTTCCATGCCTCCATGTCTTTTCGTACATTAATCACGTCCTTTGTTTTTCCGGGAATGTTCAACAATAAGCCTATCAAGCTATCACAAATGTTTTTCTCGATGTGCATGACATCCAGGCAATGTCGAACCTCTAAATCCTTCCAGTAAGGTAAATCCCAAAAGATGGATGTTGTTGCTGAAAACAACGGGTGGTTTAATAATTTATAATTGCTGGGGTCTAAGTGTGACTTACTAGTACTGAACCAAAAGGTTAGTAGGCGGTAAGTTGGACCTAGAGTCGTTCTTAAAGAGAAACTGAATTGAAACGGAGGTGATCCAATCAATCTTTCTTTTCTAGTAAATGTTTTAAAAGAGTGCGTTGGAGGTTTTGGTTCAGTTAATTAAGTAAACTAAATAAAGCGAATAAAATGTAATAAGATGTCAGATAATGCAAAGTAATATTTGTTGTGAGTTCGTTAGTTAATAATTATGGGATGATGACTCTTACGGGAAAACGATTAACTAAATTGGGTTGCTTATGAGATTCATTAACTTATGGTATAACCAATAGATTCCTTATTAGTCGGTTATCAACTAATATGTCACGAGGAACTAAGGTATCATGATTCTGACCAGACAGACAATGCTCAACTCTCCACACTCTCCTGTGAGGGAGTCAGTGACCCATATTACTGAACGTATTCGCTCGTGGGCGAAGGAACATAGTAGCAAGTCCATAACATGTCTAGCCGTTCTTAATACCACAATGATTATGAATCCATTAAACAACTAACTTAGAACTTGTGTCCGGACTTATTTAATCAATTTCTACCAATGAAATTTAAGCGTGATAAACGAGGGAAAACATTTAAGTTTCTTGCGTACCGTACTCTAGGTTTCATGGTTTTGATAAAAAGTATCAGTTTAAGGTGGATTTCAAACTTGCCTTTCTCAATACAATTAACAAATCCCTAGGTTTTCGTAAATGGTCATTTAGCCTTTAGCCTACCTAATCTAATCTAATTTAAACTAAAACAACTAATTAAAATGCTGACGGCTTTTTACATAAAGTTAAACCCAGACCATGTCGGAAAATACTATGGTAGCTCACATCGTATTTAATCGTTTACCGATGTTTCCGTTGTGAGTTTAATTGCTTCGCGATGTTTACATGATAAGTACATTGTGATTGGAAGTGTACAATACTCATGGCAAGTCCACGTAATCACATTGCATTTTATAATGCTTGCATGACGTTACAATTAAAAACATAGTTTTTACACAGATAACTATTGACCGAGTATTGAGGTTCGCGACTCCTCTTTACAAGGTTACAATCACGTTTGTTAATCGAAAGGCGAATATAAGTTTTAGGTTTAAAATCTCAAGATAAGTCCGTTCACAAAGTTTCCAATTTTATAACGTCGATCAATAATACAACTACCTTCGGTCGTTACTGACTTCCATATATTTGTACTATGCTCAAAAGCATTTCCAATACTATACCGAGTAATCAGTCGAATAGGGGCCGTCATATTATCTCACGACGTATTCAAAGTCATCCCACAATAATATACTAACTACATCACAACAAATACAATAGTAATCTACTCGCTAATCATGGTAATAACGATCGCAAACATAATTAAAGCAAACATGTTTAATTAAGATAGATAAGGATAGAGATAACCGAGATTAATATGCGAGAAGGAATAGACTTGAATTAATGAGCGTAACTCCAAGCGTACACCAAAGATTACAACAACGTTCCTAGCTTTCTTTCTACTCTAAACAAAATGCTAAACTAATCTAATGCTAAATTTAAAGTAAGAAAGTAGAATGAGAAAGTAAGAAAGTTATATGACTAGTGCATATGGGACTTCAAGGTGCAAGTCACAAATGAACCAAAAGCCCCCTATTTATAGATGAGCTTTGGCTCACATTAGCACAAGTTGGCCTTGAGGTGCATGTTAGAAAGCTTGCCAAAAGTGGTATGTACCATACGAAAAGTAGGCGAACCGGGTACCGTACAACACGAAAAGTGGCCGCACCAGGTACCAAAAGTTACCAAAAACGGAAACCGGGATGGGGGCAGGGTGGCCGGCGCCGCCCTGGGTGTGGCCGGTGGCGGTGGTGGTGCTGCCGGCGGCGGTGGGCCCACCCCCGCCCCCGTTGCGTTGTTTGTTGCTTCGTTTCTTGATTCGTGCGTGTTTTCTTCGTTATACGTCCGTTTGAGTTGATTCTTTTTTTGTTGGATTCGTAATTCAAAAACGAAGATTTTGACATAGGATATGCCCTTAGTTGATGTCCCTAGCTCCAGATATTGCATACGGATCATTTGGATCTTCCGGCGGGCGCGAAATCTTCATTTTTTACCCGTTTCAGTTGATTCTTCTTTCGTTGGATCCGAATTTTGAAAACGAACATCTCGGAAATAATGGATGTTGGTGAAGGGCACTTTGGTCTTGAAATCTCGTTTTTATGCCTTGAATCCTCAAACGTGTGTGGAATCTTCGTTACACATCCGTTTTACTTGTTTTTTATCGTGCAACCTCGTTTTGACCTTCTTGGCATAATGTTACTTATTTGTGCTATATTTGAATTAAAATGCCAAGAATCGTTCCAGAATGAGAGAGATATCGGTAGTAAAAACGTGACTTTTTACGCGATATCAATGGACTTCTTTTTCCATGAACCTTTCTGCAGCGGTATTCCTTTGCCAAAAACTATCTTTTTATCTACAACTTTCGAGAGTGCTTCATGTCTGGTAAGACGTGTCCGCACAGTTGTATGCTCCGTGGTCCCGTCAAACTAAGTATCCATGCTACGATACGCGTGATCACTTTCAAACGATCTGCGATGCCCCATGAAAACGGTCTTTTTGCATTTATCTAACCACCTTGAATGTGTATCACTTTCACAATTAGGACACACCAGTTTCCCTTTCGTACAGTAACCAGATAAATTCCCGTATGCAGGGAAATCATTTATGGTGAAAAAAATCATTGCTCTCAATCGGAAATTCTCTTTCTTATAAGCATCGTACACTTCTACACCCGCATCCCACAGAGTTTTCAAGTCGTCAATTAAAGGAGCCAAATAAACATCAATGTCATTACCCGGTTGTTTGGGGCCTTGAATTAACAATGACATCATGATGTATTTACGTTTTATGCATAACCATGGTGGAAGATTGTAAACACATAGAAGAACAGGCCAAGTACTGTGGTGACTGCTCAGGCTTTTGAATGGATTGATTCCGTCTGAACTACGATCAAACCGTAAATTTCTAATTTCTGCACCAAATTCTTTATAAATATTGTCGATATTTCTCCATTGAGGTGAATCAGCAACATGTCTACATTTTCCATCATTTTTACGCTGATCGGAATGCCAACGCAACAATTTTGCCTCATTCTTGTTTGAAAATAATCGTCTCAATCTTGGTATTATAGGCAAATACCACAATAATTTTGCAGGTGGACCATGTTTTGATCCTTCAACTTCTTCCTCTTCCTCTCTGCTCCTCTTTTCCGCTTGTACCTAGGTGTACCACAAACGGGACACGTCTTCAATTCACGGTATTCATTTCTGTACAATACGCAGTCATTCGGGCATGCATTTATCCTTTCGATTTCTAATCCCATTGGACACAACAGTTTCTTTGCGAGGTACAACGAAACAGGTAACTCGTTATCCTCGGGGAGCATTTGATGCAAAAGAACTAGTAGCTTTGTGAAACTCCTGTCACTCCAACCATAGTTTGATTTTAAGTTCATTAATTTCATCACAGCAGAAAGTTTGGAAATTTCGGAACCGACATACAATGGTTTTTCAGATTGCTCAAAAAGTTGGTGCAATTCGTCTTGATCGTTGTTAACTTGAGCATTAATGTCATCATCAACTTCAACTAATTGAGCATTGTCATCAACTTCAACTTGAGCATTGTCATCAAAATTGTAGTTATATGAAGCATCGTTGTGATTAACTCGAGTTGACGAACAACTTTCAACAACAGTTGGTTCACCATGTCTTGACCAACAAGTATACAGCTGTACAAACCCACATTGAAACAAGTGGGACTCAATTACACTAGTATCACTAAATCTCATAAAATTTCTACAATCTACGCAAGGACACAAAATATCACCCTCTCCATTCATCACACGATTATGTTCCGCAAATCTAAGAAATTGTTCCACGCAATTTACATACTCTAATGAAGACCACAATGTGTTATACATCCATTCACGGTCCATCTGAAAATTTAAAATTGGAAATTAATGTTCGATGATTTTTTCCTGAATAGTCAATTCACTAAAGGATTGACTTACCGAAATTAATCTCTCTAGCTTGCACGTACATATTCTAAAGTTTTTTTTTAGGGAAAAGCAAGAAATTAAATTTCGGTTAAAACTACCAAACCATTATAAATAAATTAACTTGCTGTTTCTAAAAAAATATAACTATAACTATACATTTTTACATATATATAGTTATAAGAACCTTTGTATAATATAAATATATATAGTAAGTATGGTACTAATAAATACATATATCACGTACAGAACAAAAAACAAACCGAAAAAACTGATAATCAAACCTAAATAATTAACAAGATCTCGAGGTCCACTCTAATGTTGTAACTCACTAACTTGTAAGGGCTTTCAATGTACAAATTTAATGGAGGTAGAGTTTAATTTTTTTGATACATGACTAGGCGATCCTCTCAAGGTGGTCACTCCAATCACTCAAAGTGTTTAGGGTTTCCTATTCTATTATATCAATCGCTCAGAACGCCAGTCATGTATTGTTTATCATTATAGGCTTGATCGAGTATCAAATCGTTACCTTTTTGGTGAGCGCGAAGTCGATCTAGCCACAATCATTCTAAGGGAAGTGATGTAGGGTTTTTGGTGGTGGAATGTTTGTGGTGTGAGAGGGGTTTTGTTGGGTTTTCTTTTTAGTGAAGCGGAAAGCTGAAAATTTTTGGATTTTTGGGGAGGATTGACGCCCCCTTTTTTTTTTTTTTTTTTTTTATTTTGGGCGGAGTCTTCTTTCTCCATTTGACTTTCTTTTCTTCGAATTTTCTTTGGACTTTTTCTATCCTTTTGACGTCATATCCTTGATTTTTCTCTTTTTTTTCATTTTTGGAACTTTGTAGGAAGTTTGAATGATGTTTTTGAGTAGGTAAAGGGGTAACGTACTTATTTTGGGTGTATGGATGGGTTCAAGAATGATGTGATTCGATCTCCTTTTTGACTCACAAGTTCGGATTCGAAATGCATAACAAGAGCAAGTTCTGATTCTAAACGCATACATCGGCACACTCAAGAATCGAAAAAGTGAAGCATTAAAAATGAATGCTTTTCATATGGCTCAAGATACCTCATGAATCGAAAGTTGGGTTGTTGTGTGCTTAGTCATGCGATGCTCTTTATGGGATTGTCAAACTTGTTTTTCAAAAGAACTTATATTTTATTTTTCTTTCTTCCCCAAAGTAAATCATTCTTTTAAAAATTTTCATTTTCTACATATTTTTAACTTAGTTTTGAAAAATTTTGTTTACTTTTATGGAGAAGCAAGGTCTAATAAAGAGCAACGATTTAGAATCAAGCATATACCAATGTCCATTTAACAGTAGTGTAGCTACTGCTATCCCACACTTAAAGGAACATCGTCCTCGATGTTATACTAAGCTCTGAATGGGGTAAAATCCCACACTTAGGGTTTTAAACCTCCAGGATTCATTCTTTCAGTGTGTGTGTTGGGTTTGAATCCCACACTTAGTGATAAGCATAATGGATATGACATATTTAAAACGAATGGAAGAGATGGCATAGAAGTACTCCCCGATAGTTGCAGTGTTCTTTTGGTTGCATCTGCCGGTCTTTGTCTTCTTTGGTGCGCTCTTGGTCAAGTCTTCTTGTGATTGGTCTCGTAAGTGTGAACACGTCGGATTTGCGATTCTTCAGGGTTTTATGCCTCCTTGCATGCTGGAGCATTCTTTGCAAGATCCGAGTGTGAAAGATAGTCGGAGATGTCATCACTTCTTGGAAAGTAAAATAGCAGAAATGTTAAAAACAAACATGGGTTGCCTCCTGAGAAGCGCTCTTTTAAAGTCGAGAGCTCGACTTAGTCCTTTTTCTTCTTCAGATGATGCTTGATGCATCAGTAGTGGTGGCGTGGTCACTGTGGTTCCTTGGTAGAGAGTATCGTGGTGGATAGTACTGTAGGAATTGCTCTATCATGTCAACAATGAGAGTTGGTGGGTTGGTAGATAGCATTCTGAAGCTTTTGAAGTGATCGGTGGCGAGTCGGTCGAGAATTGCCATTCCATAGCAGATGTATCGAACTGCCCTTGTGAATGGTCCGTTAGGGTCAATTCAAGTGAAGGTGTAAGTTCGAACTATTTCACGCTGTGGGTGGTTTCTTCCTATCGAGGCGATTAAAGCCATGAATTCGGTTTTCACTTCTTCAAAATCATTAGCCCAAGGGTCTCCTCCGAAGGATCTGGTTGCTTGGCACACTTGTCTGATTAGTTGATGTTGCTCGCGGTTGAAGGTTAAATCCGAGTCGGTGAAGATGCAAATTAGCTTGCTGAATATCTTGCGATATCCATTTCGGTAGACGTCGAGTTCTACGTCTTCTTCTTGGTACATTTCGCGCAGTCGGGTAGTCACATAAGTGGCTAAATTGATTTGCGACATGTGCGGAATGAATCTCGGTACCTCACGAGTTTCTTCTTCATAGGCTGGCTCGTTCAGCTCATCAATTATTAGTTCAATGTGGTGCCCAATGGTGGATTGAATGACGATCCTGCAGTTCTCTGATGCTGTGAGGTGCTCTCCAGTTTCGATGAGATCTAGAAGAGTTCTAAGATCTCCCACCATTCTGATGTCGGCATAACTTCTTGGGTTCCCTGTGGCTCTTTCCAGATTGGTTCTCATTGATGCAAGAATAGCTTTTTGACTTGATGAGTACGGAAAAGCTGACGGATAAGGCACAATATACTTTTTGGTATATTCGCCTTTGGTTTCCATAGAATTCGATTTCTCCCATTGGGTAGTTGGGCCTTTCTCGCTGTCGAGCTTCTCTGGTAAGTTGTTCTTGAAGCAGGTCAGAGAATGCTCGAATGTTTCTCCGAAGAGTGCTAGGTTCTGGTTCTCCATAATTGGCGAGGTATGAATCGTAGTCTCGTATGATTGCCCTTATCATGTGTCTCTGTGCGGTGTTGTATTCAATGGTTGACTCTTTGATAGCTTCTACGATGATTCGGACATCGTCGTATTCGTCAATCATCTCGATCATGTCTTGATGAGTATCTATCAGAGGAATTTCTAGTCTCTCAGTTGCGACAGCAGGGGAATTAGGGGGAGCAAGAGGAGGTTGTGGAATAGAGTGTTTAGTCGAGAGTGATGTTGACGTAGTCGTCATCACATTCACTGTTGCAGTCGGAGTCCTTATCACGTGAATCGGGAAATTGGTGGAGTTCTTCGTCTGAGGGCGCGTTGTTGAAGGGTCGAGAACTATCGATTTCGATGGTTCGGACTTCGGTTGTTATGTCATGAATGTTCTCTTCGGCAAAGCTTCCTGGTTGACGTGCCTTATATGCTGAAATTCTCTGTAGTAGTTTGGCATACTGGTCTGGGTGTGGTGATGATCGAAGTCCTTCTTCAAAGATTTCTATGTCTCGGAGTCGGGTTCTGGTAAAGGGTTTTGATGGATCGAGATAGGAATTTAGGATGTTTCCCATTCTTTTAAGATGAGAGGATCTGAGTTCTTGGCGGATGACTCCGTAATCAACTGATTCTTCTGATGAAGAGCAGTCATCACAGTTTTGTATTCTTTTAACTTCGGCCATTTGTGGTGAATCAGTGTGATCTTCATCTTCTTCCATTTCTTCCTCTTCCTCTTCTTCTTCCTCTTCAACGTCAGATTCAGTTTCTTCATCTGCTTCCTCGTATTCTTCCTCTTCTGGGTCGTATTCAGTGTCAGAAATGAGAACTGATGATCGGGTGAATTGTGGTTCCTCCTCTGGTTCTGATTCATCATCGGAACAGACTTTTCCTGTGGATATAGCACAACATTCTTCCTCTTCTGGGGTGCATTCCGGTTGGTCGATCTTGTAAGTGATGCTTTCACCATGCGATCGTAAAACAATCGTGTGGTTATACACATCAATCACTGCTCTAGCTGTATTCATGAATGGTCTTCCAATGATAATTGGGATGTTTATGTCCTCGTGGATATCCATTACCACGAAATCCGTTGGAAAGAAAAATTTGTCAACTTGAACAAGGACATTCTCAGCTATTCCCTTAGAGTATCTAACAGATTGGTCAGCTAGCTGGACGGTCATCTTAGTGGGTTTCAAGTTTTCAAGTTCTAGCCTTTTAAACAGGGAGTAGGGCATAAGGTTAATGCTGGCTCCTAAGTCGGCTAAAGCGCTCATATTTTCGGAATTGTAGATAGAACAAGGGAGTGTAAATCTACCGGTATCTCCTAATTTTTCGGGAAGGCTATTTTTAAGTAGGGCTGAGTTTTCAGAACTAAGGGGAATGTTGTTCACTTCAGGCAATTTATCTTTGGTGGATAGCAATTTTCTAATATACTTATTACGACCAGGAACTCTAGACATGGTATCAAGGAATTTTCCATCTAACTTAAAGGACGATAGTTTATTAGGTTGAATTTTAAGTCTAGCGGGGTAAGGGATTCTAACCTCTTTGTTCATGGTTTGAGTGGTTTCCACAGCTGGTATCTTGACCTTTTGTTCTTCTTTTACTGGAACAACAGCAGGTGGAGTAGTGGCTGCTTCCTTGGGTGTCGTGAGTTGCTTTGCTTCCTCAATGTGCGGATTTTGAACCGTGTTGCTGGGCAAACTTCCTCGGGGTCTATTCTCAAGATGTTGTGCCAATTGTCCAATTTGAGCTTCCAAATTCTTTAGCACAGCCAATTGATTTCTCATGAAGAGGTCGGCTTGATCTTGTCTAGCGGACGTCTTTTGGTTGAGCAGGTGTTGACCTTGCATGAATTGGGTGAAGGCGTCGTCTGAACTTGAAGATGGGGCATTTGTCTTGGTGGTTTGTTCAGTGGTTTGGTTTGTGTCGGAAGTGGGTGCAGGAAGTGCAAGGGGTTGATTGTAAGGAAGTTGTGATTGTTGTTGGTAGGGTGGATATCTAGGTGGGTATCGGGGTTGGTATGGTTGTTGGTTGTTTCTCGGTGGAAAGGGAGGTCCTCTAGGTTGGTTGTTGTTAGTCCCTGTTTAACTTAATAAACAATCTTACTTAATAAGCCTTGAATATATTATTGAGAAGTTGCGGAATCACACTCAATAATATTAAGAAGATCAATGAATATTAATTAAATTAATGAACACAATAATATATCGAAAGCTTCAATCTTATTAATGATATAAGACGAATACACTTGATGTATTAGGGTTACAGAAAACCTTGAAGCTGCGCAATTAACATTAACCTATCTAGGTCTAAAGGATCTCTATTTATAACATATAGAGTCCTATACAATCTCCTACAAATATGGAATAAAATAACTTCCATAACCGACTCATACTTATCACAAAATCATAAACAGTTTTAACTACCATTCTGATGTAAACAGTTGTAACTATTACACATTCAGTGGTAACTGCTTCAATTGTAATATGCGACTAAGTACAAATACATAATCAGTGTTAACTGTTTCATTCATAACTAACAGTTACTAATACATAAGCAGTTTTAACTACTTACAGACACATAACTATTAGTTGTAATCTATCTTCAAACAGTTGTAACACTTGTCTTCTCTTCAGTTTTCTTCTATCAGTTGTAACTTCATAAAGACAGTTTTAACCTTTAAAGCAAACAGTTTTAATCACTTGTACTCTGTCTTCTCATCAGAACTTCAACTCAGACCTGAAACAGTTTTGACCCAACAATCTCCCCCTAAACTTAATCTGTCCTTCACAGCATTAAGTTTCTTCTAATCCTCCATTATAAGCTTCACAAAATTCTTTCAAAACTGTTAGTCTTTTCTTCTCTTCCTCCTATCAATCTCTTCCTTCTTATAAATCTGATTTAACACCATATATACCAGTTCTAGAGCTACATCATCTAACACTGCAGCTTGCAACCTTGCATTTCTCAAGCTCATCAAAAATCTCAGATTGATATCATAGAATCTATCTGTCAATAACCACATAAACACTGCATCCTCCATAACAATCTGATGTACTCCAGGTTTAGCATGATAAATCCAATTTCTGACCTTGCTAAAAGTAGCAAACTGAAATGGAAACTCTTCTGGCTCAAACATAGCTTTAATCCAATGCCATGTAACCTTTTCAACCAAATTATCAAATCTTTTTAAATCTAACTTCTTTTCCATTCCAATCTCATACATCCTCACCAAATCAGTTCTACTAATCCTCTTTATCAAATCCCTAAAAGATCTCCACCAAGATATATTTCCATCTGCTCTTTCAACTTTAATCTTGTGAATCTTAACAGGATTGACAAATTGCTCTATAGACCAATCAATAATACCAGGTAATTCAACATTAATTACCTCAGATTCCATAGGCTGTAACAAAATAAACTCCTTCAATTCATCAATATTCCTTTCTCTATCAGGAATTTCATCTAACTCTCTCTTCTTTTGCTCAAGCTCATCTTTCCTCCTCTTTTCAGCTTCTATCTTTTCTCTTTTTTCTTTTTCTTCCTTTTCCTTCAATTTTCTTTCTTTTTCAGCCTTTTTCCTTTCCTTTTCAACTTCCTGCTTTTTCTTCTCAGCTTCTTTCTTTTCTGTTTCTCTCTTTTCAATTACATCAGGATTCAACTCATCTTTATCCCATAACTCCTGCAATCTCTCTAAACTCATCTGTTTCAATGCATTCAAAGGAATAATTCCACATTTTAGCTTTGCAATTAAATTCTTCTTCATTTGAGCTTTTGTTGGTGGTTTTGCAGCTTTCTTCTTTCTTGCTTCTTCTGCTTTCTTCTTCTTAAGTTGATCAACTAAATATTCAATATCATCCTGTCTCTGCTCTTTCAACAAATACTCATCCCATTCTGCCACTTGCTCTTTTGTCATTTTTACAAACTTTCCTTCCTCAATCTCAACATCAATCAAGCCCTCTGCATTTAGCTCAGCCTGTAATCTTTCTGCATATTCAGTATCATGAGCAGTTACTTCTGGTGGCACTGGTTTTTGCTTCTTCTTCTTTGGTTCTTCTACCAGTTTTTCTTTGCCCTTAGCTTTTGGATCTATCTTTGGCAATTCTTTCTGTTGAACAGGAGCAGCAGCAGGTTCTCTAATTTGAAATCCAGGCAAAGATGGTTGTTGTGAAGATTTCTTCTTTGGAGTTTCAACCTTCTTTCCTGTTCCAGTCATCTTAGCAGTTTTAACTGGAATGCTCTTCTTTCTAGTTTTTTCAACTTGCTGAGCATCAGTTTTAACTTCAGTCTTCACTTCTTCCTTTTCAACTGCTATCTCAGGTTTGCTCACCTCTTCACCATCATCCTCATCAATCTTTAACTCCTCAGTCTTATCATCCATAATCACCTCTGTAGTCTGCTCCACTGACCCAATAACCTCAGTATGATCAGACCCAACAACCTCAATATTATCAGACTTATCTTCATCTGCCACTGATTCCTTCATTTCTGTTTCCACTGTCTCAAATACTGACTCATTAACCTCTGGCTCTGTAGGTGGTGTTGGAGGTGTATGCACAAATTCATCTTCCACTGGTTGTTCCATTTCAATGTCTTCATCAACTTTTTCATCATCAGACACAACCTTCTCATTCTCATTCCTCTTATCACCCATATTTGTCCATACCTTCTCCCCCTTTTTGAAAGCATTTTGTTTAAAATTATAATGCTCCTCAGGTTCTGAAGTATCATGAACCACATATCTCCTTCCTTTCTTCAAACACTTAATAACAACCTTTTCTAACTGCTTCACTTTCCTCTGCAACTGAGTTATAACTTCATCCTTAGCCTTATTCTTCTTCCTCTCTTGTACAAACTCAGCCCATACATAATCAATCATTTTCGTCAATTCCAAGTTAGTTCTAGCCTCAACACCTTCAGAATGTGAATCCTTTGGTGAATCATTGACATCATTAAACTCTGACTCATGCCTAGCATGATCATCAAAGTCCCCTTGGTTCTTGGTACTGGGACCACTAGGATCATCTACAGGTGTAGAATCATGTCCATGTGTTGCCTCTGATTGGGTCTTATCAATGTTACTTCTGTCCTGCTCTGCCAGTGGGCTAGAAGCAGTAGAAGCAGCCCTCTCAGAATGGTCACCCCTCTCCTTATGGACCACATGTTGTTCTGGACCACTGTCCATTGACTGAGATGACTGAGCAACATGATCCTCAGACATCTGTGTTCTAGCCTTTTTGGCTCTAGAAGATTTGGCTGTTTTGGTCCCTTGTTTTCTCTTAGTACCCCCAACTACTGTGGGTTGAGAAGTGGTGGGTGGAACCATTCTCTCAGTAGTTGGTTCAGCTTCAGTTGGTAGTACTGATGCTGTGGTGGAAGGTGCAGAAAACATTGTAGAAAATAATGCTGTAACCTTCCCAGAAAATTTAGTATCTCTCTTCATATTTACAAAAACTTTTGGTTTAAAAGAGACAATACCAATAATCTTTTCAAGTGCAGTGATATTAGGAATTTGTTCATTTAAGAACAACTGCACAAAACGTGGATACATCAAAAACTTAATCTTTGGCTGCTCAATGTTTCTAAGCATACCAGAAAATATCAGATTTGAAAAATTAAACCTTTGACCAGTTGCAAGACAAGCAATTGCATAAGCAATGTTGCTTCCAAACTGCTCAAAAGATGATCTCTTAGATGATAAGCAGTGTAAAATTGTATGTATTAAAAATCTCCACTGATGAGAAAATAAGGTTTTCTGAAACGTAAAAATTTCAAAAGAACCCTCATAACCCATCAATCGTAACGTATCATACATAACAGTATCCTCTAAAAAAGATATACCTGCCTCATCATCTAGTTGTAATGAAGCTCTAACAGTAGCTTCTGTGATTACAACACGTGTATCCATAACTTCTGAAACAATTTTTTTAATCCCCTGTTCCTCTTCTATTGATGCATTCACCCAGAAATTATTGATATGATCGTGAGATATTCTGGGTGCTACAGTGAGAGCATGACGAATATGTGAAGCACGAAGAAAATCAATGATTTCCACATACTCATTTGCCTCCGCAGGTTTCATTAAGAATGCAATCATATTGTGATCTTTTCCAATCGGTAGTTGAACAGTAGACGAAGTCGATGCCATGATAAGAAATCAAGTAATCGAGAAGAATCGAAGATGTTTTGACAGAATCGAAAATCAAAGAGACTTGTCGCAGTTGTTTGTATGTGAAATTTTTGAAAGCGTAATGAGAAACCCTAAGTGTTGAGAGTTAAGTACTGAAATTAAATCAGTTGTAAGCCCTAATTTGATCAGATCCCCAATTATAACTAAAACAGTGTTAATTAAACAAAATCACACGTTCAGTGATAACTGTGAAAATAACCATCAGTGGTAATCAACACTTGGTTTCTCAAATGCATCATTTACATAATTAAGCTAGCAGTGCTAACTTGTACAAGCAGTACCAACCGACCAAGGCAGTGCTAACTTAATACAAGTAGTACTTCAGTTCTAGCAAAATCATATAAACAAAGCAGTGGTTGAATTTTTTTTAATTTTTTTTTATTTTTTTTTTATTTTTTTTTTTTTTTTATCGAAAGCAAACTCCATAAGCAGTAAAAACGTCAAAAACACCTGCATAAGTTAGACTCCAAGACATAGCAATATAACCTGCAGTGGTAATTTCAAACAATAATACAAGTATACAGTGTTAACTATACACCAACAGTGGTGAAATGATTATTACCACTGTTTATAATAAAAATAAGAAACAGTGATAACGATACACATTACACACAATCAGTGTTTAATTAACAAATCAGTATTAACCCAAATTGAAATCACAGTGAATATTATTCACAGAAAGCAGTAACAAGAGAAATAACTTATGACAAATTGATCATTCCAATACTAGTAACCAAGAATGTGAATCTGCCTACATCAAAAGCTTTTGTAAACAGATCAGCAAACTGATTATCAGTATGAACTTTCAAAATTTGAATAAGTCTTTTCTCATTACAATCTCTAATGAAATGATATCTGATTTCAATATGCTTTGTTTTAGAATGTTTAACTGGGTTATTAATAATACTGATTGCAGAGCTATTATCAATAAAAATAGGAGTATTAAGAAAGGTAAAACCATAATCTAGCATCTGATTCTGAATCCATAGCACTTGAGCACAGCAACTTGCAGCTGCTACATATTCTGCCTCTGCTGTAGATGTAGATACAGTGGTTTGTTTCTTGCATTGCCATGAAACCAATCTTTCTCCCAAAAATTGACAACCTCCTGATGTAGATTTCCTGTCCAAGTTAGCTCCTCCATAATCACTATCTGTGTAAGCTATCAGATCAAAAGAATTAAACTTTGGATACCAAAGACCCAATTTTGATTGACCCTTCAAATATCTAAAAATTCTTTTGACTGCTAGAAGATGTGATAGCTTTGGATTAGCTTGAAATCTTGCACATAAACACACTGCAAACATGATGTCAGGCCTTGATGAAGTGAGATACATAAGTGACCCAATCATAGATCTGTAAAGATGTTCATCCACACTCTCCCCCTCAAGATCTGCATGTAATTTCTTGTTTGTTTCAACTGGTGTGCTTGCAACTTTAGCATCTTTGTACCCAAACCGATCCAGTATATCATTCACATACTTACTTTGATGAATAAAGATTCCTTCTTTCTGTTGCTTTACTTGTAGCCCCAAGAAAAATGTTAATTCCCCCATGGAGCTCATCTTGAACTTTTCATGCATTAATGATTCAAACTCCTTGCAAAGACTATCCTTTGTTGAACCAAAAATGATATCATCTACATAAACTTGAACCAGTAGTATATCATTCTTAATTCTTTTAGTAAACAAAGTTTTATCTATTGCACCCCTTTTGAATCCATTCTGCAACAGATAATCTGAAAAAGTATCATACCAGGCTCTAGGTGCTTGATGTAAACCATAAAGAGCTTTATCCAGTTTGAAAACTTTATCAGGAAATTTAGAATCTTCAAACCCTGGTGGTTGACATACATATACCTCTTCCTGTATAGTGCCATACAGAAAAGCACTCTTAACATCCATCTGATACACAATGAATCCCTTGAATGAAGCATAAGCCAAAAACAATCTAATTGCCTCTATCCTTGCAACAGGTGCAAAAACCTCATCATAATCAATCCCCTCTTCTTGTGAATACCCCTGTGCAACCAATCTAGCCTTGTTTTTGATCACTATACCTCTTTCATCCTTCTTGTTCTTGAAAATCCATTTAGTTCCAATTGCCCTCTTCTCTTTAGGCAAATCAACCAATGTCCAAACTTCTTGAATCTTAAACTGAAGCAACTCCTCTTGCATAGCTTCAATCCAACTAGGATCTCTCAAAGCTTCAGTAACCTTCTTTGGTTCTGTTTGAGACAAAAAACAGGCAAACAAAGAAGTATTTACAGCTTCTGTATCAAGATTTACTTCTTCCTCATTTGCTGAAGCTTCAAACACCTGACTTTGATTTCTTGTTTTAACAGCTGATTCAATATCTCCAATTACATTCTCAAGTGGATGATCTTTATGAGTAATGTATTTAGATGCTGCTGTTTCTTGAATCCTCTCCTCCAAGTTGGTAAAATTCCCTTCTTGTCCAGACTCACTACTTGAAACTTCTCTTGCAATTCTCTTTGACACAGGAGTAGAGCTCATCAAATGTAGATAATTCAATTGTTCCTGCTCTGTGTCAAGATGCTTTGTAGGTGTCTGATCAACATTCACACCTGCCTTTGTAGACTTCTGTACTGGACTCATATCACTGTCTTCTGTACTGTCTTCAATAACAGGTCTATCAGAATCATCAACATGAGAAAATGATGTTTCATCTGATTTTCCTGTTTCCACATCCTGTGATGTCATTGGTTGATCAGTATCAAACACTTCTGGAGGATCAGGAGACCAGATTGGAAATAATATATATTCCAATGAATCATTCTTCTTTCCAATTGATTTTCCTGATTTTTCTCTACCTTCATCATCACCTGTTCCTGCATTTGTACCTGCACTTGTACCTGCACTAGTATCCACATTTGTATATCTAAAAGCAGTATTAAGTGCATCAATATCAAACAGTGATTCAGGACCTTTTCCCTCAGGATTAACAGTGTTTTCATTAAAAGTAATGTGCACTGTTTCTTCTATGATTCTGGTCCTTTGATTGAATACCCTATAAGATTTACTTTGAATAGAATAACCAACAAATATCCCCTCATCAGCCTTACTCTGAAACTTACCTAAGTGATCTTTGGTATTTAAGATTGTACAAGGACACCCAAAAGATTTTAAGAAACTAACCAAAGGCTTTCTCTTAAACAACAGTTCATATGGTGTCTTGTTATGAGGCTTAACAACTAATACTCTATTCTGAACATAACAAGCTGTGCTAACTGCCTCTGCCCAAAAAGACATAGGTAGCTTTGCATCAGATATCATGGTTCTAGCAGCCTCAATCAGTGTCCTATTCCTCCTTTCAGCTACTCCATTTTGTTGAGGAGTTCTAGGTGCACTAAATTCTCTCTTAATACCTTTAACTTCACAGAATTTATCCATCTCATGATTTTTAAATTCTGTTCCATTATCACTTCTGATGATCTTTACTCTTTTATCCAATTGATTCTCCATCTTAGTTATAAATGATCTAAGTATTTCACCTGTCTCATCTTTTGTCCTAAGAAAGAAAACCCATGTAAATCTAGAATAATCATCAATAATCACAAGACAGTAAGACTTTTTCCCCATACTACTTATACTGGTTGGTCCAAATAAGTCCATATGCAATAAGTGTAAAGGTGTGATATTTGTGTTCACAGATTTGGACTTAAATGAGGATTTGTGTTGCTTTCCCTTTTGACAAGAAACACAATGGTCATCACATGAATAGACCTTTTCAGGCAAACCTCTAACAAGCTTGTTTTTGACAAGTTTATTAATGGTTTTGAAATTCATGTGACACATCCTCCTATGCCACAGTTCAGATTCATTCACACTTGCTTTAGAAATAAGACAGTTTAAATCAGGTTGAGGTGTCATATTCACTAAGTCACACTTATATACATTATCTTGTCTTGGAATTCTCATCAAAATCATGTTTTCTGGTATTTTGAATTCTTTGGACAAGATAAGGCATTCAGTGTCAGTAAAAAGAACTGGGTTCTTTTTATCTGTGATTTGACTCACACTTAGTAAATTATACCTCAGTTGCTCCACAAAATAAACATTATCAAAACTTAGCTTTTCACTCTGAACTGTTCCTTTCCCTGTGATCCTTCTTCCTTTTGGATTGCTTCCAAAAGCTACATATCCTCCATCAAAAGATTTAAAGTCCTGCAGCTTTTCTTTGTCTCCAGTCATGTGCCGTGAGCATCCACTATCAATATGCCATAAGCTCTTAGGCTTGCCCTGCACAAATAGTCAAAAAGAGAATTAATTTCTCTTGGGAACCCAAACCAATTTGGCTTTGGGTTTCCCATGTGCATTCACATAATCAACTTTCTTAAAGATTATTGATTGTGAAGCACTGTTGGTATTTGGATCTGTTAATTTATCAGACTTAATAGGTGTCCAAATCCAACTAATTTTAGACTTAACAGTGTTCTTTGGCTTAACAGTTTTAACTGTTTTACCAATTGAAGATACAGTGTTAATTTTGTTAACACTGTTTTTGAAATCAGTTACCACTGTTTTAGTCTTTGAGCTTTTGGCTAATCTTGTTATTACTGCTGCAGTAGATTTACCTGTAACAGTGTTTAACATCGTAGCCTTTGAGTTTATCTTCTGAACTCTGGCAGTATGATCAACTTTTGATTGAAAATTTTGTTTGTTAATCATATTTGCTTTTGTCCATGACTGTTTTCTAATCCTTTGAACATTCTCAGGATTATGATAGCAGTCATATTTAAGATGACCCATTTTTCCACATATAAAGCAAGACTTTTCTTTAATCACAGTAACATTATTACCCAGTTTTTGTGAAATCATTTGATTCCAATTTCTTTGATTACCTCTGGGTTTTTGATTTTGAAAACTCTGTGAAGAAGAAGCACTTGCTTTACATTTACAATTCACACAGTTATTCACAACAGATTCAACAACAGGTTTAGTAACTGAGTTAACTGTATTACTAACATATCCTAACCCATGTTTAGATTTGTTAGTATTCAAACTCACCTTCTCTAAGTCCAGTTTAACCTTCTCCTTGAACATTTTCTTACCCTCTTCTAGTTTATCAGTTTTAAGATTAACAACTAGATCAGTAATTACTCTCTTCACATCCTCACATGTTGACTCAGACTTATATGATTCAGATTTCACACTCTTCTCACTATCAGATGTTCTATCACTCTGATCATCTTCTTCAGTCCAGTCACTTACTTCACCTTCTATAAACAGATCATCATCAGATAAACTTTTAATTGGATCAGCCTTTTTAACCTCATCTACCATTTCTCTTTTAAGTGAATTGATATCAATTTCACTTTTGGGAGGAAAGTAGGTGTGATTATAAGGTGGAGGTACATTGTTGTATCCTAATCCAGTCTTAAGTTTATCATGAATCTGTGAATTAATAAGTTTATTTACACTCTTTGAAGCATGTTCTAATTTACTTACATCAAGCCTTATACTATCTCTTTCACATGTGACCTCAGTAAGTTTCTTAGATAACAAATCAACTTTATCTTTAAAAGAGTCTCTCTCCCACCTAGCATATTCAATGTCATACTTAAACTGTGTTGCATTGACTTCATATGCCTTAATTTGATTTTCCAGATTTTCAATGACAGCTATGGTGTGTTTACTTTTGATTTCCCATTGTTTTAGTTCCTCACACACTTTTATATTATGATCTCTGTAGTGTTTAACAGTTTGTTTACAAACAGCAGAACATAATTTATTTTGTACCTCAGTAGGAACTTCTGACTTTTTGTCAGATTCTGCAATGGCCATGAGACATTGATTCTTCACAACATGCTCTTCTTGATCACTCCAATCCCATCCACAGCCATCCATAGACACCAAAGCATTTGCTGAAGCTCCCTGAATTGGAATGTTTCTTGTCTGTGTCCCATTGCTTCCAGATCTCTGACCATTACCATTCTGCTCTTGCCTAGGGTTTCTGCATTCTCTGGCAAAGTGTCCCATCTTGTGACAGTTGAAACACTCAATCTTGCTCTTATCAAACCAATTTGCATCATTCCTCTTGTATGCAAAATTATTTCTACCAGTCCTCTGCATAAACCTTTTTGCTCTTTGAGTAATCAATGCAATTTGCCACTTGATGTCCATCTCCTCTAGATCATCACCATCGAATTGTTCCAGATCTTCATTAGTAAGTGAAGAATTCACATTACTTGCAAAGAAAGATTCTAATATTTGATCATTAGAACTATTTGATGATGATCCTGCTCCCCCTGAAACATGTGTAGAACCCATTTGACTTGATTCTGCTTTTGTTCCAGCCATAGACATAAAAGCAGCATTATGACTGTATCCAGTAGCTTGCTTCTTACTCTCAACCTCAGACTCAAAGTTCCTCAGATCATTGTATATATCTTCTAGTTCCTTAACTTCAATGTCTGAACTCTGCCTCAATCCAACAGTATAAATTGTCCATTCATCACCTAATGATCTCAAGAACTTTCTGTTAAGATCTTCTTTGTCAATCTTAACCTTGTGATTTTCCAATTCTCCAACTAATTTAGTAAACCTATCAAAGGTTTGAGTTAGAGTTTCAGATTTCACATGGCTAAAATTTTCAAATTGTTGTTTTAACAGAGATCTTTTATTCTTTTTGGTGTTATCATTACCACCAAACCTCTTCTCAATTGCCTCCATTAATAACTTGGGATCTTCACAATTATCAAATCTGCTCTGATGCTCATTCGGAATGGATAGCAAAAGAGTACTAAGTGCTTTGTACTCAGTAGATCTGATTTTCCTCTCTGCTTCAGATGTTGGTGGTGCTCTTGGTTGCTTTACTCCATCACCATCAAGCGTTACTGGTATACCATTAACAACAACTTCCCACATCTGATAATCTGTGAGAAGCATATATTGCCTGATTCTGACCTTCCATAGGTCAAACTCATCTGGTTTAAGCATTGGTATCTTCGTTGCTTGAATCCCTTCATTGCCTTCAGACGCCATTGAAATCAAAACTTAATATCTGAACTAAACTCAAATACTAATACTAATAATCCCAGATCTTCCTGTCTTCAAAGCTTCACAAGCTCTGATACCACTTTGTTAGTCCCTGTTTAACTTAATAAACAATCTTACTTAATAAGCCTTGAATATATTATTGAGAAGTTGCGGAATCACACTCAATAATATTAAGAAGATCAATGAATATTAATTAAATTAATGAACACAATAATATATCGAAAGCTTCAATCTTATTAATGATATAAGACGAATACACTTGATGTATTAGGGTTACAGAAAACCTTGAAGCTGCGCAATTAACATTAACCTATCTAGGTCTAAAGGATCTCTATTTATAACATATAGAGTCCTATACAATCTCCTACAAATATGGAATAAAATAACTTCCATAACCGACTCATACTTATCACAAAATCATAAACAGTTTTAACTACCATTCTGATGTAAACAGTTGTAACTATTACACATTCAGTGGTAACTGCTTCAATTGTAATATGCGACTAAGTACAAATACATAATCAGTGTTAACTGTTTCATTCATAACTAACAGTTACTAATACATAAGCAGTTTTAACTACTTACAGACACATAACTATCAGTTGTAATCTATCTTCAAACAGTTGTAACACTTGTCTTCTCTTCAGTTTTCTTCTATCAGTTGTAACTTCATAAAGACAGTTTTAACCTTTAAAGCAAACAGTTTTAATCACTTGTACTCTGTCTTCTCATCAGAACTTCAACTCAGACCTGAAACAGTTTTGACCCAACAGTTGTTGTTCTGGTTGAAACCGGGTGGTCGAGCTGGAAACTGAGCATAGTAGACGGTGCCATCTGCTTCTTCATATTCAACTTGGTATTCTCCAGATGATTGTGGGTTGGTGCAGTGTTGACAGACTTGCACTTGGTGTACTTGGTGCTGTTGTTTCTTAAGTTCTCCAAACTGTTTGACGAGCGAGTCCATTTTCTCTGTCAGTGTCTTAATTGCTTCGACTGGAATCGGGTTTGCAGCAGCGATAGGTTTGGAAGATGTTGAGTGATCTCCAGAATTCCAATCGTGGTGATGCATAGTCATATTTTCTATCAGGTTCCATCCTTCTTCGTCGGTCTTTGCCATGAAGCTTCCTTGTGCAGCAGCATCGAGGGTAGTTCGGTGGTTAGGATCTAAACCATTGTAGAAGGTGCACAATTGTGCGGACTTGTCGAGTCGGTGATTAGGGCATTTCTTTAAGGCTCCTCTGAATCGTTCCCATGCGGTATATAATGACTCATCGAAAGCTTGTCGAAAGTTCATGATGTCATTTCAGAGTTTGGTTTGTTTAGAAGGCGGAAAGTACTTGGTTAGAAACTTTGTCACCATAGCAGTCCATGAAGGGATAGAGCCGGTCTCTAGACCTTCAAACCATGTTTGCGCATGATGGGTGAGCAAATAAGGGAAAAGGTATAAACGGATTGTGTCTTGGCCAATTCCGTTTTGCTTGTAGGAGTTTGAGAGAGAGATGAACTTGTCGAGGTGAGAGTTTGGGTCATCACTGGGCAATCCGTGGAATTGACAGTGGTTTTGGATTAGTTGGATGATGTGGTGTTTAAGCTCGAAAGATTGACCAGGGGTTTCAGGGTAGAGAATTGGTCCTCCTCTTCCTTCGATAGAGGGTTTACTGTTGTCAGCGAGAGTGATGCGTTCAGCCATTGCTTGATTAAGTGCAGATTGCTTCTTTTCTCGTCGAATAGTGCGTATTATAAATTCTGGATCAGGAAAGTTAAACAGTGGTGCAGATCTAGGGGAACAGGTCATAAACTAAAAGAAAAGACAATAAAGAAAATAAACAATAAAGGAAATGTTTTTGTTTTTTTTTTAGAAGGTTTTAGTCTAAGGGTTTACTAGAATTGGGATTGGTTGGGCCTCTGAATCGGACAGTTAGTCTCCCCGACAGCGGCGCCAAAAACTTGTTGTTGCTGAAAACAACGGGTGGTTTTATAATTTATAATTGCTGGGGTCTAAGTGTGACTTACTAGTACTGAACCAAAAGGTTAGTAGGCGGTAAGTTGGACCTAGAGTCGTTCTTAAAGAGAAACTGAATTGAAACGTAGGTGATCCAATCAATCTTTCTTTTCTAGTAAATGTTTTAAAAGAGTGCGTTGGAGGTTTTGGTTCAGTTAATTAAGTAAACTAAATAAAGCGAATAAAATGTAATAAGATGTCAGATAATGCAAAGTAGTATTTGTTGTGAGTTCGTTAGTTAATAATTATGGGATGATGACTCTTACGGGAAAACGATTAACTAAATTGGGTTGCTTATGAGATTCATTAACTTATGGTATAACCAATAGATTCCTTATTAGTCGGTTATCAACTAATATGTCACGAGGAACTAAGGTATCATGATTCTGACCAGACAGACAATGCTCAACTCTCCACACTCTCCTGTGAGGGAGTCAGTGACCCATATTACTGAACGTATTCGCTCGTGGGCGAAGGAACATAGTAGCAAGTCCATAACATGTCTAGCCGTTCTTAATACCACAATGATTATGAATCCATTAAACAACTAACTTAGAACTTGTGTCCGGACTTATTTAATCAATTTCTACCAATGAAATTTAAGCGTGATAAACGAGGGAAAACATTTAAGTTTCTTGCGTACCGTACTCTAGGTTTCATGGTTTTGATAAAAAGTATCAGTTTAAGGTGGATTTCAAACTTGCCTTTCTCAATACAATTAACAAATCCCTAGGTTTTCGTAAATGGTCATTTAGCCTTTAGCCTACCTAATCTAATCTAATTTAAACTAAAACAACTAATTAAAATGCTGACGGCTTTTTACATAAAGTTAAACCCAGACCATGTCGGAAAATACTATGGTAGCTCACATCGTATTTAATCGTTTACCGATGTTTCCGTTGTGAGTTTAATTGCTTCGCGATGTTTACATGATAAGTACATTGTGATTGGAAGTGTACAATACTCATGGCAAGTCCACGTAATCACATTGCATTTTATAATGCTTGCATGACGTTACAATTAAAAACATAGTTTTTACACAGATAACTATTGACCGAGTATTGAGGTTCGCGACTCCTCTTTACAAGGTTACAATCACGTTTGTTAATCGAAAGGCGAATATAAGTTTTAGGTTTAAAATCTCAAGATAAGTCCGTTCACAAAGTTTCCAATTTTATAACGTCGATCAATAATACAACTACCTTCGGTCGTTACTGACTTCCATATATTTGTACTATGCTCAAAAGCATTTCCAATACTATACCGAGTAATCAGTCGAATAGGGGCCGTCATATTATCTCACGACGTATTCAAAGTCATCCCACAATAATATACTAACTACATCACAACAAATACAATAGTAATCTACTCGCTAATCATGGTAATAACGATCGCAAACATAATTAAAGCAAACATGTTTAATTAAGATAGATAAGGATAGAGATAACCGAGATTAATATGCGAGAAGGAATAGACTTGAATTAATGAGCGTAACTCCAAGCGTACACCAAAGATTACAACAACGTTCCTAGCTTTCTTTCTACTCTAAACAAAATGCTAAACTAATCTAATGCTAAATTTAAAGTAAGAAAGTAGAATGAGAAAGTAAGAAAGTTATATGACTAGTGCATATGGGACTTCAAGGTGCAAGTCACAAATGAACCAAAAGCCTCCTATTTATAGGTGAGCTTTGGCTCACATTAGCACAAGTTGGCCTTGAGGTGCATGTTAGAAAGCTTGCCAAAAGTGGTATGTACCATACGAAAAGTAGGCGAACCGGGTACCGTACAACACGAAAAGTGGCCGCACCAGGTACCAAAAGTTACCAAAAATGGAAACCGGGATGGGGGAAGGGTGGCCGACGCCGCCCTGGGTGTGGCCGGCGGCGGTGGTGGTGCTGCCGGCGGCGGTGGGCCCACCCCCGCCCCCGTTGCGTTGTTTGTTGCTTCGTTTCTTGATTTATGCGTGTTTTCTTCGTTATACGTCCGTTTGAGTTGATTCTTTTTTTGTTGGATTCGTAATTCAAAAACGAAGATTTTGACATAGGATATGCCCTTAGTTGATGTCCCTAGCTCCAGATATTGAGTACGGATCATTTGGATCTTCCGGCGGGCGCGAAATCTTCATTTTTTACCCGTTTCAGTTGATTCTTCTTTCGTTGGATCCGAATTTTGAAAACGAACATCTCGGAAATAATGGATGTTGGTGAAGGGCACTTTGGTCTTAAAATCTCGTTTTTATGCCTTGAATCCTCAAACGTGTGTGGAATCTTCGTTTCACATCCGTTTTACTTGATTTTTATCATGCAACCTCGTTTTGACCTTCTTGGCATAATGTTACTGATTTATGCTATATTTGAATTAAAATGCCAAGAATCGTTCCAGAATGAGAGAGATATCGGTAGTAAGACTTTTTTAGGAACAATAAACCAAGTTAGAGAATTTATACCAAAATTAGCAAAAGAACTTGAACCTTTAAATAAAAAGACAAGTATAAAAAAGAAATCCAATGGACAGAAGAAGATAAGGAAGTTATTAGGAAAATAAAAAGAAAATGTGAAAAATTGCCTAAAATAGAATACCCAGATGAAGAAAAACAATTTATATGACGCGATATCAATGGACTTCTTTTTCCATGAACCTTTCTGCAGCGGTATTCCTTTGCCAAAAACTATCTTTTTATCTACAACTTTCGAGAGTGCTTCATGTCTGGTAAGACGTGTCCGCACAGTTCTATGCTCAGTGGTCCCGTCAAACTAAGTATCCATGCTACGATACGCGTGATCACTTTCAAACGATCTGCGATGCCCCATGAAAATGGTCTTTTTGCAGTTATCTAACCACCTTGAATGTGTATCACTTTCACAATTAGGACACACCAGTTTCCCTTTCGTACAGTAACCAGATAAATTCCCGTATGCAGGGAAATCATTTATGGTGAAAAAAATCATTGCTCTCAATCGGAAATTCTCTTTCTTATAAGCATCGTACACTTCTACCCCCGTATCCCACAGAGTTTTCAAGTCGTCAATTAAAGGAGCCAAATAAACATCAATGTCATTACCCGGTTGTTTGGGGCCTTGAATTAACAATGACATCATGATGTATTTACGTTTCATGCATAACCATGGTGGAAGATTGTAAACACATAGAAGAACAGGCCAAGTACTGTGGTGACTGCTCAGGCTTTTGAATGGATTGATTCCGTCTGAACTACGATCAAACCGTAAATTTCTAATTTCTGCACCAAATTCTTTATAAATATTGTCGATATTTCTCCATTGAGGTGAATCAGCAACATGTCTACATTTTCCATCATTTTTACGCTGATCGGAATGCCAACGCAACAATTTTGCCTCATTCTTGTTTGAAAATAATCGTCTCAATCTTGGTATTATAGGCAAATACCACAATAATTTTGCAGGTGGACCATGTTTTGATCCTTCAACTTCTTCCTCTTCCTCTCTGCTCCTCTTTTCCGCTTGTACCTAGGTGTACCACAAACGGGACACGTCTTCAATTCACGGTATTCATTTCTGTACAATACGCAGTCATTCGGGCATGCATTTATCCTTTCGATTTCTAATCCCATTGGACACAACAGTTTCTTTGCGAGGTACAACGAAACAGGTAACTCGTTATCCTCGGGGAGCATTTGATGCAAAAGAACTAGTAGCTTTGTGAAACTCCTGTCACTCCAACCATAGTTTGATTTTAAGTTCATTAATTTCATCACAGCAGAAAGTTTGGAAATTTCAGAACCGACATACAATGGTTTTTCAGATTGCTCAAAAAGTTGGTGCAATTCGTCTTGATCGTTGTTAACTTGAGCATTAATGTCATCATCAACTTCAACTAATTGAGCATTGTCATCAACTTCAACTTGAGCATTGTCATCAAAATTGTAGTTATATGAAGCATCGTTGTGATTAACTCGAGTTGACGAACAACTTTCAACAACAGTTGGTTCACCATGTCTTGACCAACAAGTATACAGCTGTACAAACCCACGTTGAAACAAGTGGGACTCAATTACACTAGTATCACTAAATCTCTTAAAATTTCTACAATCTACGCAAGGACACAAAATATCACCCTCTCCATTCATCACACGATTATGTTCCGCAAATCTAAGAAATTGTTCCACGCCATTTACATACTCTAATGAAGACCGCAATGTGTTATACATCCATTCACGGTCCATCTGAAAATTTAAAATTGGAAATTAATGTTCGATGATTTTTTCCTGAATAGTCAATTCACTAAAGGATTGACTTACCGAAATTAATCTCTCTAGCTTGCACGTACATATTCTAAAGTTTTTTTTTAGGGAAAAGCAAGAAATTAAATTTCGGTTAAAACTACCAAACCATTATAAATAAATTAACTTGCTGTTTCTAAAAAAATATAACTATAACTATACATTTTTACATATATATAGTTATAAGAACCTTTGTATAATATAAATATATATAGTAAGTATGGTACTAATAAATACATATATCACGTACAGAACAAAAAACAAACCGAAAAAACTGATAATCAAACCTAAATAATTAACAAGATCTCGAGGTCCACTCTAATGTTGCAACTCACTAACTTGTAAGGGCTTTCAATGTACAAATTTAATGGAGGTAGAGTTTAATTTTTTTGGTGAGATATCTAAGTAAAAAGAGATTTTAATGTAGAGCAGAGCGCCGGATAGTAATTAATATGGATGCAGAGAAGATGATGACTTTTCTATCTCGTGCATTGGCGGGAAAAATACTCACTGTTGCCACTTGAAACGGTTACACATAAGTTGGATCGGTTATTAGTATCTTAAGGAGCGGTGTTTTTAAAAAATATATGACCTATTGGATCGGTTTTGTGTTATCTTTGAAGCAGTTAATATTGACCCAGTTAAATTTAAAAGTCAAAAAACAAAAGAATTCACTGTGAGGGTTCTATATATATATATATATATATATATATATATATATATATATATATATATATATATATATAGTATACTCGATCCATAGTATACTCCATATATCTTTTCAGTGTTGTTTATTACAAGCTAGGCCAATTATTTTGGTCATACGACAATGGTACCACCTCGAGTTCTTCGGCTGAGGTTTCTAGAAACATAAGAAAAACGGGTTGGGAGAGTGAAGATTTGATAAATCGAGTTCGTGTATTGTGCAAATGTGGGGATATGAGTGGTATGTGGACATCTTAGACCGAAATTAACCCGCGTCGACGGTTTTTAGGCTGCCCAAATTATAAGGAAAGAGAGAACTGTGGTTTTTTTCATTGGTGGGATCCTGATCCAAAGATCGAGTTTTACAAACAAAAGATTGTAGAACTGAAGAATGATGCTGTGGATTACCGTAAGTTGCTCTCTGATTTGGATGAAGAAGTCAAAATGTTAAAGTGTAGAAATCGTGTTTACATTTGTTGCATTTGTGTGCTTATGGGAATGGTTGTAATGTTTATTATTAAGTAATTACCAACATTAACGACATTAGTGCTTATGGGAATGGTTGTAATGTTTATCATGATCCATGCATGTTACTCCGTACAAAACTACAGGTTATAAAAAAGTCAATAACAATAAAAGGTTACATAAGAAGATAAAGTTCATATATAACTATCACCATAAAAATAAAATACAAAAATAAAAATAAATTACAGCAAACATATTATTCAATTGAAGAAAATCAAACTTTTTGTCCAGATTGTTATAGAAACGTGTTATCATTTATTCAGATCTTCTTTTCTCCTCTTTATAGAACCAAAGATTATCTTCAAGGACATCGAGAAACTCGGCCCTCCATGAAGAAACATCGACTCCTCCGTTTTTTAACTTTATAATAGTTTCAATTTTTCTACGGGTCTTTCGTATTAACAAATTGAAGCTTTCAATGTTTTTTTCAAGACGATCAATCATTTTCTTGTCAATCCTTCTTGAATAGTACACAAAACACCCCACCATTTCTTTTTCTGATTCGGTCGCCATATCTAGCTATATATGATTATAAGTTTAACTTATATAAATACATAAATAAACCATTAAACCAAGTTATAATCTAGATACATTTTGTCTTACACAATTACACAACCTGCTTCCCAAAAGTTTAAATCGTCCCAATTAACGTACAGTACAACGTGTGTGTAGTACAATATAATACTCCTGATACCTCTATGATCGAGTAACAAACTAACAATATATATAATAATTAATCTACATAATCACCACGTACTCTCTTTTAATCTCCAACGGACGTCGGTGATGCTAGCTAGTACACTTCACTTTGCTCCTGAAAAATATGTTTGATGCTTTTTTGAATATTTACATGAAATGTCGTGTTGCAAGTTTGTAAGTGAATAGTGAGGCGGAAGGTGTATATATGTTTTTATTATAAGAGTCACCATAGCTGCCATATATGTTAGTGCATCCACACCAAAGAGGCAAGGACTTTTCTATAAAGCTTTTTTGTTAAAAACTGTCATAGCCTTTTTTATAAATCCCTTAAAAAAGTGATGGCTCCATGAAGAAAAGATTTACCCACACAATTTTATAAAAATTGATTTACATATAGACAAGAGAGAAGGCAATAACTTGTGAAATGTAAAGCTTTTTACAATCTCTTTGCTAAAGTATATCAACATGTTTAATTAAAACTTTTATTCATTGAATTCATCACCTTTTCTAAGGAATTAAAAAAGCCTTTGGTGTGAATCAGAATCCTCACGGAGGTAATTTATCTTGGTCATTGAGATTTGATACGTCTATGAATGACAGAAGATTTAAACAGAGAAATCGTTTGTCGTGAATGAATGTTGTTCTGAAAGAAGATCACGAAAACGTGACTGAAAAGGGAACGACTTCATTTTGTATTTTGGAGTATGCTGTTACCAATTTAATGGCTAGAGGTGTGATCATCCTGTGATTGCATTCTGAATGGATTGTTTGTATGAAAGAGTGACCACCAAAGCTAATGCATGTGTATATTTAATTATTTATATCGAATTGAATGCCAACCAGTCCAACCTAAAGCTACTCATTTCACATAAATAATGTATTTCTTTTTTCCTTTTTTTTTTTGTCAAAATAAATAATGTATTTCAATGTGATTGAATTTAAGATTCAATTACTGTAGAATATTTTACGAGTACTTTGTGTATAGTTGAAGCGGTTATGTAAAAACAAATAATCCGTAATAAATAATAATAATAGCAATAATAATAATAATAATAATAATAATAATAATAATAATAATAATAATAATAATAATAATAATAATAATAATAATAATAATAATAATAATATAATAATAATAATAATAATATTATAATAATAATAATAATAATAATAATAATAATAATAATAATAATAATAATAATAATAATAATAATAATAATAATAATAATAATAATAACAACAACAACAACAACTTGAGAATATTAAACTACTCACTTGCCCTGTCTT